>JALMGJ010000059.1:1447500-1740000 GCA_023362775.1 Charina bottae | reverse complement strand
GGCTGACAAAAGGCACCGTGTGGATCGTTTGACTTGCAAATCCTTCGTCTATTGCCCTTAGATAACACAGACAGAATAAGGAAAGTGAGGAGCTCAGTTTAATGCTGGTCAGAATTGCAGATAGGAAGATGTGCCTTAAAATCTCCCCAATGTTTGTTGTTCTCCTACCTTTTTGGGACAAGTTGCTGCTCCTTTCAGCTGCTATTACTGAAGCTCCCCCCCCCCGTTCGGATTTGAGCCCCAAGACATTTAGGGGACACTTGGTTGGAGAAGGCTGTTTTATAACATCAGTCCCCTTTCTCAATCACTATTGTTCTTATTCTAAATCTACGATTCCTGCCCAAAGCACTGAGTACTTTTTCTGCAAGAATTTCTATATACTGAGGTTAGGGAAGTAGGTCTTCTCAAGGACACCCCATTATTAGAATGCTTCTTAGGGTTTACAAACTCACTTATGAATCTTAGGCTTCAAATAAAGTTTTATTTTAAAAAAATTATTTGGTCAGCACTTTTGATCTCCTTGATGGAAGGATTAAAAACTTACTATTCTAGTTCTAGCACTTGAGATTTTAGCTTTCTGCATATTAATCCATGGAGGGAAGGAGTAAATTGGCCACCATTCAGGAGGAGCCACACTCCCATTTCCAGAGGGAAGTTTTAGTTTTTCAGATGCTAAGATATACTGTAAAGCAAAATTGGCAGCTTCTTTTTGCCCATTTATTTTATCCCAAACTAGCCTGCTCTCAACCAGTCACACCCATGCCTGGTTTATTTTAACCCGTTTTGGAGACAGAGTGTCTTTTCTAAACAAATTATTGTTGCCACACAAAATTCAGAAATCCAGGATTTTAGTGCAGAGCTGTCAATGTTATATGCTATAATTTACTTAAATAAGTTTTATTGAGTAAACTGCAATTGACTGGGTTTGCCCATCATCACTAAACTGTGCATTAGAACTGCTTATAACACAGAAAGTCAAATGCGTTTTGTTTGCCTGCATCTTGGCACGTTGTGTGAGTCCATCTAGTGGGGTGACACCAGTACAGTACTCCAGTGCTGTAATACCAGTTTGGCAGGGAGACATCTGGATCTGGAGTAATATATGAAAAAAGCATTGTAGTTTGGTGTTACTATCCAGTCTTCCAATGTGTGATATGATATTCATTAGTGGGTTTGTCTTTAGGAAGTCCGGCGATGGGGCTGTGAAACTGATTATAGAATTAGTGCAGTTTATTAACAGGTAAATGGAGTTACAAAATATTTATTTGCATATACGACTTTGAGAAAGCATACAGGTTATTCTTCTTTCTTTCTAGAGACCCGAGGGAGGCCTTGCACATGCCATATGCTTCACCAGAAGTTAGTTTTTCCCAACATTGCAATGATAGAGAACTATGCCCTCTTCTACGTTAGGAGTGTGCTGAACAGAGTTCAGCTCTCATATTAGCCACACCCAAAGGTGATTATAGGATGAAAAGAAAGAAGACCTGAGGATTTCGGACCACTGCATTAAGGCATCATATGGTTTGTTTGAGTGTAACGTATTATGTGAACACAACAGTTATATTTTGTTAATTCAAGTTTAGGTGTAGCTTGTTGCATGAACTGAAAGGGACTTGGGCAGAAATCAACTTACGTTCTATTATCTAGCATCTGGTGGTACCATATCAATAACAAGCAAGGCAGAAAGAATAATAAAACCTATGTCAGCATTAAGGTTTTTTTATGTACATACTGATAAAGAAGTTTGTCATAAGTATATTTTACAGAAGAAGAAGAAATGATGCTAATTTTGTTTGTCCATACATATCAAACATGATATATTAAACAGAAAGTAAACAATTAGATTTGAATTAGTGTAAAACTGCTGCACAAGCTTTTTCATCTCTCCAAAAAGGAAAACTTAGTGCCCCTCTTAATCACATGTTGTATGTTTCAGATAGACTTGATAAGGAAGTACTTTACAAACCTTTACTTAGAAATGAGTTAATGATTTGATGGTCTGAATGCCATACAGGGTTAAGCTAACTCTGTGATCTTCTGATACTGTTTTAGCGTTTTAACATATAAAGGGTATTTTAGTAAAGGAGAGAAATAAACTTTTTGCTTCAGAGAATAATTTAAAGACAAAATACCGTAAGTCTAAAACTGCAAGAGACAGCCTTGCAAAGGGATGTTTGACAGTGAATTTCAAGGACAATGTGTCCAGTAACTGCTAAGGGCTTATTTAAAACAGATGAACCCAAAAAGTATTTTTGAATATAGAGAAACCATTCAAAACCATTAAAAAAAAAACTCCACTAATTAGGCTTACTTAGTGGAGTTTAAAATTAGCTAATTAAATAAGATATTTAAGTAAAAGGTTCTGCTTTGGCATTTCAATATAATCAGTCAAATCCATGACATTTCTAAAGTTACTAAATGCTGGTTTTAATGCAGCGAAAGAATACATGGGGACATATGACAGATACAACACTGAAATCAAGGTAGAAGGTCAACCATAACAAAGCTCAAATATCTACACTGAAAACCAGATTACTGAAGTTTCTCATGTTTGGTCAGAAAAACACAAAGTTGCCTTTTGCCCTACAGATGCTATTACGTCAACCAGATGGACTAAGTGTATCTGCAGTATTTAATTTTTGAGTACTCTTTCACTGAAACTACACTGATGTCATTTGTACCTCTTGGGTCTTTGTTGTGAATTAGGGCTCCTAAAAGACATTTCAATCTTCATCACAAAGTTCCTTTAAATATATCTATAAAAATTGCACAAATGGAGTTTATTGTAACTGCTATCTAGTACAGGAGTATGTTGCTTTTTGCAATAAATCCAGCAAGTTCAGTGGGCTTATTTCCAAGTAACATTCTGTAGCAGGGATCCAAGTGCTGGGTCTCTTTGTGATTTGCAGTAGGTGGGCAAGTATATTTTACTCTACCTGATGGAACAATAGAAAAACAAAACCAAAATGGTTCACTACAAGCAAATCAGTGCTCTTTCCAGCGGACTAGTAAAAGGTAAAGCCCCCCCCACATACACATTTGTGCAGTCGTGTCCGACTCTAGGGGCCAGTGCTCATCTCTGTTTGTTAGCCGAAGAGCCAGCGTTGTCCGAAGACGCTTCTACAGTCATGTGGCCAGCATGATGCACGCGGAACGCTGTTACCATCCCACCAAAGTGGTACCTATTAATCTACTTGCATTTGCATGCTTTCAAATTGCTAGGTTGGCAAGAGCTGGGGCGAGTGCGGGAGCTCACTCCGTCACGCGGGACTAGGAATTCGAACCTCCGAACTTGCAATCTTCCGATCGACAAGCCTGGCGTCTTACCCGCTGAGCCACCACGCCCCCTAGCTGGCTAGTAGGAGAGCACAAAAATCATAACTCAGTCAGTATCCCACCCCATAAGCTAGAGTGGATGTTGTATAGCAAACATATCTTCTCCCTTACTAGTTCATACAAAAAAGGAATTTTTAAAAAATGAATTCTAATATTCCCCAATATGTTATTGTGATAGGAGGATATGCAAAGGATGTTCTGTGATAAAAAAAAGGATAAATGCTATCTCTTTTGATACCATTCCTTTATTTAAACATTTTTGAAGGTGGAAAACAGTACATCAACTTATTAGTGTTCATATATTTATATTTATTCATTAGATTTATATTATTGTCTCCAGAAGCTTAAAGCAGTATACATAGTAATGGCATTTACACAGTGTTTCTAACAACAGTTGCAATTGGTTGGAGTGACGGGGGGCGAAAGATAAATGAATACTTCTGGTTCCAAGAATGGACCACTGATTCTCTGTGGGAGGAAGAAAGAGGCACAGTTCGTTTGGCCCCAGGATGTAGGCCAAAGTGAGAATTCCTATCTATGGGAGGTCAAGTTGCCTACAAGCTCTATTCAGCTACAGCATGGCTGAAAAAAACCTCTATATCTGCTCCATTTTTAAATAAATCACAGCAGAGTAAGAAAAAAGGCAAATCAGCTTTTCAAATAAGATAGTGTCATGTGATCAGATAATTCCAGCCTGGCTCAGTCATTGAAAGGAGAAGTCCTTTGACAAGTTTACATTCTGCACAGATCCTGGTAATTTTAATGGTGGTTAAATCATCAATCTGACTAAATTTCCCTTAGAACTGAATGTGACTTGGCTGAAAACATGCACTGATTTGTTTGTATGGGATTTGAGAAATCATTTGCTACTGCCGACTGGGAAAATTAATTGAACAATTAATTGAACATATTCCTATAGTGAAATTCAGTCTCCACTTCTCATAATATTTATATTTTAATTGTTGTACGCCACCCAGAGTCATAGACAGACAGACAGACAGACAGACAGACAAAATTACAAGCTACTAGATCAAGGTCAGAGGTGCAATAACCCAACTGAATGTCAGTGGCTTTCTTTTTTAATATGCATTCATCAGTTGCTTACTTATTCTCAGTCTATGGGGGCAGTCACCATTGCAGCAATTAAGAGCAACTCTCATGAACTTTAGGCTCACCAACCAAATGAGAGCAGAGTCAATGGAGGGTTAGATAAATGCCAATATGTGCAATTAAAGCCACATATTCCATGTGCAGTTTGAATGAACAGCTTTGAGTGCAACTATGGCCCCTGAAATGGAAACTGTCCATTCAGCCGATTTAAAATGATCCAACAGAAGTTGGTGTTTAGGTGTATACATTTTAGAGTAAACAGGGAAAGCGTCACAAGTAACATAGTTTTGGCGCTAGAATAAGGCAACTTGCTTTTACAGTATGTACAGTATATTGCCCTTGTACAGTATCCTTTTCTCATGCTTTTGTTTTAAATTTTTTTCAAAATGATTATACCATCTATATGCATTTTTAACTATATTCCTGCCTATTGGACTGTATTAGATATGGCATCTGCAAGTAGTTCTTTGGGCCCACTATGTAGGTAAGAAACATATTACAGCATATGGAAGATTGGGCCCATTTTGGACAGTACTTCTAATCTTCACCCTATTTCAAGCTCCAATCCACGGAAACATTTCTGAAGATCTAGTCAGTTTATACAAAGCCTTTGTCTAAAATTTGGTCTAAGTGATGCATGTGGATTAGAAGCACAGGATATAATTTTTTATATTGAAATAAGAAAATTATTTTGATTTATGCCTAGCCTGTCTATCCATACATTGTGCAAAATGGTTAACAGTAAACATATAAACAATCAAAACCAGTAAAAGCAACAAAAATATGACTAATTCAACCCCAATGCCTGGTTAAAGAAGATCTTGACTCTTTCCCTGAAAGTGTAAAGAATAGTGAAATTCCTGAGCGAAAAACATTAAGTGATTTTACTATGGTATAATGGCCTCTTATATATAAAACACTGTTTTTATTATTTACATTAATTGTATCTCTGCTCCATATGCAATATTACCTTTCTCTCTTATTTGATTATCAAAGTATTTATTAATTCTTGTACAATTTGTTTTAAAATTACTATTTATTTTTAATCTAGATCAGAGCTTTCCAAACTGTGTGTCACGACACAAAAGTGTGTTGCCACACACAGTCTGGTGTGTCGCCACACAACCCGGAAGCGCTGATCATCATCAGCGCTTCCGGGTTTTCCCGCGGCGACACACCAACTGCGGCGCGCAAAACCCAAAAGCGGAAGCAGCGTTTCTGGGTTTTTGCGCGCTGCCGCAACGGCGGCACTTCCAGGTTTTCCCGCGGCGACACACCAACGCCAGTTGGTGTGTCGCCGCGGGAAAAACTTTGGAAAGCCCTGATCTAGATAATAAAAAGGAAATTAAAAATTGTAACATCAGTGTTGTAGATTTGAAATTTATTTAAATTAAACTGCTTTTCCAAAGAAGTAGTTTAAATTATGCTTAAAAATACATGAAAAATAGAACCAACAGTAAGACTATTTTACAGAATACAGATTGGAGTAACTAGTCACGCAAAGCTTTCAGTCAAAAGCTCTGTTAAAACAGGTCTTACAACTCTGAAAAAATTGCATTTGCAGTCAGCCTCAAACACGTGATGCAAAAATCATATTTGAACAAATCATATTTCTCCCAGCTTTTATGCTACATGTCTGACAATACAGAAGAACAATCATACAGGTATTCTTGTTGATGCATTACAGACCATTTTAAGTAAAACTTGACCCCCATGTGGAAATGGCTTTAATGTTAAGTTACTTTATCAACTATTCAGCAAAAAAGGTGACAAATCACATTTCCTCAAAATATTCCAGGTCATAAAAGACAAATAGACCTTTTTTTAACATGTCTATCTTGGGAAATAACCTCAAGTTGGTCTCATCAGTTATTGCATAGATTCTCTGCTGAATAGACCATGACTGAAATGTGACACGTTTAAAATGTCAACGCTGTAAATTGTGATCAAACCCGGCTGTGAACTGGGAATATTTGACATTTCCATCTTCATCAAGGAGGATGCTGTCAAGGAACAGCTCAAGTTCTTCATCAGTAATCTGCACACCACCTTGGAACAAACCGTCACTCACCAGGTTCACATTTGGGTCATTGCAATCCACAATGCTGCAAAACATATGGCTGCCATTAACTCTTTGTTCCTGCTTTGGTCCCCAAATCAAGAGCAGCACAGGACTATCAGAGGTTAATCAGGGTTTTGATCGCTTTCTCAGAGAAAGAAATTCTGCCACCAAAATCCCTCTATTGGTGGCACACAGGAAAAAAAAAATGCCGTCCTACTGAGTGATGCGCAATTGTCCTCCATGAAAAGTATTCATTACACTAAAACACTGCTATTGCAGCAACTAGTTAACTCTCAAAGGCCTTTCATTTGGACTGTTTAGCATGAAAGAAAAATGTAGAGGAGGGGAAAAAATGGCTTTTTGGAGGTCGCAAAAAGCTTCTTACTGCCTTTTTACACAAAGCATCTTCATAATGGCCTTTAAGATATTTTGCATACAAATATTTTTAAAGTGGCACTGTTTATTCACCACCGAGAAAGTGTTTCATCCAAACTTAATCCATGGAGTACTGGCATAAGGAGAAATAAACAATACTGAATTGGGCTTTCTTTTACCATTTTTCAGGGTTGATAAGGGCAGCTGACTTTGAGCAAGGCAGTGAAAAGACTTGTTTTTAGTTCCTTTCTCAGCTTTATGCACATTGCTGACTTGTACAAGGCAGCCTCTTTTCAATTGCATGACGTGTTTTAAAACAAAGATGTCTCTAATTTTGTAGATACAATTTCTGATTTTATTTTTCCTAGTTTATAATCATGCCCGGTTTGTTTTTCAAGAAATCTAAGGAATGGTTGGGAGGAAAGAAACAATTATCTCATGTAGTTTGCTTTTTTTCTGTTAATTATTGTTAAGTAAAGACAGACACACAAATACACATCTCAACTCTTGTCTCAAAAAAAAAAGCCTTCTAGATGGCTAGCCACAGTAAAATAACATGCATGGGACCAGGGTATCTGAGGGACCGTCTCATCCCGATTACATCCACCCGCCCCACCCGGTCATGCAGGGAGGGCATGCTACAGACCCCGTCAATAAAATAATTCCATCTAGCGGGGTCCAGGAGGCATGCCTTCCTTGCGATAGCACCCGCCCTGTAGATTATCGTGCCCCCGGAGGTGAGGCGGGCGCCCTCGCTCCTGGCCTTCCGGAGGTCTTTAAAGACCTGGTTCTGCCGCCTTGCTTGGGGCAAAGGAAGTGATAGTTCTTCCTGGGGGTGGTTAGCTTAGTAATAACCTTTTAAGATCTTACCATCCTCTGGATTTTTTCTATTTATTATGATATTGTATTTTAATGATTTATAGGTTTTTTAATTTTAATATTTTATTGTAAACCGCCCCGAGTCTACTACGGTAGAGATGGGCGGTGATAAATTTGATTAATAATAATAATAATAATAATAATAATAACAACATGCAAAAATATCACACCAAATAAAATGTTCCCAATTTTAATACAACTTGTACAGCAATAATAGAAGCAATAATAAAAGCAACAGAGATAGTGTGTTAGCAAAGTATTAGCTTTGTTTCCTGAAGTTCAAGTTTGCAGAACCAACCTACCATCCATCCATCCATCCATGCAGAATGTTCAGGTCTACCAACCAAAGCTAGACAGAAAGTGATCATATCTACCCCATGAACCTAAGACACCAACTCAGTGTCCAAAACTGGTCCATATATTTGAATAAATGTCTGGTCCATAGAGAAACAGATCTCATATTTATCTCTCAGGCTCATATCTCAATGAGAGACAAATTGCAGCAGAGATTTTTTATTGCAATTTTTTTTTTGCTCTTGTTACTGGACTGCAAATAAGAAATCTAGTGAGATCTATCCTTCTTATTTAGTGTTAGGGACATAGTGACAGAATTAAAGCATAGTACACAATCTCGAGACACATTTATTGGCTAATGTTATTCAAATAGTACAATTTTCTACTAAGAACAATGTCTCAGTTCACCAAAGTAAAAACAAACTTTTTTCAACATTACAAAATAATTTGGAAATAGCATGGTAGATCTTTTTTTCCTTTGGATAATATAAATCAGATATAAATTAGAATAATTTTCAATATTGAAAACTATTGGATGATAATCTGTGCTCTTCTAAAGCATCCTCCTAACCTATACCTATAATTAATGCCTGTGCCTTTTGCTTGTTTCCATCAATATGAAGAAGAAAACTATGTCACAAATATTTCTATGAAAGAAAGATTTCTCCTCAAATTCTTAGGTTTCTTATCATATTATAAGTGTCCTGTTCTTTGCTTCTGATCACCTTTGTGTAACTGTAGATAACATTCAAAATATTTTAATGAACATTTTAGAATGTTCATCTAATTTAGATTGTACAATTTTTAGACATTTTCTGCCAGTTTAGCCTGATGAAGCCACCTCTAGGCAAAGTTCTTAGCAACCTGATTGAAGGTAGAGAGACAGATAGACAGACGCACATACTTTAAAATAAGTAGTAACTCAGGACTAAATCCTGATTTGAGTAAGAACTATGCACTAGTTTATGACCCTTCCATTCTTCTGAGCCTTCATAATATCTCATAGAATTATGATGGGCGGTCCAAATAAGGTTGCCTCCCATTTGTTGGCCTAATTTGTTTTAGATAGATGGATAGATGGATGGATAGATGGATAGGATGAAGGAGCTGCAAAGTGCCTTTTCTAACTGCTAATTGCTCATTGCTCATTGTCTACCTTACATTGAGAGTTAGGGATGAAGAAAATGGAGGAGACAAAGAAAAGATGAGGAGAGCCAAAGTCCTGGGTGGGGAGGGAGCAACTGGGCATTCATTTAAGGCAGTGTAGCCAGGCTGGGGAATTCTGGGAGTTGAAGTCCATACATCTTAAAGTTGCCAAGTTTGAAAAACACTGATAAGAAGACTAGAGACTTAACCCTTGGACTAGAATTCACTTCATCAGATCTAAAGCTTGCTTGCTCTGCCATCTAGTGGCAAAAAGAAATATTATTACACATCTGCAAAGCATTGCTCACCCTTTCTTAAGCAATTAATTCCAATGTTATCAAAGTTGATTGGATAATTTTTTGAATAATATGCATCAAACACAGTGTCTGTTTTTGCAGAATATCAGGAGGATTGGGAATACGATACAAAAGTTGATATGCAATATTTCATATATGGACTTTTTCATAAAACCTCCCATCTTGGGGAGGCAGAGTGGACAATCCTGTTTGCATGGTGATCCAATCGTGTCTGATATCGTATGCATTGTAGGAGCTGATGCTGACAAGGCAGGAACCAGCAAATCTCAGGCCAGAGAGAACTAACCATTATGTAAACATGGAATAGATGTTTCCAACTGTGAAAGTCTGGGGGGGGGGAAAGATAACCACGTGTCTCTGGCCTCAGAGGGGTGGGAGGAAATTTCTAGGATTTAAACCCTGGGTTACACACAGAGACATATACATCTCTTGATTTCTTTGTTGTGCAGTGGGTACATCTTCTATATACCTATGACTTTCTTGTCTGCAGTAAAGCAAAGTATCTAGCTGTGTTAATTCTGTGAAATATATGCTTTAGCTAGAGGGTTTTTTTTTTAATGAAGGTTGAATTTCTGGAGAGTCAAGATTTATTGCCATGCTGATGTGAAGTCTGACATACATGGAGGAAGAGAGGTGATCATACTACTTTTCTGTCCAGTTCTGAACACAACACATGGGGTTTTGTGATCAACCATATTTTTAGATACCACTTCTGGTGGCACCAAGTATGTTTTGGGGCTAGGGCAACAAAATGATATTCAGGACAGCATATTTAGGACTACAGGAGTGGAAACATGCACCCGACCAAATATTTATTTCTTTATGCAATTATTAAAATACAGAATCTTTTAATTTTGTTAAATTTGGCAAACATAATAGTAAACCTTATTTTGACCTCAACAGGTCTTGTGTTGTTGTTTATTCGTTCAGTCGCTTCCGACTCTTCGTGACTTCATGGGCCAGCCCACACCAGAGCTTCCTGTCGGCCATCGCCACCCCCAGCTTCCCCAAGGTCGAGTCCATCACCTCCAGAATATCATCCATCCATCTTGCCCTTGGTCGGCCCCTCTTCCTTTTGCCTTCCACTTTCCCTAGCATCAGCATCTTCTCCAGGGTATCCTGCCTTCTCATTATGTGACCAAAGTACTTCAGTTTTTCCTTTAATCTCATTCCCTCAAGTGAGCAGTCTGGCTTTATTTCCTGGAGTATGGACTGGTTTGATCTTCTTGCAGTCCAAGGCACTCTCAGAATTTTCCTCCAACACCACAGTTCAAAAGCATCTATCTTCCTTCGCTCAGCCTTCCTTATGGTCCAGCTCTTGCACCCATAGGTTACTACAGGGAATACCATTGCTTTGACTATGTGGACCTTTGTTGTCAGTGTGATGTCTCTGCTCTTAACTATTTTATCGAGATTTGTCATTGCTCTCCTCCCAAGAAGTAAAGGTCTTCTGATTTCCTGGCTGCAGTCAGCATCTGTAGTAATCTTTGCACCTAGAAATACAAAGTCTGTCACTGCCTCCACATTTTCTCCCTCTATTTGCCAGTTATCAATCAAGCTGGTTGCCATAATCTTGGTTTTTTTGAGGTTTAACTGAAACCCAGCTTTTGCACTTTCTTCTTTCACCTTGTCATAAGGCTCCTCAGCTCCTCCTCGCTTTCAGCCATCAGTGGTATCATCTGCATATCTGAGATTGTTAATGTTTCTTCCAGCGATTTTAACTCCAGGTCTTAGCTTCCAAAAATTTTTTTGGAACTAGCGTTTTTGTTCCTTTAAATACTTGTGCAACACCTCATTCCAATAGCAGGACATCCAGAGAGATCCCACTGAAAGCCCTGAAACATTCTGGGTGGATTATTTGGGATCTGAACGTGATAGATCTCATTGAAACGTTTTGTGGCCAACAACATCTGAAAACATTCAAGAAGAGTCAAAAAGAATTTCATCAAGGAAATGAGCTTGTGCCTTTTTAGAAGAGAATTTTGTCAACAATTTTTTTAAACTATAAATTTACTCAGCAGGGATAGGCAGTAGAGGTGAAAATATTTGGCTTAGATTGAAATGAGTCTTGCTGGAGACTTGTTATAGGTATAATATTACAGTGTATGTTACAGGGCTATTCCAGGTCACTTGCTTTATAACAGAGAATAGAATCTAGTTATAACCATGGTATGCTTCCCAAGGTAACCAGGTGTTAGGTGTGGTTGAGTTATGATTTAGTACTTTCTCAACTGAGAGGTCGGTCCTCTTCAGAAAGATAATGCTGAAATAGGCCACAGTTTGCTTGGAGACAACAAGTCAGCCCAGAGGAACTCATCTGGGTTAACAAGATTCCCAGTCTTATTTTATACTTTCTCATTCTTCAGTATTGAAACTCTGTATCCAAAAGCAATACAAGACAGGCACCTGAGTACATTTGGACCTTGAACAGTGGGGTTAAAAGTATTTTGGTGAGAGTATCTGGTATCTACCCATGACACAACTCTAAAAAAAAAAAGCAAGGTTGGCAGTGGTCTATATGAAATGACTGTTTTTGATTTAAAATAACCGCATGCAAAATAAAGGAAACGGCTTTATAACACGGGGATAAAAATTCAGAATGTCACACCGCTTGAACTTATGGTAAATACTGAATACTTATATAATCACAAGTCTCTATGGATGCAAAATTATCTTCCTCTCTCCCTTTGCAGCTCTATGGTGGTGACAAGTTGGGTAATAAGTTGAAATGTGTAACTGGACTAGTGAAGTGACCTTCTCTACCTCTTTCCTTCAGTGACAATCTTTTAAGTTCCTGGAATGTTCCATCTATGAATGGATTTTTGTAAAGCCATAATGCTATTTCTTTATATATGGTTTCAAGTGTTGTGTGTGGATCCAGCCATTATGATTTGTAAATCATAGTTTCTAGCTCAGTGTTCTGTGGAAGCACACCTGGGACTAGGTGATCCTGTTGAGTGTCATGGGCAGGAATGCAAGAGGAAGATCTGTGAATGTTCGGCCAAGGGGCCTTCCCACAGGATTTATTGATAAACTAGTGTCTTTCAGATGACTGTCTAAACCAGAGTGACGGTTCATCAAGAGCAATATTTAATTTTAACAACAGGAAAGAGGTTTCAAAGAACAAAACAAACTGGGCTAGTTTGTTTAAATCTAACTAGATTGCATCTAAAACTATCAGCTATCCAAAGAAAGGGGCTATTTTGCTGCCTCTGGGTAAAGCTGAACATTTTCCAAACCAAGCTAAAATACAAAAGTTCATCCCAACGGCAGACCACCAGCAGCAAATTCAATAACTCATTTGCAAATATTCAAATTTATTTCATTTCGGTCAATGACCAGTAAAATTTAAAATAAAAAAGACAAAGTACAATCAAAAGATATGATGATAAGCCAAAACATTAAAAGTTATACAATAAAAAAGTTATACAATAAAAAATTATAGCATAAAAGTAAAATTGTATATCCCCTAACAAATTATCAATTAAAATATTTCAATTTAAAAATATACATTTAAAATAGGGCATTATTTTTCCGTCTGGATTTGTCTTATTTTCATTGCAGCAACACAAGATGTGAGGGCGATCTGGCTGCGACATCTGTCACCCCATTGATCGCCAGGGTTGATTCGGCTGATCTGGCTGGTTAGGCGAGTGTCCCCTTTCTCCATGTGCATCCCTCCCGAAGCTCCGCGCTCGGTGGAAGAGGACAACCATCCCAGATAGAAGGAGTGTACTGATCTTCGGTCAAGGGTATACGATAGCTGCGCTCCCCTGCTAGAACCTCCAAACAAGCTCAAGGTCCATTTGTAGGAGAACGTAGGGTAGTCAAGCTTATTTGCAAATACATTTGTATACATCCAAAATTAAACACAAGCAACCCTGAATGAACATGAACTTTGTTGCAAGCCACCCTCTATCGGTGGCTGGATGGAGTAGCACCATCTGTCATACTTCACTTCGAAGTATGTCATCTCAAGGCTTAAGACATAATTCAAACCCCTTACCCCATCACCTGCTTGCCTCTGCTGTTTCCTACTTGGCTGCACTTTCAGTCCGTAACTCAACCCACATCTTAAAGAACTTTCCATGTTGTTAAAGCACAGTGCTTTGTGTTAACACAAGAAACTGCACCAGCTGGACAAAGGTATTTCTTCCTTGGTATATTTACTGATTAGGGTTTCCTGATTTTTCATTTAGTCAACAATAACTACCTCTAACTGTACCTTAATATGCAGAATATCAGCAGGGAAATACTGTTAACCTCCGTGCTGGGAGAAGCTGCTCCTATGGATTTCAGTGCATCCAGCTGTTGTTAAAGTACCTAAGGGACCGTCTCATCCCCATTGCTTCATCCCGTCCCACCCGGGCATGCAGAGAGGGCATGCTACGGACCCCATCGGTTAAGGAGTTCCATCTAACGGGGTCTCGGAAGCGTGCTTTCTCTGCTGTTGCCCCTGCCCTTTGGAACAGTCTTCTCCCAGGGATCAGACAGGTCCCCTCGCTCCTGGACTTTCGAAAACAACTCAAAACCTGGCTTTGTCAGCATGCTTGGGGCGAGATGGAGAAGGTATACCTGGAGATGGCTAGCACCTTAGATTCGTCCTGGAGTACCCTTTTTATGAACTTAAGAAGATTTGGTTATTGGATTTTGTTATATTCATTATATTTTAAACTGTTACTTACTGTGTATTGTAATCTATTTATAATTGTATGTTAATGATTTTAATTTTGTTGTAAACCGCCAAGAGTCCCCCTTGGGGGATTTGGGCGGTGATAAATTTGATAGACAAATAAATAAATAAATAAAAGCACAAAGGCCATTTTAGTCAGTTAGGGTTAACACAGAGCAAAACACATGTGTACACCCTTGTAGCAAAAAAGAACAGAATGCAGCAAAGTATCATGTAACATAAAGTACACCCTTACCTAACACCTCTACTTCATGAGCTGCACTGGCTTCCAGTAGTCTTCCGGGTGCAATTCAAGTTATCGCCTATAAAGCCCTCTTTAGTGTAGTACTAGGTTATTTGCAGACACCCCTGTCTCTGGTGGTTTCTCCCACCCCACACACTCCAATAGAGTGGGCATGCTCCATGTCCCTCCCTTAAAACAATGTTGTCTGTTGAGACCTAGGAAACATGCCACCTCTGTGATGGTACCTGCCCTGTGGAATGATCTTCCCAGAGATTTGACTTCCCCGGCTCTGTTAGCCTTCAGGAAGTGACACTGGGACTAGAGAAGCTCTTCCTGCAAGATGGAGTCTATGTTGATGCACCCCATAGTTGTGTTTTCTGTTCTGTTGCAATTCTATTTTTATTGTTGTACACCGCCCAGAGTCGCTTTTTTGTGAGTTAGGTGGCCATTTACAGTAGATCATGCATCTTTACTAGAAAATCAATTGCTGTTGAATTCTATATGGCTTACTCTTAATTATTCATCATTTGTGTGAACAAGCCACCAAGCAGATAACGCAGACTGGGATGCAAGTGTGCTTTCTATACCCCCAAGATTCATGATGCCTCCCAGTAAGAATGTTACACTATGCACAAGTACCTCCTGTGCTGGTATTTCACATTTTGGGTTATGAACTTTATTTCCTAGTCATGTGCTGTCAGAGCCCTGCTCCAGCTTCCTTCCCACCTAAGTGACATTTGTGTTCCAATCATGTGCCAATGCTGTCCTTGGAAGACCCTACTAGGAATGAGAATGAACTCCTCCTCCTCCTGACACTGGAGGGAAAAAATAGCTGGCAATTGAGAGACACGGGCTCAGATGAATTTTAAAGCAGTAACATTCTATTTTGCACAGAATTTCATTGCTTCCCAGAATTTAAATCCATTAGTATCTTAAATATAGGTGTTTATCTCTGAGAACACCCAGGCATGGCAATTAAAATGTTGAGGCAAAAAATATTTGCACATGAGAGGGCTCCTTTCATAGTGTAATGGCATATCCTTTCCCCAGGAAATGGGGTCAGTTCAGTCCAATATTGACAGATAAAGGACCTTAATAGCAGAGCTAGGAAAGACATTGGTAAGATCCTACCAGCTAGAGTAGACAATAAGAAGCTAGTTTGATCTAATGTATTAGGACAGGGGTGGGCAACGTCAGGCCGCTCCCGCCTAAGGCCCGCGGGGCTCCTGCCTGCAAACCCCGCCCCTTCCACGCAATTGGCTCCTGCCCACAAACCCCACCCCCCAGTGCTTGTGATTGGCTCCCGCCCACAAACTCCGGCCCCCAGTCCGCGGAAATCCCAGAAACCCCGCCCCCCACCCCCACCCCGGTCCCCAGTTATAAATATCCAAATGGCCCTTGGCAGAAAAAAGGTTCCCCACCCCTGTACTAGGATATCTAAAGAACAATCCTCACCACATTTACCTGAAACTAAAAGGTTCTTTAAGAGAAAGTAGCTATATTCAAAAGATAATATATTTCAAAAAAGAAAAGTTAGTCTAAACTTGTTAGTCTACAGGTGGCTATCCTATATCAAATTCTTAACATAGAAGACTCTTAAAGAAGTGGAAAAGTATGACATGGAAATTCTTAGGGTTAACTAGCAAGGAATTCCTACTGCACTCAACAGGACCTGCTAGATAATTGTTCAGTTTTTACATCATACCAAATGCACGTTGTTTGGCTCAGCCTATTCTCAAGCTTAGAACCTAGTGTAGAAATATAATGCTACATATATATTAAATGATGCCAATTCACGTGTAGTTCCCATTCATTTACTGAGAGCATTTCAACACAGATAACCGTGACTCTGCCTATCTATATTTACTGTTGATATTATTATATCCAGCCAATAACCCAAATTCTCTGGACTGTTACAATGTTACTAGAAAAGAAAAAAAATTAAAGGAACAACATTTAATTAACAAAGAGCCTATTAAAGCTTTACAGGATAACAAAATCAGCATGGAGTGGGCCCTTAAAATAAATCTTACTTTTTTTTAATGGTCAGTATCATATATTGTATGTATATATATATATCTATTGTGAGAGCCAGTTTGGTGTATTAGTTAAGGCATAGCTTTCCAAAGTGTGTGTCGCAACACACTACTGTTGCCTGCGGTGTCCTGGTGTGTCGCACGCAAACCTGGAAGCGCTGATGGGGGGAACGGTGGCGGCGCTGATTGGCGGGGGTGCCGCTTCTTCCGGTTCCCCCCATCAGCGCTTCCGGGTTTGTGCGCGACACACCAGGACACTGCAGGCCGTGCCGCTGCGCCGCCGCCACTGTTGGTGTGTCGCCAACATGAAAAGTTTGGAAAGCTCTGGGTTAAGGCATCAGGCTAGAAAACGGGAGAGTGTGAGTTCTACTCCCTCCTTAGGCACAAAGCCAGCTGGGTGACCTTGGACCAGTCACTCTCAGCCCTAGAAAGGTGGCAAAAACCACTTCTGAAAAACCTTGCCAAAGAAAACTGCAGGGACCTGTCCAGGCAGTCTCCAAGAATCGGACACAATTGAGTGGATTAAAAATAATAATCATATATTACATATATAGTAGTTGTCCAAAGCCACTTTGGGGAGATTTCCCTAAAGGCACCTTATAAATATTTTAAATAATTAAAATAACCTCCTCTTTCACTAACCATGTGTAAAAATGATTGGTGGTGTCTCTGCACTGGGCTCACCCGCAAAGTCCACGTGGAGATTGATTCTATAACTCAACCTAGAATACGCGGCAGGATGTTTCTGAGGAAGGAAAGGGGAGCGCTCATCTAATGTTTGAAATGGGGCATCGCGGAAAAGAACGGGCGTGCACACGGGCCCTCCGCTGGGACCACCGCTTCCTCCAAGCGAAGCGCGCATCCCGCTTCGCCTCGCGCGGCCTCGGAACGCAGCTTGGCCACCTGGCCCCGCCGGAGAGGCCTCTCCAAAGGGTTAACGCCTCGGCCCGAAGGCTCGCTCCCCCTCCCGCTGTCCCGCGTCTCCCTTGTGCTATTAATACAGCGAGCACATGCCGTGTCCTGACGCTTGAAGGGGACCAGATAACATGAATGTGTCCTTGCCGGCGACCCTCGCCCAGAGGGCGCCCCTTCGGGACAGAGCAGTATGGCGCCTTCCCCCGCAGTGCCCTCCAAGGATGGGGGTCCCAGCCAATGTGCAGGCGGATCAGCCCCCCGCGGGCCCTCCTCTTATCGCGAGACCCGGAGAGGCTATAAATAGTTGGAAAAGGTAAAGGTCGGTCTGTCTGTCTGTCTGGAGCGGTGTGGTCTGGAGGGGGGGGCTACAGCTGGGTGGGGAGGCGCCTATTGACGACTCTGTGGGGACTTTTTATTCCCCTTTTTTAAGGGGGAGGGGGATTTGGTGTGTCGTTTCACCTCAGTATGGGTGACCAGGCTCTTAGTTTCCTTAAGGACTTTTTGGCCGGGGGGATCGCCGCTGCCATTTCCAAGACGGCTGTAGCGCCTATTGAAAGAGTCAAGTTGCTGCTACAGGTGAGCAGAGTGGCTGAATTTGGAGATAACGCTGATCCTCTCTGACCATAGAGTTTGGGAGAAAAACTGCCTAGACATCCATCTGGCACCTGTCGTTGGAAAGGCTGTTTGGTTTTGTCCGGTTTCCTAAAAAGTAGAGGGCAAGGACATTCCTCCCGGATCGAAACATGCAGAAAATTACCTGGGGGCTCGTTTCTTTAGAAACTCACAAGTTCCTTCTAAGAAATGTTGGTATAATAGGGCAAGTCTGCTGTCCCCCAAAGCAGAGCTCTGTATTTCTAGGAAAAGAGTCTTCTTGCATGGAGTCCAGTGTGGAGTTGTAAATAGGAGCAGAGTAGGAATTTTAGTGTCAGATGAAGTGACTAAATATGGAAACTGCAGTTGTGCAGTTCTGATTACAGAAGATCAGTGCAGCTCTGTTTTTGGCTTGGTTTATAGCATGGATTTGCAAGCTACCCAGGGCCGGAGGAAACTCCTTCAGGCCTTGATTGTCCTCTTGCTCTGTGTGTGCGGCATGCCATTCACCCCAATCAAAAGTAATACTCGGTGGGCAGTGCAAATGGAACGGTGCCCTGCCCATCTATTTTGCTAACCTAGTTCCATTTAAACTATTCTGTTGCATAAATGTTATTAGCTACAAGGCTCAATGGTTTGGTGGATGGTTTGGTCAATCTCCAACTTTGTGGAGATTGGCTGAAGGGACTGAATTCTCAAAAGAGATGTACAAGTGAAAGAAAGCTTGTTTGTATATGGATTTGCCCTTCCTGCTTGAAATAATATAATCTCTTTTTATACAGTATAACATATACTACCTTGTAAAACTGTGCAAAGCATGGCAAGGGGCGCTTCACAAACTGTATTGGCATGACCAAAGTGCACCTTTTTGAAATATTAAACAGGTATGTTTCTTGGAAGGTTAACACTGCTGCTTTGAAGGCAATCCCTGACTGTCCGTATTGCATATTCTTACATAAAGGAAACTTTCCTTGGGACTGCCAGTAAAGTGAAGCAATTGTGCTTGGACACACATGCAAGCAGCTAAGGCAGAGCTTTCCAAACTGTGTGTCGGGACATGTTAGTGTGTCGGCTGCAGTGTCTGGGTGTGTCGCGGCTGCTGCTGCCTCCGAGCCCTGCCAGGATCCACACAGGTCCTAGTGCCTGCCTTGTGCCCTGCTGTGTGTGTCACAAAATGATGCCCTGCTGTAAGAGTGTGTCGCGAAATGATGCATGTCTAAAAAGTGTGTCACCAATATGAAAAGTTTGGAAAGCTCTGAGCTAAGGACAACCTTAGAAGAATCCATGCAAGGTTTCCAGAGGACACAGCTGCTTTAATGCTTCAAAGGGGGGTGCTTTCCTTGCGTCACACGTTTTGCAAAATGCTCCTTTTGAATAGCTTTGTATAACTTCACTACCTAATCACCTTTTAAAATGTATATACGTAGAGACCTAGTACATAGGCTTCCCATGAGGAGAATAAGGACTGGATAAAGGAGCTAATATATTTCCTAGAGGTATATTTCTCAGATCTTAATGTTTAAATAAACTTTGTGCATGTAGTGGAGCTATCATGCACTGACGCTATTGCTGTTAATCTTAAATTGATGACTGGTTTCGGTATGGAAGAAAACTCCATATTTTACAGAGAAACATAGCTATGTCTTTCGGTTTGAGCAGTTGCACACAAGCAACATTGATCCTTTCCCTTCCGTCTCTCCTCCTTCCCTCCCTCTTTTGTCTTCTTCTTTAAACAGGTCCAGCATGCTAGCCAACAAATCACAGCTGATAAACAGTACAAAGGAATCATAGACTGTGTGGTGAGGATTCCCAAGGAGCAAGGCATCATTTCCTTCTGGAGAGGCAACCTGGCCAATGTCATCCGGTACTTCCCCACCCAGGCCCTCAACTTTGCATTCAAGGACAAGTACAAGCAGATTTTCCTTGGGGGAGTGGACAAACGCAAACAGTTCTGGCGTTACTTCGCAGGCAACCTGGCCTCTGGAGGTGCAGCAGGAGCAACATCTCTCTGCTTCGTGTATCCTCTAGATTTTGCCAGGACCAGGCTCGCTGCTGATGTGGGCAAAGGGCTGAATGAAAGGCAGTTCTCTGGGCTAGCCAATTGCATTGCTAAGATCTACAAATCGGATGGCCTCCGGGGCCTCTACCAGGGATTCAATGTGTCAGTCCAGGGTATCATCATCTACCGAGCTGCTTATTTTGGCGTCTACGATACAGCGAAGGGTAAGAGACAGACATCTAGTCATGCCGATAGAACGATCTGATCAGTCTTGCCCAAGCTGGTGCCCTCTGGATACATTCTCAGCCAACACGGCTGTTGCGGGTCAGGTGAAAGGAAGGCTAATCTAAACACTGTTTTGCTTGACAAATTGCATTTCAATTGATGGGATTTGTCAATGCTGTCTCAAAATGGATCTCTGTTGGGTGAATCACTATTGATAACTTGGTTGATAGCTATTTATACTGAGAAGGGTATAGGATTTGATTCTCTTTTTTCCCCTTCTACTTGGAAAAAAAGGATATATTTTAAATACCATTTTCCTTCTGATATGTAATTTTCAAAGATTTATAATGAGTATGAACTGTCCTACACGAAGTAATAAGTACTAACCAGGCCTGACTCTACATAGGTTCCAAGCCTAGGCAGAAACAGGATGACAATGCAGTTAGGAAACTAATGATTCTTTAGATCTAGGACACCTTTCTTCAGATGCTACTCAGTTATAAAGATCTGGCAGTACTACAATTTCCCAAGGTAATGATTGCAATGTAGTGGCTAGAATGCTGGATTTGGACAGTGGAAGACTGGATTTGAATCCCTGCTCAGTTATGAAGCTCACTGAGGGCACAACCCTATATATGTCTCTCAAAACATCCCACAGGCTTCAACATGGCTATTTTTGATAAAAAAATAAAAGTAAAAATAAATAGAAATAGAAATAAAGTAAAAAACTGAAACAGTATTTTCAAACCTGTTGCTGTCTCTGAGTTTGGTTTAATTTCATAGCACGCTTATCACGTGGATTAAATCCATATTTACCTTCCTTAGAAAAGGTAGAATACTAATGGATACTATTTTTAGCGGGCCCGTCAGCTTGCATCTCTCAGTGAGACTTACTCTTGTGTTGGGCTACCCTATTATTTTTTCCATAACTAATTGAATAAATGCACTGATGGAATAAGGCTACAGATGATAGAAATCAGTAATAGCTGAAATGTAGATATCTACTTTTTTCCACCAGACAGCTCTGCAATTTTGCTGTGGTGTCATGTGGTAGATACAGCATGCAGACAGAGCATCACTGACTCTGCCGGTGCATGGAACAGGAATTATACGTGGTACTAATACCTTTCCCCTTTTTCTTCCTGTTTTCATCTTTGGGCAACCTCTGGATGATAGGCATGATGCCTGATCCGAAGAATGTACACATTATAGTCAGCTGGATGATAGCCCAGAGTGTAACCGCAGTAGCAGGTCTGGTATCTTACCCTTTCGACACTGTGCGGCGTAGAATGATGATGCAGTCTGGTAGGAAAGGAGGTAAGAAAATAACCAATTTCCTCATCTCTCAGTAAGCGCTTTCGCTTTTCAGAAAGCAAAACCGGACTTGATTTAATTTGACATGAAGTGCAAGTCTATCTATTCAGAAAGAGCCCTGTTCAAATCAAGTCAGTGGGTCTTGCTATAATGGGGATGAGTTCTAATCCACAGATTAGTCTTTCCCACCACCCCTGCTGTAAGTTTTCCATTCAGGAAGAGAGCTGGGTTGAGAGTAAAGGCAACAGAGGCAAGCTCTGTCTGTGTTCCTGTTGGAGTCATGATCGAATCAGCTCTATTTCTCCTGTTTTACTCTTCCCTTTTGAGAAGAAAAGGCAGGGGACCAGTAGCATCTGGTTTGTGCAAGAGGCAAGGCTGTTCCTGTTACATTATCTGGGTGTCATCCGCCCCAATGTAGAGTTATGTATGTATATACTAAATAAACTACTTTCAATGCATGGAGAATGATGGCTTACTGGGATCTCCTGCCAGCAAAAATGGATGACATAGCAGCAAGGCTCCCATATGTAGAGCCCCCTCCCCAATGTCAACCAGTCCAAGAGGACTGCTGGGTGGTCTTGATCTAGCTTCCAGACTACCTCCAGTTCCCCACCTTGGGAGCATTCAGTTGCCACCTTAATGCTAAGAAAGCTTAAGATTAATTTCTGCTGTTTTATTTGGTATATATTTAGCAGTGAACACACACATTACTGCACAAGTTCAATTTGCAAAATTTTGAAAAAGAAGTTATAGTTATTTGCATTTATTCTGTTAGAATATTGCCTTGAGTTCAGTACAGTTCTTACACAGATGAAATTATTTCTTGAGCTTCAAGTTTATGTTGAAGAGAGAAAAACGCAACTTTATTTTAGTTACTCTTACTATGAAGCAAGAACTAGAGAACAACTTTCCAATTATTTTTTGTTTGTTGGGCTTAGAGCAGAGCTTTCCAAACTGTGTGTCGGGACACGTTACTGTGTCGGCTGCAGTGTCTGGGTGTGTCGCGGCTGCTGCTGCCTCCAAGCCCTGCCAGGATTCCACGCAGGTCCTAGTGCCTGCCTTGTGCCTTGCTGCCTCCAAACAGGCTGTGATTCCGCGCAGGTCCTAGTGCCTGCCTTGTGCCCTGCTGTAAGAGTGTGTCGCGAAATGATGCCCTGCTGTAAGAGTGTGTCACGAAATGATGCATGTCTAAAAAGTGTGTCACCAACATGAAAAGTTTGGAAAGCTCTGGCTTAGAGGATTGATCGTGTTGTACTGATAGATTTCTCTCTCTCCAATGACTTACCTGAACATGTTTACTTCCACAGCGGACATCATGTACAAGGGTACGATCGACTGCTGGAAGAAGATTGCTAAAGATGAAGGAGGCAAGGCTTTCTTCAAAGGTGCCTGGTCCAATGTGCTGAGAGGCATGGGAGGTGCTTTTGTATTAGTCTTGTATGATGAGATCAAGAAATATGTCTAAGCAAATCAAACTGCTTGACTCTAATGCTCTGTTTTGTTACATATTTACACATGCGTTAAAAGGCAACTAAATATTTCCTACGGAAACACAGGTGGCTGCTGTGGGTCAAATCCAGTTGAGAGAGATCTAATTGTGCTACTATAAGATTGGTCAGTGGTGGTTTATTACATAAGTCAAACTTTTTTGTATGGAAAATTGAAGAAGTCTTTGTATATATAAATTTATTTGACAAATATCAATAATATATTCCTAAGAATAAGAATATTTCTTGAAGAGGGTGTGTTGATAAAGTATTTAAACAACTAGAAAAGTGAGTTTAATAAATATTAGATGTTAAAACTTTTTTCCCTGTGTGATAAATCCACTGCAGAAGTTCTTTCAAGGATTGTAGCTTCTAGATAGTGAAGAGCGTGTGCAGAGATGAGTGTGGGTGTGTGTATGTACTGAGTTTAGATAAGGTGTTATGGTGGAAGAGGGGGGATAGAGAACAGGGTTCTCTTTCTCGCATCTAAGCTAGCAACAAAATGTGTAACCATGAGAGTGATTCTAACTCATACAAGACAAAACATAGCTAAAATGTGTGCATCAAGGAATAGCAAACCATTTCACTGGGAATTCTGTGCTTCATTCCCCTTAATTTTATGTTTAGTCATTTTGTTCACACTTTGGGAAAGGTTTAACCTGACTTATGTCAAAGGTATCTCCTTTTTGTCTTGTTAGGACTGTAATGCACATGCATATTCCCAGAGTTGTGATAGCCTGGATGAGAAAAGCATGTTTTTTTTTTCCTGGGCCTTAATATCTCTAAAATATTCAGTAGGGATTACAATAATTACTATACTTTTTAACTTTGGGGTCATATCCTCTCCTGGTGTGTTGCTAAAAGGAAGGTTGCTATTGAATGTGTGCGGGCAGATACAGCTCACCTGCAGCACTTGTATTGGGGTTAGTATCTTATGATCATCGACATTTGGCAACAACATCAATTTTATTTTGTTTGTAATTATTGGAAAAGGCAAGAGCAGCTTGAGCTCCTGGAACATTCAGTGATGGTCGTCTGTTTGAAATCTCTGTCTTGACAGATTTTAGATAATCTAATTATAGCGTGGGGTCTGGTTTTCATTGCATGTGCACATTTGTCTTAAGAGCTGCTGCTTCTAATGATTACTTCACTATTCTGATTCTCAGAATGAAATGCCAATGCTTATGGAGTAAGAATTCTGACATTTAAGGGAGATTTCGGAATGTCAGCCATTGCGGAAGGACAAATAATGAGGTTTAGCTGAGTCCATCTCTACCCCAGTATCTTCACGATCACACATCTACACATAAAGCCCCACTGTCATCACAATCACACACGTACCCCTAAAGCAAAACCATGATTGCATGTGCCCTAAAGGTTATATAAAAGCTCATGAGATAGGCTTCCAGAAGTCAGTGTACAGAACTTTACACAAGATGGGTGGGACAGAGAAGAGTGGATATGGCCTTCAAAGCTTCTAAAGTGAGATAATTTTCCTACTCCTCTTTCCAGAAAGAGGAATTTTGAATACTTTGAAGGGGAGCTAACCTGAGAAGACTTTTTGAAATAACAGAATTTAAGTAAATTTCAGTGAAGATAGTCTTGTAGATAATTCTTGAAATCCTGCTGTAGGAGAGAAACCTAAATGGTTGTAGAAAACCTCAGCAAAAGCTTTAGACTAAGCCTAGCTGCTTTGGAAAGGAGCTAAAAATACTCCACTATTACTTTGGCAAAGGGTAGTTTTGGTTCAGGCCTAGGGTAGTGGTATATTAAATAAATAAAGTTCAGTATAGGGTTTCAACTTTTAGTTCAGTTTTAAAAGCCAGAGGGTAAGACTAGAACAGGGCTAGGCAAACTTTTGGGGCTAATATTTGAGCTGCCTCATAGGATGTGTGCATTTTGGTTTGTTGTTTTTGGATTATTAAGTTTCTTAGTTCCTTGCCAAGTCATCTCAGGACAAGGCAGGAGACAGTTTTGTATCAGCATCACCTTTTAAGTTGATTTGCTGTAGCATCCTATTTTGTATCTGAAAAGGGAAAGATCCTTTATGTGGAGTTGAGTCCTGGGGACTGCAGCCATGCAGTTTTCTTGGCAGCATTACAAAAGTGTTTGCCCTTGCCTTCTGCCTTGGCATTTTTTCAACTTCCCACTTTAGTCAACTCACTTTCATTCAGTTCAGGACAACAGTGATCTATTTTAACTTTATTGCAATGAATTCCTTTCTCTCCTTCTTCCTTGTTTTCCCCCTCTCTCTCATTATACACTGCCTCCCAATGTTGGACTGAATTGCTATTCCCATCCAGTCCTACTGGATGAGCCAGATCTCTTCTGAATTCCTACTTGCTCTTTTGAACTCTTGCAGATGTGCTTTGGACTGGAAGGCTTTGGCAGTCAAAAGTCATGGCACAACACAGAGTGGAATTCACACATTGGTACTCCCACCAGCAATGATAGCTGTTGCTCCTGTATGGCAGGGATACCCAACCTTTTTGGCACCAGGGACCGGTCGTGGAAGACAATTTTTCCACGGACCAGGGGGGCGGGGTTTGCAGGCGGGAGCCAATCATGCGGACCGGGGGCGGGGTTTGCAGGCGGGAGCCAATTGCGCGGACCGGGGGACAGGGTTTGCAGGTGGGAGCCAATCGCGGGGGCGGGGTTTGCAGGCAGGAGCCAATTGCACAGACCACCACCGCTCAACTGCTGTTTGGCCCACTTCCTAACAGGCCGCAGCCCACAGGTTGGGGACCCCTGCTGTATGGCATAACAGATTGCCACTGAAGGCAGCTGTCCAACAACAATGGCTTATGCTGCTGCTGAGCTCACAAGTATAAGATGGTACCAGTAGAAGTTCAAGGAA
Source organism: Charina bottae (assembly GCA_023362775.1). Taxonomy (NCBI): domain Eukaryota; kingdom Metazoa; phylum Chordata; class Lepidosauria; order Squamata; family Charinaidae; genus Charina; species Charina bottae. The sequence continues at coordinate 1,714,138 of JALMGJ010000059.1, read as the reverse complement.
AAAAAATATTGGGAGGCACAGAAGGAATAAACCAAATGCTATCCTACATCTGAGGTTTCAGACGCACAACTAAATCTGGAGTACAGATATAGCAGGGAGCAAAGTAGTTATATGGGGGACACTTTCTCCACCGTGTCTATAGATGGGTTTGCAATATACTGAATGACAAACTAGCCAACCACATTTGAGCCTGTTGTGTGGTGCAAACTGGCTTGTCTAGATAAATTTTGGTTCAGAGTCTCATGCAAATTCAGAAAATTGGGTTTAAGTTATTTAAAGTTAAATAACCCAAATATTTAAGTTAACAATAAGAAAACATGGTTAGTGGACACAAGCTGTAAGTAGCAGGTGAATTAGACACATACACTTCTCTTTCAGTGGGAAGAGACTGTTAGGCTGTGTGAGTTCACCCAACACGCAAAGCCAAAAGGTGATTTGCTTGTTTGGAGTTTAGAGCATTGTGTGAACCCACTGAACTAGTTTATCCAATAAACCATGATTAAGCAAGCTATAGTTTAGAGTACTGTATGAAAGCAGCCTGAACATTACTCCCCCCCCCTCATAAATTCAGCCTCTTCCACACAAACACCACCATGTGCTGCCTACCTATCATTACCGTTCTGAAGACCCTTGTTGGACCAGGCTCTATATTGACAAAGAGAAGAGGAAAGTATCCTCTTTGGATTGGCTCTTCCTTCAGTGATGTCACAACTCTGCACTGCCCACTGCTTCCAGCCATTATTTCCTAGGGCTTCTCTGTCCTGCCAATCTGAGGCTGCTCTCTCTGACGGCCGGGCAGGTAGGCATGCGCTTCTTCTAATCCAGACGAAAGCGCTGGCAGCTCCTTTTTCTGCACCCTCCAAGCTGGAGGGCAAGCACGTCGGAGTGGTTGTCCTCCTGTTTCTGTTCCTTACTGGGTGCTCACTCTCTACTCAAAGCACAACGAAGAAAGTAACTCGGAGAGAAATGGCAGAGGGACGGCTCATAAGGGGCGAGGCTATAGCACATTGGCGGGCAAGGAAGTAGCTTGTAGGTCTCACTGACCTCGGTTGACATGGGAAGGGGAGCACCTGGAGGCGAGTGGGATATCCTAAGTGGCCGGCTGTGTGTTTGCCTGGAGCAGTGTTTCTCAACCTTGGCTTGGCTGATTGGGGAATTCTGGGAGTTGAACTCCACACATCTTCAAGCTGCCATGGTTGAGAAACACTGCCCTGGAGGGATAAAACTGCTCTGGAAGCCAGCCACGGCGGTGGTACAGAGGTGAGTCAGGCCAGGCAGGACCAACAGGGGATGGAAGGTGCCATACAGTGCCTGCTGCTTCAGCCAGCTGTTGGCTGAGACAGCTTGAATTGAAAGGAGAGGCCGGGGCATGGTTTCCTGCTGTTTGCTATTCCCCAGCCCACATACCCAGTCTCAGTCTGGAATTTTCAGAAGTCAAAAGTTTTTCTTGGAGCAAGAACCTCAGGTATATGAGTAAGCCTTTCTCCCCCCTCTCCCCCCCGTTATGGTTGCCTCTTTCCAGCTGTTTTGATAGCGCTCTTCCCCCCCCTTATTTCCTAACTCACTCTTCCAGGTGGCTCCACAATCAGTTTATTGACTGCTGAAATAGCTTGGCAGATGACCCCCATAAATCCCTTCTTCTTTAAATTCTAGGGCTTTCTTACCTGCAGGATTCTCCCCAGCCTCCAAAATATCCATGCTTAACTAGTTTATTCAATAGAGAAGAGGGTAGGAAATGTGGAAAATGTGTGTGACAGAAAGGCCTGAGGCAGACTCATCTCTCAGGGCAGAGGGCTCTTGAAGAGATCAGACTTTTTATTAGATTAGGTTTAATTTGATTTGTATGGCTGCCCATCTCACAGAAGTGACTCAGGGCAGCTCACAACAGATAACGGATTGGTGCACCATTGTTCTTTATATCCTTATATTCAACAGGTGTTGCAAAGCTTACTCTTGAGGTTTCCCAGGCAGAGTTTCTACTGAATTCCCAGTGACCAATTTTCCATTATTATTCTTTCTGTGTATGAGAGTTTTCAGGAACTACCTAGCACTATTTTAGTCCTCGATCTTAAAAGAGTTTTTGCATCCAAATTTATTCTAATGAGGCACATTCTTTAAAAGCAAACAAAACAAAAGGGTAAACTAGTTTGTAGAATATTTGAGCTATTTTATTCATCGGTATTTATATTTGTGGACCTGGGATATTTAAAAAGGTAAAGGTTCCCCCCACACATTTGTTTAGTTGTGTCCGACTCTAGGGGCCGGTGCTCATCTCCGTTTGTTAGCTGAAGAGCCAGCATTGTCCGAAGACGCTTCCGCGGTTATGTGGCCGGCATGACACGCGTGGAACGCTGTTGCCTTCCCACCGAAGTGGTACCTATTCATCTACTTGCATTTGCATGCTTTTGAATTGCTAGGTTGGCAAGAGCTGGGGCAAGTGCGGGAGCTCACTCCGTCACGCAGGGCTAGGGATTCGAACCTCCGAACTTGCAATCTTCCGATCGACAAGCCTGGTGTCCTACCCGCTGAGCCACCACGCCCTGGGATATTAAATCCCCACAAAATCTCATTAGGTGTTAAGCAATACAATTAAGTTTCAGTCTGGACATCACAGTGCATGTTCATGGGAAGAGTATGAGACCCACTCTAATTGCTTTAAAACAGGAAGAACATCTGACTTCCAAATGCCTAAAATGTATTTTGTTTATATCTGTTTATATAATTTATATTCTGTTTGATTCCAGGCAGTTCACATAAGCATTATAAATATCCTGAAATGTAGTTTATCTCAGCAACAATATAGTTAAATACATTTAAAGAATATAATTTAAAAAATAACCCAGGAGAAGAAGGACCGCATATGTCAACGTCCCAATGAAAAAGTGGTTTTCACCACCTTCCTGAATTCTAAAACTATGGGAGCCATCTGGACCTCGATAAGTAGAATATTTCAGAGTGATTAGGCTGACATAGAAAAACACGGTTTCCTGCCGCACTGACATCCCAAGGAGAAGGGACCTAAGCCATTCCTTTCCAGGCTGGTCACATAGGAGATAACCTAAAATGCAAGAAATATTTTGGTGACGTTTAAAAAATACTTCAATAATTTAAGAACAACCAGTATATTTTACAATGGGTTAGGAGCTAATACAAACCCAATCTTAAGTGGAGTAGACATTTCATTGCCTTATAAGATCAGGGATGCTTTAGATAGAATATGCAAATAACCATGTGTGTGTGTTTTGCCTTAGAATAACTTCTGAATAGTATCTAGCTGACCTGGATTAAATCTAACAACATCCTGGAAAAAAACAAGGGCAAATCACTACTGTCCATGTAATCACTAGGAGATGACTTTACACTGCAGCGGTCCCCAATCTTTTTGGCACCAGGGACCAGTCGTGGAAGAAATTTTTTCCACGGACTGGGGGGGGGGGGGGAGGGCAGGGTTTGCAGGCAGGAGCCAATCGCACGCACCAGGGGGCGGGGTTTGCAGGCAGGAGCCAATCGTGCGCACCAGGGGTGGGGTTTGCAGGCGGGAGCCCCGCAGCCCACTTCCTAACAGGCCGCGGCCCACAGGTTGGGGACCCCTGCTTTATAGTACTAAAAAAAAAAGCCAGGGCATCTGTTCCTTCCTAAAACAGCACCATCAGCACTCCCACTTAAATATAAATTATAACAATTTAAACATGGACAGAAAATATTAAAATGGTCCCCAAGTTGTGAGATAACTAAGTCCCCTAATAGTTTGAAAAGATTGCCAGCTCCTCATGCTGGCTGGGGAATTCTGGGAATTGAAGTCCAAACATCTTAAAGTTGCTGAGGTTGAGAAAAACCGATCTAGAAGAGGGGGTTAGCATTTTTTAAAATGTGCATAGCTATTCTTGAACCTTGCAGTTTAAATTTGGAATCTCCCAACACCCCCCCCCCCCATTTTTTCTGATACTCTTGTATATTCCTTTCAGAACCAATGTATTGTTAATAATTTTGTTACATGGAAAACCTAATGAACGGGTTAAAGATTTACAGGAATAGACTTTTGTTTCTGAAACGAACTTGATTTGTTTTTAATTTCCCTGAACAGAAACTTGCTAAGAACTATATTTAAATTCCTCTGATTTTGAAGGGGAAAGAATAGAAATGCATTAAAGATATATTAGACATGAATTACATAACCCAGAGGATAAATGTTGCACTACCTTCCCTGAGTAAAAATAGAACATGCTTGTTTTAATCTGCAACAGGTGTGTGTTTGTTTACCTTTGTACCCTTTAAAAAGGAATGTATTCTTAGCAATATAATTCTCATGCTTCAGAGTTACAACACATTTGCTTTTCAGACACATCAGATGGGCAATTATTTGTAACCCTGCTCCTGGGAAGTGATGAATCCTTAAATTAGCAGAAGATGTTAGCCAGTAGTGCAATGACAATAAATAAAACATTATTGCTGAAATTAACAGTGGATAAAAAGCATCCTGTGGACAATGAATGGCGGTCTAGATATTGTTGTTATATTCTCTATTTAAACTCTTCCTGTTTATAAAGAAAATCAGGCATAACTCCAAAGTCTTTACTTTTGTATTACCCCAATATTTGCATGTAATTGTAATTTCAGTGTCTTGGTGCCTTTTTATTCAAAGCTTATGTACATTAAAATGCAAAAGTTTTGTACAGGTATGTAATTTATATACAAAAATGACTTTACTATTATTGTACTCATAACTATGGACAGAATTGAGGTGGACTAGAAATTTTGCAACCTAGAAATATTAAATACATATTTGCTGCTTTGCAGCATCTGAGAAGGCAGATGGAATTTAAACAGGAAATCTAACTAGAAAATAAGCTAATAGTGAATTAGAAATTATTTCTTAAATCAATGAATGATGGGGAATCTATAGAATATTCTGAAGCAGATAACTGTATTGCAAACAAATGTAATTAGAAGCAGAATGTGATTTTTTAAAACCTACTGAATAAAACCTCAAAATATTTTATTTGTTTACAATATTTAGATCAAATAACAGAAAAGAACTGCACACAAAAGTAATTCAATTAAATATTTTACTTAATTTTTAAAGGACTGATGTACAAGTTTCATACCTTTTGTAACTAACCACACTTCGTAGTTTTTATCAAAGAAAAATATGCTTATGGAAAGACTTTAAAGTGCTGAGATTTAAAAAGTGCACATACAAGATTTCTGTTCATTTGTACTTCAAGAAACAATTAAAATTTTAGAGAATATTTTAATAAATATAATTGTGCAAATACATCACAGACCAGAACTGTCAACAAAGGTCACATTACAAGATCTTCAGAGTTCTAGATAATAGACAATACTTTTTACATTATTATTTAGATGTCTACTGCTTATCTAAAAATCATATTTTTAGAATTAAACTAGGAGACCTGATCTGAAAGATTCAGTTTAAGTTTTCCATGTTGTAGCTGACAGCCCCAAGGCTGAGTTGAATGGTATATGTTCTCTCCATCTACCATTTCTAGAAGATCTTGTAAATTATGAAATTGAAACTTTGCAATAACAAAATATGCTGCATTATAGATTCATGGTACAAAATTCAAAATTTAAGACTAAAAACAAATGAATTTTATTGGTTTTTTTTTTTACACTTCTGGTCTACCCTAACCCTACTTTCAAACCTGAACTTCATTTGACTTCGAGAAAATAAGGTTTGCAATATTGCCACTTTTTAACACAAATATTTTTAAGAAGAAATACTGACTGTAAAGATACTGTCCAACAGATGTCACAAAGATGTTATCACTAAAGAAAGAACAAGAAAAATCAAGAGTGTATCCATTTATAGTTAATACCACTTTTCAATGTCCTTTAATCATTGAATATTACAATAGTCCTGCACAGAATTACAGTAATCTCCAAAACATCAGAGTTTGGAAATCTGGTAGCGAATTGCAGATTATTTATAACCAGGCACCATGGATGTTACTGGGGTTCAAGTTCTGTAATGCACCACTGGATGAATCAAAAACTGGTTTTTCACTCCTTCGATTTATATTACTGGATGCACTGTGACTGGAAGACCGAGATGCACCTCCTGTCAAAAATTGCACACAAAAGAGAACCTCATATGAACAGAGTTTTAAGCAAACAGTATAAACTTTAAGGAAGAAACACCATGTATTACAGCAGAGCTTTCCAAACTTTTCATGTTGGTGACACACTTTTTAGACATGCATCATTTTGCGACACACTTACAAGCAGGGCACAAGGCAGGCACTAGGACCTGTGCGGAATCCTGGCAGGGCTCAGAGGCAGCAGCAGCCGCGACACACCCAGACACTGCAGCAGACACACTAACGTGTCCCGACACAGTGTTTGGAAAGCTCTGTATTACAGTATGATCAGGGATACTCCCTGGATCTTAACACTTGCAAATGGGATGCTGCTTATGAAAAAGGGCACTCTTGTTCAGTGCTACTGCTGCTATCGGAGGTACAGAAACTCACTTATTCTGGGTTCAGGAGATCATCATGCATGTAGTGTAGAAGGCTTGGCAAGATGTAGGAACAACTCACTTTGGGCAAGTGTTATTTGTACTGTACCACCTTTAGATTCAATCCCTAGGGCAAATGATGTTATTCATGCTACTGAAAAATCTGACCTCAGTGAACATGTAAACCACCCTATAAATACTAGAAAAAGTACAAAGGGGAACATGCATACTTTCCTTGCATAGGGAATGGGAATTATTAAGGCACAGCCGATGCTCAGATTTGACTTCCCATTGTCCAAGGCATTGCCATTTGCTCAAAAAATCAGAGCACAGGACTTTCAAGTTGCACACACAGTAGAAATACATATAGGCCAGTGAGTTCTTTTTCCACACTTCAATCATACCGAAACTAGGAGGTGAAGACTCTGGAATGACTTACTAGATGGGCTATGATGGTTCAAGGCAGACTTTCCTCGCCTTGGAGATGGAGCAGTACGAAGGTAGCTTATCTGTCGCTGATAGTCCATGAGCTGTTCTGAGCGCTTCATGCCAGCTGTTGGTTTTACTGCTTCAAGTCTTTTCAAAAAAGCCTTCAATGACATACACATACCTTGATTAATAGATAGTGCATTCCTTGATACATTATTACATGAGATACCAGAATCTTTTGACACAAGGCAACCTTCCACAATTTCTGATGTCTTGGATTATAATTCCGTTTCTAGCTAGAATTATAACACTGTAGTTCAATGTATCTGGACTAGCTTGGAAACAGCTGTTAGGAAGCATTCTGTAAGAATGGAGAAATAGAACAGTGCAGATGAGAACATTCTGACAAGTCCTCCGTGGCTTTGCCTTTGTTCATTATGTACTGTAAATATTTATATAAAAGGCAAAACCTACGATCTATAAAGGGAAATAATAATGGCCTGGAACTGGACCTTTTTTAATATCCGGTAGCTCAAGCAACTTCATCACACTGAATATGATAACGTGAGAGAGACCAAACAAACCTCACTGAAGAGAATATTTGTAGCTGAGGGTTGAACTGTGGAGCCCTTGGTGCTCTCTGAGCCTTGTCGTCGTCTTGCAGAGCACCAAGGGCTCCACAAACCTCACTGAGAATGACTTTCCATAGGAAACTACAGATGAGATGGTCCCCTTGCTCTCGTGGTCATCTGCCTGATTTCTTAGCCCGGCAGCAGAGAAAGCCAAAGATGTCCTAAGGGGTTGTGAATTTTACACTATATATTCTTATATTCTATGCTCCAGTTTATTGGCTAGTTTTAGACAATTAGCTTGCATTATTATCTGGAATTAAGTTGTTTACAAATATTTCCTTTTCTGTGTTCTGGTACTCCATTTTGTGAATCAAATAAAATGGCAACAGAAAGATTGTTGTGTATGGAGCAGGAAGCTTGTGCATATCCTAGGTTATTATGTCAGGACTTGATTGTTCAAACCAAGTCAGTCATCCTACCACTCTCTGGGGAATCCAGATTCAGAATACTGACATGTGTCTATAGTTGTTCCATCTCAAAATAATGCAATACAATGGAAAATGTGCAGAAAGAGGCCATCTGAGAGGTTTCTTGGTGTGTTCTCTATGAGTGTGTGCATGCACTCATGTATTTTTGGAATATTAAAAAGGGACTAAATGTTGTGGCTTTTGATTGCAGCCTAAAATTCTGAGTATTGTAAAAACAGAATACTGCACCAGATCAGGACCGAAAGGCGGCAGAGCATTCATCCGGGTAATTCATTGCACTCTTCTTTATATGTTACATAACAGATCCAATATAAGTCTTTTTCCGCATGCAAAATTACATTATATTACCATTTGACCAGTTTTACACAGAAGGTGAGTTTTCATTTGCCTCAAGATCTGTTGCTATGGTTATTGCAGTGGTTCAGTGGTAGTGGAATGAGCAGCTACAGAAATTGAAAGTTACTGTTGGCTATCTTTTCAATCATTTCTACTTTAAGTTGTGGGTTATAGTGTGTTGCTGAGAATACTTAATATGTTTGCTGGTCTATGGCTGGAATAAAATGACTGACTGACTTAATATGCTCCTTTGCTACTAACTACATCAATCAGTTTTCTTCTTGCTTGTTACTGAGATCACAGAATTCCTTTCTGGTTAATTTTTCCTATATCTAACAAAGATGCTCAAATGTGAAAAGAATGGTGTTATTTTAGGTCATGTTTTTCTACACATACAAACACACACACACACACATATATATACACACATGCACACACAAATGCATATCAAGATACTTCAACAACTTTTTTGCATAATTCAAAGGTATTCAAATACTATTTCGATGAAGGTTAAGCACTTATTCTTATACTATATACAAATCAGAAGAGGGAGAAAATGGGGATGGGGCCACATGGTCCATAATCCAGCACAGAGTTAAACTTGCTTATTAGTGAGTCTTAAGTGCAGGTAAATGAACTGCACTGTACTGGACAAAAAACTGAATAGGAAACATACATATCTGATGAGTTAAAACAGATTATTTTGGGGTTAACTGTATTAATTTTAAATAAAAAATGAAACAAACCTTCTTTGTAGTCCTATAAAGCAAAGCTACAATCAAGGTCCATCAGCTGAGGAACCACAGGGGTTGGTGGAAACCTCACTTCGCTGACAGAATTTTAGGTATGCAGGTAACACTGGTTCCTTCACATTTGGGCAGCATCTCTAGCAATCCCCAACTGGTTCATTATGGCAGTGGTATTTCCAGCACCTCCATACATTTTTCTCCATTTTTGGATGTTTTCAGATAGGGCATTTTTTCCTCCCACCCAGAGCAAGCACTTATAAATTAAGGCAGCATTTATTTTATTTATTTAATTTTCCCCCACCTTTATTATTTTTATAAATAACTCAAGGCGGTGAACATACCGAATACTCCCTCCTCCTCCTCCTTTCCCCGCAACCACCAACCTGTGAGGTGAGTTGGGCTGAGTGTGTGTGACTGGCCCAAGGTCACCCAGCCGGCTTTCATGGCTAAGGCGGGACTAGAACTCACAGACTCCTGGTTTCTAGCCCAGCACCTTAACCACTAGACCAAACTGGCTATTTAGTTGATGGATCTTCTTCCACTGCCAGCACAATTGAATTATAGAAGAGCTTTGTGATTTAATAAGATTGTACTCGCTTCTCAGAGGACAAAACGAACAACATGCTCCACACAATGTGTTAAGCCATAGCTTGCAAGCCCATGGTTCACTGAATTCAGTACAATTTGCTAGGCGCTCATCCTATCCTGAGCCTCAAACCATGTGGCTAGATTTGCCTAACATGCTAAGTTGAAGCACTGTTAATGTTGTTAAATCCAAAACGTCAACTAACCAGATTCTCTCTGTCAATCCTCTGCTGTTCCTTCTGCCTGTTGATGGCACTGTGGTACATCTTAGGTGTTGAGCCTGAAGGTTTCTTCACTGAGGCACTTTTGCTTCTGGGCTTTGCAGACTGTTTTGTCAATTCTTTTAAGAGCCTTTGGTTTTCCTGATCAATTTGTCGTACTTCATCGTTTGTGAATGAGTAGTTTTTCCTTGATCCTATAGAAGACTGATCCAAAGCCAGTTCCTGTTGATCCTTTTTCTCCAAGTGCAGAAAAGCTTTGAACACAAGTACATATTTAAGGAAGCATGTAGCTTGACTAGGCTTTTACAGTATTACTTAAAAACTAGGAAATCTATTTTCAGATTTAGCTACCTAAACTATCTTTCAAATAAGTACTTCTAAGGAGCTGGCCCCCAATTCTGAAGTTGGTAACAGAAGCTTATCTAACAAAATCCTCTTACACAGCCTTTCTCAGCTTTACAATCATCAAATATGCTGGCATGACAGTTGGTGGGAATTAGAGGACTTAAATTCCAAATATATTTGGAAGGATTCAAGGTAGAAAGATCCAAGCAGGCAATATTTCTGCAGTCATTATCAAATAAACTCTTATACAAATAAGGCAGTGCCATTTCTTTCCAAATAATTGCAATGTTAAGGCTTAAGTATAATGCAACACCATTTTTGCTTCCAGAAGAAACAGACTGTATGTAAATGTAAGCATTCCCTACAATTATTGCAGAAATTAATATACATTACAAGGGAGAGTCAAAATGAAGCTCATTACAAAATGAATTAATACATCTGATCATTCTTAAATTTGATTTGGAACTAGGCAATGTGAACACCAGCCCCAATTAGAAATACAGAGTGTATTTCTAAGTAGGGCTTGGTGTTTATCTTGCTCAGTACTAGATCAAATTATTCATATGCAATGAGTCCATCCCTCCTTAGCAGGTTATCTGTCCACATGGAGAACTAAAGTAGGCACTGACTTACATCTCACAATTTTCAGTATAGAGTGATGAGCAGGAGATGGTATACTCAAAATTCTGAATGCTGGAGACTCAGTTCTACCTTTTGCATGTCTAGGTAAGTGAATCAGGTATGCAGCCACATTTAAATAGCTCCAGGTACAAAAAGAAAAGAATCAGTTCATAACAGTAAGTTGTGCACAATATTAAAATTGCCATATATTTTTCATTCTGAGGATTGTGACATTTCACTTTTCATTTCTAGAAGTGTTGGAGGTTTGAAATTTCTTGAACATGTCTTGCCTATTTCTAATCTACAACTGACTTCTTCCTCCCTCCCTCCCCTCCCTCTTTCTGGATCATTAATTGATCTACTGTAATACAACATATTTCAAAAGCCTTTGGCACTGATACTTAATCTCTTTCAAGGACTCACTACTGTTAAATTTGTAAATCACTGATTCTATAATACAGAATCAAATTATCCTCAGTTTTCAGCAAACCAGTTACTAGCTGTGTGACAGATGACTTGGATAGATGACTCAGTTGTAAGATAATTGAAAATAACTGCAATGTCAGACAGCATGAAATTGCTGAATGTATTTAATTGAATTGTTGAATTTATTTTCAAAGCAAAACATCATGTGAAGTTGTGGTATGTACAAAAATGTTGCAGAAAGGGTTAAATGTAACTGTTCAGGAATTGCTCATAAACAGATCCTTCACCAATCCTAGATATACATGTCTCTCTGGATGCTTACAGAAGACAACCAAGACTTCTAATTCACTATGCTAAATTCCTAAATATATTTAGGAAAACAGGGGTTTTGGAAAAGGGGTAGAGAGATAAAAGTAGCATATATACAGTAAGTGTTAGTCAGGATTAAGAAACATAAAAAAGGATAAGCCAATCCACAACAGACAGCAGGGAAGAAAGTGGAAGTCAATGTATACTTTTGCCTTCAGTAAAATAGCAAAGGTGGATAAAGAGAATGCATATGGAGAACAGCACCATGAGATACATTTTGTAAAATAAGCAGCCAAACCATTGGTCCACAATAGAGATACATCCCTTGCAAGCTAATGCCAAAGAAAGCAAGTGTCCTGAAAGTGCATGTAATAATTATATCAAAGATAAGTACCAAGAACTAGTATTTCCAAGGAATTTAAAACAACAAATACAAAGTTTCCAAAACTAATAAATGGTTCTCTCCCCATTTATCACGGAGCTCCATACTATGTAAAATTAAACATTACTAGTATCAGTGAAGCTATTTTAGACCAGAGCTTTCCAAACTGTGCGTGGCGACACAAAAGTGTGTCGCCACACACAGCATGGTGTGTCGCCACACCACCAGGAAGCGGCGGCGCGCGCGTGCACGGCGGCATCAGTGCTTCCGCGTTTTAGCAGAGGCTGCCACCGCCGTGCACGCGCGCGCCGCATGCCCCCCCGCACCACCACCGTGCACGCGCGCCCCGCGCCGCCGCCACTGGTGTGTCGCCAGCAGCGGCACTTTGGAAAGCCCTGTTTTAGACAATCATTTTCCAAATTTGAGAATGTAGTCAATGTTGCGAGAGACATAAAGTGGACATCAATGATGTCAGTCAAGATATGGCATAATAAAAGTGTGCTCACGTTAATTATAAGCCTTTAAAATGATATACATAAATTTGCTTTAACAAGCACGTAATTGCTCTGTTCCTCAATGTATACCTGAAAACTGAACTAATTTGGATTAAATCTGTCTACAGAGACACTGATGTAATAACTGGTTGTCATCTAATAAACGTCCAGAGGATCATTATATAAACAACCAGCTACTGTACAAGCTTCTCTGTTATCAATAAACAGACCCACCTCTACATCATAGGAAAGCTGTTATAAAATCAAAAAGTCTTTACTTTAATGTTCTAGAGGATAAAGAGATTCTAAACGGGAAATAGTTGTTGGTGAAATTCATCACTTTCACTGTCATCTCCATAAATCTTGTTAATGGGACCTTTTGTTTTAGACAACTGCCAAGAAGTCTCGACAGTTGCTGAAAGTGTCAGTGCATTGAAAGAGGTGCTTCAGAATGTGCACAGGTTTGTACTAAGCACCTTCCATCAAATAATTAAAGTAGCTGTAATTTTTTTAGGCTTACACAGCTGCTTAAGAAACTACTCTCTGCTCTGTCCGCACGTGCATGCATATATTCTGAAGCACCTCTTTAGAAGAATTTATATAAGCTTAGTAAAAACTACAATGTCCATGAACCTCAAAAACAGATAGCAACAGAAAGGATACTACTTACAGAACCTGAAAAAAATTATTGTGCAAAGCCCCATAAAACTTGGTGCCAAAGGACCTTCAGAATAGCCTCTTTCAACCAGAATTGACTTCGCCAATACAAACAATACAAAAAAATTTTGTTAAATTTTACTAGTGCAAAATTATGGATCAACGCTAGGAGGAGGAGCTTCTCTGTTACTGTCCCAGTGTTGTGAAATAGCCTTCCCTGAGAAATTCAAGTTGCCTCAACCCTGCTGGCTTTCTGGAAGCTGGTCAAAAGGGAACTCTTCTGGGGGGCTTTTAATTAATTAACTAACTTAGCCCCACTGCAATTGTTAATTGCAATTGGGAAGTTAAAAAGGTAAAGGTTCCCCCCGCACATTTGTGCAGTCGTGTCTGACTCTAGGGGCCGGTGCTCATCTCCGTTTGTTAGCCGAAGAGCCAGCGCTGTCCAAAGACGCTTCCACGGTCATGTGGCCGCATGACGCATGTGGAACGCTGTTACCTTCCCACCAAAGTGGTACCTATCCATCTACTTGCATTTGCATGCTTTCGAATTGCTAGGTTGGCAAGAGCTGGGGCTAGTGTGGGAGCTCACTCCATCACGCGGCGCTCAGGTCTTGAACCGCCGACCTTACGATCAACAAGCCTGGCATCTTAACCACTGAGCCATCGCACCCCTAAGGGGATATTAAAGGTAAAGGTACCCCCCGCACATTTGTGCAGTCGTGTCTGACTCTAGGGGCCGGTGCTCATCTCCGTTTGTTAGCCGAAGAGCCAGCGCTGTCCAAAGACGCTTCCACGGTCATGTGGCCGCATGACGCATGTGGAATGCTGTTACCTACCCACCAAAGTGGTACCTATTAATCTACTTGCATCTGCATGCTTTCGAATTGCTAGGTTGGCAAGAGCTGGAGCTAGTGCAGGAGCTCACTCCACACGCAGGGCTAGGGATTCGAACCTCCAAACTTGCGATCTTCCGATCGACAAGCCTGGCGTCTCATCTCCGTTTGTTAGCCAAAGAGCCAGCTCCCTCTTCTTCCAATATGGCTTTAAAAAAAATGGAAGTTTGCTTTTATGTCTCTAAACTCATATAAACTGCGGATCATTTTATATACAGTGAAACATGGCAGCTTCAAGCCACAAGTTATGAAATTGACTTGTTATAATTAATCATTAAGATTAACCAGGTACAACTGTAGCTAATCTGAAACAGAAATAGAAAAGGAGTGGGACTGTACAAACTGAAGGTACTGGAGCATGCCTTTGCAATGCTAAACTACTGTTCAGCCCCACATATTAACATGGCTACTGATAGCTTCTGCCATGTGCATGATGAACAGATATTCAACTTTAAATTCCCAAACTGATAGAACATGGAAATACAATTTAGGAGCAGAACATAGTTTAGTCCAGGGGTCCCCAACCTGTGGGCCGTGGCCTGTTAGGAAGTGGGCCGCAGGGCTCCCTCCTGCAAACCCCGCCCCCAGTGCGCGCGATTGTCTCCTGCCTGCATACCCCGCCCCCTGGTGCGCGCGATTGTCTCCCGCCTGCAAACCCCACCCCACCCGTGCGCGCGATTGGCTCCTGCCTGCAAACCCCGCCCCCTTGGCCCGTGGAAAAATTTTCTTCCACAACCGGTCCCTGGTGCCAGAAAGGTTGGGGACCGCTGGTTTAGTCTACTCCTGCTATCTCCTTCTCTCCTATGTGTCTCATTCCTGAATGACATAGAAGTTTTTATCACAATTAAATCTAAAGTACACACTATGTGTTTATTATAAACAAATACTAATTAAAGCCACTTTGGCCCAAGGGATGATGATTTCATTTAAAGGTATTTTATGATAAAAGTCTGGATTCTGAAAAGTTATTTGTTGCTATCTCAAAATCATTTATCTGTTTAGTGTTTTTCTTTAAACCAGAAAATGATAAATCATGAATTTGATTCAGCAATTGTCTTCAATTATAGTGAGTGTTTGTTTGTGTGTTGTAGCACTGGAAGTTGCTATTCAAAATCAGATTTCAACCATTTTGCTTTTTAAAATGCATTTTGCATTTTATATTTGTATGGTGGCCTCTGATAAGCATGATAAATAGCTTAATCCCAACTTTAAAGCTGAAGAGTTAGGTGGGAATCAATCTGTCCATCACATTGCAATCTCCCCACCTCTCTATCTTAGAACTTGGGACCATGCTGAGGATTACTTGAGACCCAGCTAAATTGCTGGAGCACCTTGGCTGTCCAAGGGGAAAGTAGCAACTTTCTTCCTTGTAAGCATGTATTGATATAAAGCAGAAATGTTTTCATTCTTTCTCTTCTGACTTTTCATGAGATATCCATTGGTGGCATCTAATCCATCACATTCCTCATCTCTCTGGATCTTCTCAAAGAAAGGCCAATGCTTTCTGGAAGAGCTCTTGACTAAGGTGTTTGGCTTGGTCAGAAAAGAACCTTTGCTACAGAAAATTTGGTGGCCAATAATCATCTTTTTATAATATTAAAGTTCTGTTTTCATATTGAAATGCAGTGAAACAGCTATATGTTACTATATATTAAAGAGTAACTTACACATTTCAACCCTTCATTGCTTGATGCCTCTCTATATAGAGAATGTCTTCTATGTTAGAATGCTTTAGTTTTCTGCAATGGATAAATTACCCCCGTCTTGCTCTATCATATAACCCTATGAAGTACAGTTGAAAATATATTGTTTAGTACTTGAAACACAGTAATTCAATTAAAAAAATGTAAGTAAAGCTTCCAAACCCCAGAATAAACAAGAGTTATAAGAGTAATGAACAACTTCAAACATTTACATATACCAAAAAGGATTAAAAATATATTCTGTGAATCCCTGACTGTCTCTGTAGGCCAGTGTTTCTCAACTTTGGCAACTTTAAGATATGTGGACTTCAACTCCCAGAATTCCCCAGCCAGCATGCTGGGGAATTCTGGGAGTTGAAGTCCACATACAGTACCTGAAAGTTGCCAAGGTTGAGAAATACTGCTATAGGTAATGCCATGGACAAAAAAATCTTATCAAAGACTAGCAGGACAGCAAGCAGGTTATTATTTCCTGTCTTTCTTTGTAAAAATTGTGGGTGGGGGGGATGTTAAATGTAAGAATGCTGTCCTCAAGAAACTGACTCAGCCATTCTAATGACATCTTTATTATATGGATTCACTCTTTAAAAATTTGCTATCCAGTTCCAGATTAGAAAGGGTAGAGGTTAGCAATTTAGAACCTGTTACCCAAAGGACTCACAGGAAGGAGACTCTTTATTAATAATAAACTGATAGGCTGAGTCTGGATGAAAAATCTTATCCTTAGCACTGACCTATTAAAATGCCTTTCTCCCAGCCAGCCCAGAACTTCCCATTTCTGGACCTCAAGACAAAATCTACGTACATGAACTGTAGATTCACGTAGTTCATGAACTGATGAACTAAGGACATGTTTGATAGTTGATAGAGAAAATGTTAACATCAATCCAGTTGGTGTCTCAACCCAAATTGGGGCCCCAGAATATAGAAAAGACCAACAAGTTTAGCAATTAATTTAAAATTCACATTGTCTATGAAATGACAAATGTTGCTATAGCTATTAAATATCCCCAGCAAGAATACAGGCAGAAACAGAAATTTAAACATGCTAAACTTGGACATCATACAGGCTGCTTTATTTGCTATCATTTTTGCCCTTTAAGCCATTCCCTGAATTTACTTGTAGTTCCTACTGCAGGACTATGACATCTACTACTGAGAACCAGAATAGATTGCTTCCAAACTCTAACATATAGTATCCGGCTGAAAAAACAAGACAGACATGTATATAGTTCTACTACTCTGATAACAGGACAGCTATGGCAATCGCGAACAATATTGAAAGGATTGCAATTAGACAATATTCAAATAAGATTGTTTTTGGAAAAATATTTTAAATTATGTATTTAAAACATCTGATACAGTAACTCATACAAGTATCTTCTCTTTTATGCTTCCCCTTAAAGTTATAAACACTTTACAGTTTTCCTCTTTATTTTTCTCACCTATTTTCTTTCAACACATTCTTGAAAACTGGTAAACTTCATCACATCAACATTGATATATACAGAGAGAAACAGATACACAGATATTGTATATCAGTATTAACAGCATGAAGAAATCCTGCTTCCAGCTCTTCAACTCTTGAAACACTTCTGACTGTCAGCATGTCTTAATACAGAATCTGCTTACGTGACATCAGCAATACATCACAATACCTTGGCACAAGACTTCTCATATCAAGTAAAGAACAATAAAATGGGACAAAGTATTTGAGGACCCATTTATTGATTTTACATTCTCAGTTGAATTTATTGTTAATAGCATTACAGATTTTTTAAATTAAAACTTAGTAACCTGGTAAATTCACAATAGGTTCATATAGCCAGACAATAGCTAATTAAAATTTTAACACAAATACTTTGGACTGAACCTAGAAAACAACTGGCAACCACTGCATTTTTTTCAATATTGTGCTCTAGTTTACTGTCTTGTTGTCACATTTTAAATTAACTGAGCCTTTTTTGTGTCCTTCAGGGATAGCCCTATAGATTTTGTTGCAATAATCTAGATGTAATTAAGTATGAACATTAGGACTGTCCAAACCTTGTTGTGTTTCATTTCAATGCAGATCTGAGTGAAGCAGTCCATTAAAGCACTGTGGTAACCTGCTTCTAACTGGTGGGGCTGAGTGGCTGTGGTGGTTCAATTGGACAATGGGGCTTTTATGATGCATAGTACAAAAGCCACTTCTCTCAGAGAAGCCACTTCTCTCAGACTAACTCAGCTTGATTTCACTTTAGTGCTTTGCAGAGGCAGAGTATCTCATCTCTATGAGACATTTTACCACAAGGAGGAAAAATGATGCATATCAGGAAGGTGGATCAACTGAGATCCTCATGGGCATAATGAGTAACAATGGCCAGATCAGATTAAAGAAGTATTGGTACAATCATCATGTTTACCCAGATGTTCTTCTTGCTACAATATGAAGATCTGGGGAAAGGAGAATCAAGTAGATTTTGCAAGCTACAAATCTGATCATTCAGGGGAAGCACAATCTCTTCCAGAACACGCTAATGAACTACACTGCTAAACTGTCTACTGACCAACACCACCTCATTTTATCTAGACTAAATTTCAGTTTGTTCACCCTTATCCAACCCATTATTAAAATCAGATAATATTCAAGAAAAGTTAATCATTCCTAACAAAGAGTAATGAAGCTGAGAATCATAAAATTCTTGATAATCTCAATGATCTCACATATATGTTACACAACATGCAAGACAGAAAAGAACACTGTAGCCAAGATCTTTGGTGCTGAATGGTGGTCTCGGAGCACCACCTTCTAGAGAACCCAACAGTAAAGACATCTATTACTGCTATGCAATATCACTGAAGCCCAATCCCACAGTTGTAATATCATCACAATAAATGCTACTAAAAGCTTTCAAGAAGTCCAAGAGGACTGAAAGGGGACCCTCCCCACTGAGTCGCCATGTAGATTATTCATCAAAGTAATTAATTGAAACTCAAGGCCCAATTGAAATGCATATAAATAATCAGAGAAGCCTCAAACTGCAACCACCACCACCGGTTTTAATTGAATAAAAGACTTTTTTTTAAATCTGTTCAATTGTGTCTGATTCTTGGAGACTGCTTGGACAAGTCCTTGCAGTTTTCTTGGCAAGGTTTTTCAGAAGTGATTTGCCATTGCCTCCTTTCTAGGGCTGAGTGTGTGTGACTGGCTCAAGACCACCCAGCTGGATCTGTGCCTAAGGTGGGATTAGAACTCACGGACTCCTGGTTTCTAGCCTGGTGCCTTAACTACTACACCAAACTGGCTCTCAAAAGACTATTACTGCCTGTTTTATATATGAATGTACATGCTCTTCCAGCCCTTATTTCTCCTATCTCCCTATCTAAAAGCTAAAATAATACCAGGTGAGGAATCTCAGAGAGGTCTATTTAAAAAACAAACAAACAAAGCTAATATTGTTCACAGCAAGCACATCAAGTCCTCTGGCTCCCAAGCTAGTAATCCTTCCATAATTTTCAGACATACTGGTGTTGCTTCTACATAGGTCAGGGCTTTCCAAAGTTTTCTCGCGGCGACACACCAACCGCCGTTGGTGTGTCGCCGCGGGAAAACCCGGAAGTGCCACCATTGCGGCAGCGCGCAAAAACCCGGAAGCACTGCTGCCGCTTTCAATTTTTGCGCACCGTTGGTGTGTCGCCGCGGGAAAACCCGGAAGTGCCACCATTGCGGCAGCGCGCAAAAACCCGGAAGCACTGCTGCCGCTTTCAATTTTTGCGCACCGTTGGTGTGTCGCCGCAGGAAAACCCGGAAGCGCTGATGATGATCAGCGCTTCCGGGTTGTGTGGCGACACACCAGACTGTGTGCGACATTTTTGTGTCGCGACACACAGTTTGGAAAGCTCTGACATAGGTAATACTTTACCATCTTTTCCAAAACCAGAAGTCATGTTCATAGATGAGAATAATTTAACTGGTCAATGGTGCATCCAAAGTTTTGGATGCAACCGTGGACAGAAAAGCTACACCAACCAAATGTATTCTGTATCATGATAGGCTGCAAGTGTTTGAAGTAAAAGATGTGCTCCTCAAGATACAATTTTCATTTGCATGTCCATATCAAATACATATATGTCATTACCCATGCCTACCTTTATTTGAGAAGAGAAATACATAACTTGTTATAGAACTTTCTAAGACTGAATTGTGCTTGATTTATTTCAACTCATACATTTTTCTACTTACATTACTATGCCTAGAAAATATTTAAAAAGTGGAATGAATGAATAATATATTTTTCATGTTCAAAGTGCTCTATCACTTTAATAAAAACTGTGGTAAGTTTTTGATTTTTGTTGTTGTTCAAAGCAACTTCCATCCATCCATCCATCCATCCATCCATCCATCATCCATCTATCCATCTATCCATCTATCACCCACTTATCATCCATCTATCAATCTATCATCCATCCATCCATCCATCCATCCATCCATCCATCCAAGATACTATATTGGAATGCAATTAAGTTTAATCAAAGCATAAGGAGCAAAAAAGGACAGTGTACAAATTAAAAGAAAAAAATACCTTTCAAAAGATGATTCAAGTCCATAGCTTCATGCAGAACCTTTTGAAGACATTTGTGATCCACCTCAGGTTCTAATGAGAAAAAAGTATGCACAATTATTTCAAGCCTGGTATTTCTGCCATGTATATGCTTTAATAAGTTCTGCAAGCTTACCATATAACTCCTGGCTCACATTTTGCTGTCTTTTAACCTTTAATTTCTTATCATTGGATGCTGCCTGTTCAAAAGATTGGATGGGACTGATGTCTGGTGTTGAAAGAGGAGTTACATCGGTCACTGTATCTTCAGACTCTTCTGTGTGGTCCCCCAGCTTTGGTTTTACTTCCACTGACTTTATTCCTTGGCTTGACTGTTGTTCTGATGAAAGAAGTGGTAAGCTACTCGTGTTTTTCTTTTCTGAAGAGCATGACGAGTCTGACAGGCAACCATCAGAGCCTGTGCCTGAACAATCTGTATCAGAACTAGATGATGAGGAAGAAGAGGAGGAAGAGCTAATGTTCCTATTAACCTTTGCACCATTAGACTGTTTAGAGAACTTGTGTCTAACTCTCTGATTTCTGCTGTCATCACTACTGTCTTCTTCATCTGTATAGTAATTTTCTTCACATTCTGTCTTTATTTGGGGAATTTGCATTGGAATATTCTCTTGAAGGGTTTGTTCATTTTGTGCTGTGATTCTATCAACTGGATCCTCCAGATTCAAAGAAGCTAACCAAGAAGCAGCGTTATCAGATTTATGAGCACCATTATCTAACGTGTGTTCCTTCTGAGATTCTGCCTCTTTTACTTGCTTTTCTTCCTCAGTACTGTTATCCTCCATCACTTTGGTTTCCTGTTTCAAAGGACAATCATCTACAACTGAACCTTTTATTTGTGCATGCTCAGAACTTTCCACCTTATCTATTTCTGTTGTTATTCTATCTTTCTTCACCTCTTCCTCAAAATCACTATCAAAGAAAGAGTGATCCACTTCACAATCAGATATATCTTCATATCGGTCCATACTGAAGACAATGCTGCTTAAATGTTTTCCCTACAAATAGAAAACTATTATTATTATACCAATTGTTGAAAGAAAAATCTTTTTCTAACTTTTTATTATAGCAAATCTTCCCCCCAAATACTGTACATATTTCATCACTCCTCCTCTTGAAGAAGCTGCAGCAATTACCATTACAGCTTTATGTAATATTTTGTTATATCATTTGGTATAACATAACCCAGGTTACTTTAATATTGTTTAATATTAATTGTATATATTGTAAAATATTAATTTTGTGGAATTACTCCTTTTTATTTTATATCAAGTGAACAACTATGTGATTTCAAACAACACTAATGATTAGCATATTAAAACCAAAATACATTAACACATATGCACTAATTTAAAGACAAAATTTAAAAAATCATAGGTGGATGATATAAAGTCAAAATGTCCTGAGCAATGCAAACTTTTGAGGAGGTAGGGGACTGGGGAAAAAAAAAAACCTCCCTCAAACATACTGTAAGTAACAGATAGTAACCTTTATATTTTCAGAATTGAAAGGAGGTGGCAATAATTTCTTCTTTCATCTAAAAAGTTTATGTGTAATATCTGCACCATCTATTACTGACTAATTCATTCAATTTGCCATCTCCATCTGACCTAATGTGTAGATTTTTCCATTCCTTCTCTCGTTCTGTCCTTTTTTTGTATCACCTAGCCTTGGTAAGTTCCTTTGTGGCGTTTTGTCTGGTCCTAGTAAAAATAATGTCCAATTATGGCTTTTATATTAAAACAGTATAATAGCACATTAAAGAAAAGCATTTATTAGTTGTGTTCCATTACAGTGCAATAAAAACGGACATTTATGCTCCATTTACACTAATATACCTCCGGTTGACATTTTAGTTGCGTTATCACCATCCCTTGGACATTTTATCAATTAGTTCCCAAAAGTTGCTCCGTTTGAAGAAAATACTTTTATATCTTAACAAAAATTTTCAAGGTGTCTGTTGAAGCAGGCTCACCCCTATGGAAGCTTATGTTCACAATAAAATAGCTAGCCTTTGAGCCATTGTGCCTCCTTTCAACCCAGTTTGCATGTTATATGTGGAAGATTACCTGAACCCTTTGCTATAGCTCTGGCTTCACTGAAACAGTGATATTTGAAGGAAGCTTCACATTAATTGATTAACTGCTATGCCAGGCAATAATAAATTATGTTTCTCTAGTTCAGTTGCTATGACACTGCCTTGATCTGTGCTGCGGTGCTTTTTTTAGGATAGGGATGCTAGTCCTTACACTAAACCCAGAATATATGTTTAATATATTCAAGAATAGACAGAAGATTATTTCTGGATGGTTCACAGCAGATTGCCAAAAGCTTTTTCCCCCCTCAACTGTTTTATAACAGCAACAACAAAAAATCTCACACTCTGCCCTAGGATGGGATCAAGACTCTTAATCAACTCAGATACAGATTTTCATCCACGCAAGTCATCCCAGTGCATGCATGGCCCATGGAGCACTGTACGAGAGATACCTGAATCTCCCCGTGTTACTATTTTGTATGCAATTCCATTGGTTATACTAAAAAAAGCACTATTAGACTTACCTTAATTACACCCTAGTTAAATTCCATTTAACTAATACACCCGCAGAAGTTACTTGTCCAAGAACTTGCTATCTAGGTTATTCATCTGTATTTATGAACAAATTTTTGTAATTCTCTCCACAGAGCGACTACTTACTGAAGGTAACAAGGTGGCTGTTCCTCCTACTATTTGTTCCGCTTGGTTGCAGGATCTGCTTGCTTTCCCCCTGCACTCCCTTAGTAACTATAGCAAAGCTTATCAATGCATGATATGACATGGGGAGGTGTATTGTTTTTTCAATTATGGCTTGTTACAGAGCTCTGTTTGAGTGATCAGGGCTAAGAGGGAATGGCTAGGCCTTTAAGATAACACTAATGAATAGCATATTAAAATAAAAACAATAAACGAATAAAAATTAAGATGGAATGATTAGGGCTAAGAAGGAATGACTGGTCCAAGGTGATCTGGCTGGTCTCCATGCACAAGGGAGGACTAGAACCTGGATCTCCCTGTTCTTAGTTCAGCACCTTAAACCAAGGTTTCTCAACCAGGGTTCCATGAGAGGTCACTAGGGGTTCCCTGGGAGATCACGATTTATTTTAAAAATTATTTCAAATTTGGGCAACTTCACATTAAAGAGGTAAGTTTTATTATTTATTTTTAGTTTAAGAACACTGTTAATGCATATATTGTCAGGGAGATAACTGGTGAAGAAGGAGGGGGCTCCCTCCAGGGGGAGAAACGCATGCGTAGTACTGAATCGCTTTGCTTTCCTTCTAAGAGGCTAAAGAAGGCCCCGCCCTGATTTCTTGGACCCTTTCTCTGAGCATTGCCAGTTCATTTTAGTTTAGCTGGATTCTGTCTAGTAGAGTAGGACAATAAAACATTAGAGCTTCAACTCCAAGTCTCAGCGTGTTTTCCTTCACTTGAAGTCAGGACATATATACAGGCCTACACATGAAATAAATATAATAATTTTGTAACTTCTGGCCTATATTTGAGCCTGAATGGGCAGGGGTTCCCCGAGGCCCGAAAAATATTTCAAGGGTTCCTCCAGGGTCAAAAAGTTGAGAAAGGTTGCCTTAAACAATACACTATGTTGGCACTCTACTGTAGGTAACAAGGTAAGTTTCCAAATATACAGACTTTCTATTTCTAATTATCCTTTCTACATGTTTCTATTATTCTTCTGAAGTACAGCTATTTTGTTATTCAGCTGTATGGGGTACATGCACAGGCAGATTTTAGAAAATGGTTTCAGAGTATATACTTTCTCTAATATTTAGCATTACCCAATTCAGCCATGAACTAGATTATTTTATTAAGAGAATACTGAATATTTTCAAATGGGAAGATGAAGCTTCTTTCCTATCCCACCATATGTATCTGCAGGGTATGATTTAAAAAAAATGGCAACCATGATGGTGCAATTGATGCTCCACTGATTTTTTTTAGGTAGGTTGCAATGCATATAAAAAACAGGCAAAACCTCGATTGTATCATGTTTGCCATCTTGACTTTTTTGACCATACCCTGCAGACACCTTTGCATTTCCCATATTTTAGTAATTTAAAAATATGAAATTAAAATATAATTTGATCTCTTTATGTAGACACGCATAGCCTTATAAAACCCAGTATATGCCTGTGCTGACCTGACACCTACATAGCCCTACGTAGAAAATTATGCCTCTGTCTCCTTAGAAATGCAACACTCAGTAGTAATTGCACTTATTAAAATTGCACCTTCTGGTAACTGCTGTGTAGGATTGTTGAAGTGAGGGAGGGAGGCTGCAGAGAATGTTTTACAGCTACTTATAGTGCAGGCTGCATATGTATAGGAGACGCCCTGGGAGGCACTGTATGTTGTGATCAGCACAACTGCGGTTGTCATGACAAATTTTGTTAATGTTTAGCATGCACCCAGGAGTTAAGGCAGTGCTTCCCAAAGTGCGGCCGTTACCAACGGCAGCTGGGGGGCACGCGTGGGGGTGTGCACAGCGGCGGCCTCCGCTAAAACGTGGAACCGCTGATGGCGCGCCGCCATGCACGCCCCCGCTGCCGCTTCCGGGTTGTATGGCGACACACCAGACTGTGTGTGGCGACACACTAAAGTGTCGCGACACACAGTTTGGAAAGCTGTGAGTTAAGGAATGATATAGACCAGTGGTTCTCAAAGTGAGGTCTGGGGACCCCTGAGAGTCCCCGAGATTCTTCCAGGGGGTCTACGGAGTCAGATAAATATTTTAAAATTTTTCAGTTTTAATTTCTAATACAATAAATATCAATAGATGCAACCCACATAAACCAAAGCTCTTTGGGGCCCGCAGCCATTTTTAAGAATGTAAAAGGGTCCCGAGACCAAAATGCTTGAGAACCACGGATACAGACAAAAACCAAATTTTCATCTGCCTGGTAAGTCTTCTTTCAGCACTGTTACATGCCTATTATTTCAGGGTTAAAAAAATAAGAGGAGAAAAGTCCATGTTTAAACCTTTTCTAAGATTTGCTTATGAGCCATGCTCCACAACCCACTGTGTGTGGGAGACTTCATTACTCAGAAACCGCTTGCATGAGATGCTAGCACAGAACTGACATTTCTGTTGTTCCAACCTCCTCACATCGAGACAAGACACAAGAGAAATAAACCCATATGAGCAGCATTTGGGGAAAGGTCACAAAAAGCCAGTAGGCAATTTTACTAACCCAGAAAGCACACTCAAATCTCCCATTAGGAAAGCCAGGAGCCCAGTTCTCTGGCGACAATGAAAGAAAAATCACGAGTCCTGAGCTGGTTCAACAGACTGCTCTATTTCAGACTATAGATACGCATTGAGAAAAATGACTTTTTAAAATATATGCTATGTTTGTGTCAGTAAAAATACAAATACAGCAAGGAACAGACAGGAAAACATTCGTCCCCAATGTGTTTGCCCTTCCATCCAGTTTTTCTTGCAAGGAGATTTATTTATAGTCTAAAGAATTAAAAAATGACATGCATCCTAAGGTGGTAATCAGTTTTCTCTACTTCCATATTCTACAAATGCCTAGAAGAGGTCTCACCTAGAATTGGCAAACTGCCATTTTGAGACTGAATTCATGCACTGCATTAGGACATGATTTGTATTGTGTTAAGTAAAATATAATTGGCTGCGTTTGCACAATTAATCTGGTTTAGGCAAAACCCAAAGAAGCCACCTTATTTTTTAGCATGTTGCGAAATCGAGTCACAACCCTCTGCTCATCCCCGGAATGGTTTTAAGCTTCTTCACACTGCTGTAAATTTACCTTATCCAACAAGGGTTCTAAGAAAACACCCGAGGCAAGGACTGTCCCGTGTGTCCTTGCAACTAGCTGAATAAACTCCGACTTTTTTTAGAGAGGCAAGTCTGCGGCTCGACACGCGTCTCGGTTTGGAACGATTAGTCGTAATCCCGCCGCCCGCCCACCAGCCCACAAGCCAGACCCGCACCGCGCCCTCAGCCTGGTCCGCAGTTTCACCGAACCACCTGACGGCCGCCACGTCTGTTCCAAGACCGAGCAGAATACCGGTTAGTTGCAAGTTGCACGGGTAACTAAATAACTCTTCGTTGCTCAGATAACTAAGCCGTAAAGTACCAGCCACGTGCAACGGATCTACTGCACTCTGGATGGCTAATTACAAAGGGGAAAAAGGGGCGGAAAGCCGCTCGCTCTTTTCCTCTCCGCTACTTTGCTAAACGCGCCGCCCCTCCATTCTGGAAGGGAGAAAGCAGGCGTCTTGCAGCAGCTGCAGCTTCGCCCGCATCCATTCCCCTACGCGGAAGGGCGAGCGGTCCCTTCCGCCTAACCCCGCCATGAGGCCGAAGCCCTGCCTGGGGTGGGCTGGATACTCACCCCACAGCCGGCAAAAAGGAAGGCGTTTTGCGCGCTCGCCTCAACCAGCAGCTCTCCTGCCTCCCGTAAGCGAGCCCAGACTCTCCCTCCCGCGCTGTGTTTGCGTAACCAGGAAAGGGAGGGAAAGAAGGGATGGAAACAAACATTTCCGCCTCCGTGTTAGCGCGCCCAGGCTCCCTTTCCGTGCAGCAGGGGGAATCGCGGAGCCCCGGTGGCTGGAGATGAGGTTAACCAGCTTCCACAGCTAAGCGAGCCAGCATCATCATGACATTTATTTGAGGCATCTTAGTAAAGTCTATTGTAAGGATTAAGGCGGTCACCTTCGCCTGACGTAGTTGCAGTAACTATTCAACTCTTCGTCTCAACAAAAGATCTTGTAAATAATCTTTGTAAATAAAGGGTCTTGTAAATCACGCGGCCCCTTTGATGTCAGATTCGACAGGTCTGTGTTGCTTGGCGTTCCCAAACAAATTAAGGCCAGCTGAAGATGCAGCTCTAAAAGCGTTCAGGGGTGGGGTTAAATCACTTTAAAACAATGTTTTTCAAACTTGGCAAACCCCGATGGCTGTATATGGTCCAGGTGCTTAACTATAAAGAAGAAAACCACATTCTAGTTTAGCTAATGTTGCGTAGGGTGCCAAAGTGTTTAAAGCAGTGCTTTTCAAACTTGGCAACTTTAAGATGTGTGGCCTTCAACTCCCAGAATTCCCCATGTTGGGGATGCTGGCTTAGGAATTCTGGGAGTTGAAGGCCACACATCTTAAAGTTGCCAAGTTTGAAAAGCACTGCTTTAAACACTTTGGCACCCTACGCAACATCAGCTAAACTAGAATGTGGTTTTCTTCTTTATAGTTAAGCACCTGGACCATATACAGCCATCGGGGTTGTAAGCACAATATGTTGTGAAAATCCAGATAATGATAGCCTACTCCAGAGCTTTCCAAACTGTGTGTCGGGACACGCTAGTGTGTCGGCTGCAGTGTCTGGGTGTGTCCCGGCTGCTGCTGCCTCCGAGCCCTGCCAGGATTCTACACAGGTCCTAGTGCCTGCCTTGTGCCTTGCTGCCTCCAAACCTGCTGTGATTCCGCACAGGTCCCAGTGCCTGCCTTGTGCCCTGCTGTAAGAGTGTGTCGCCAAATGATGCATGTCTAAAAAGTGTGTCACCAACATGAAAAGTTTGGAAAGCTCTGGCCTACTCAGTAAACTACAGTAAAATGAATAATGGTTTGGTTTGTTGCGTGAGCAAATTCACAGAAGTCTGCGTTATAATGCTGCCATTCGATGCATTTACTTGCCCGTCGGTTCTACTGGATGGCGAACCGTAATCTGAGAGCACATTTCTAGGATCATGGTCGGACCGGTATTACCCGCGTGCCTTATTGCAGGTAGCTATTCTGCAGCTGCACGTCTACTTGGGATAAGGATTATTGCACCGATGCGTAAGGCTGGGTTGCGCAACTGAAGGGTGTAGAAAATAGCCTATTACAATGATCCCGCTCGTGCTTGGCTCGCTGTCGAAACGACGGCCGGGAGCAGAGCGAGTGAGAGGCTTCGGGATTGCACTAGAGGGAGCCCTTTTTTGGGAAGCAAAATCCAATTAGCGCCAAGATGGACGTAACTGTCAACCAAAGGAAGAAAAGAAAGAAAGAGGCGGTCCTGCCCGGTGCTTTTACGCGACTGGTTCCGCCTTGCTTGCCCGGGTGCACGTGGCTCGGTTTCTAGCCGCGCTGTCATTCAGGCGCTTCCTCCTCCTCCTCCCCTGCAAACAAAGCCAGTGGGGCCTCAGCTGGCTCCGAGGTGAGCCGTGAGGAGCTGGGCGCTCCGTCTAGTTTCAGCAGCGGAGGAAAGAGGCGGGAACGCTTCCTTCGCGGCTCCCGGGCATGAGCCGCGCCGGCCTTTGCGCTCCCAGGGACTTGAGCCGGAGGTCGGAGAAGAGCGCCCTGAACGAGAACACCAAGACCTTCCGAAGAGGGCCCCGGCGCGGGAGATGTGCTGCTTTCCGGCGGCTCCTGGAGCAGCATGTTCCCCGATACTGGCGCTAACACCTCCTCCTGCAGGGGCAGCGGGCAGCTGGAGTCCGCGGGCGCCGCGGTCGGCTCCGGCGCCCCTGGAGCCCCAAGTCCCGGGGGCGGAGAGTCCTGCAAAAGGAGTAGCAGCGTCCCAGCCGCGGCCGAAGGCGACGGCGAAGAGGACGAAGAAGAGGCGACGGAGGCGAGGGCTCCCGCCTTGTCGACCTGCTCCATGCTGGCCACCGGAGTGGGGATGCTGGGGCTGGCCGTCTCCCTCTTCCATCTGGGGCAGCAGCAGCAGCCGGAGAAGGAGGAGGAGGAGGAGGCCGGCGGGCAGCTGTACGTGGCCTGGCTCCTGCTCCGGCTCGTCCTGTACCTGGTTTGCGCTGCCAGCGCCTTCTTGCTCGGCATCTTGCTGGCTCTGGGGAGCCGAAGTCGCGGCCGACCACGACGCCCGCCCGATTTCCTCGCCGTTTGGAAGTGCCGTTACCTGGGAAGGGCGAGCTCTGCTCCCCTCTGGCGAGGTGTCGCGGTAAGCAATAGCCTTTCTCTGACCTTAGTTGCTTTTCCTTCTCCTCAGCTCTGACATTATCCCTCCACTTTTCAGTCCGGGGTTGGTGGTTCCCCCCCCCCCCCCTTTAGAAACAGGGCTGCGTTTAAGCCGGGAACCATCTAGGCTCAGCCCTCTTTCGGATCCTTGGACCTGAACTCCGTGGCGCCAAGTGCCTTGAATATGAAACAAGTGAGTTTTCCTCACATTTGAGACATCCCATCTGCTACCTGTCCTCTGCGTTGGAGATTAGCCTCCTTCAAGTATTCTTGGTCTTTCAGTAAGTCATTGTTACCTGAAACAGGTTAGAGCAGTGTTTCTCAACCTTGGCAGCTTGAAGATGTGTGGACTTCAACTCCCATAATTCCCTGGCCAGCAAGGCTGGCTGGGGAATTCTGGGAGTTGAAGTCCACACATCTTTAAGGTGCCACGGTTGAGAAACACTGGGTTAGAGCTCTATTGTACCGGGACAGGGGATAGGGGAAAATGGGAAGAGGGGATGTATGAAAGTGCAAATGCTTAATTTCGCTTTCCCTCTTCTCAATTTCATTTTTGAACCCTTGAGGACCTATGCTGACATCTGTGTGGTGATGGGGAAGTTGATGCAGCTTTTGGAGCACAGTCCTTCAAAGTGGGTAGTCCTGGTTTAGTGACCACAATTGGGACCGGCAACTAGGTCGTTAAGTGAAGTGGTCACTAAGTGAAACTGCAACTGGGCTTATGATCTTACTTCAGCTTTCCTTTGCTTGCCTGTGAAGGTTGTAAACATGAGGACTAGTTGTAAAATTACTTTTTCATCAGTGTCTTAACTGCGAATGGTTGCTAAAGGAGGACTACCTGTAGGATTAACGTGGGTCACTTCACTAGCATGGCCAGTGTGTTTGAGTACTGCTGGGTCATAAATAAAACACAAACACTGAAAAACCCACTGAAAATTTTTGAGTTTGCAATTCAAGAGTTGCATACCTTTAACTTAAAGAGAGATTCTATGGGCCTGTGGCCTGTATGTAACAGCTGACTTACAAACTTGCAGAACTCTTTGCACTGTTTTAGCTCTTCAGTCTGGAACTAGTGGTGTGAAAAGTAGCAACGGAGTAGTAAGATTTTACTTTAAGGGTCTTCTCTTCTCTGGGGTTCATTGTTTCATTTGTAAATTACTGCTTGGGCTCTACCACCGTTAGTGAGCTTTTCCATGATAGTTTGTTCCTTCATAAATAGATATTGCTTCTCCATTAAAAAACGCTTCAGTAGATTGCTATTCTGTTAAAAAAAGAAACCAGACAATTCCTTATAAATAGAAACCTAGATTATGGAAGGATTTTTTAAATATATATATATATACAGAAATTTTTAATAGAGGGGCTTTTTAAAAAAAAACAAACAAACCTACAGATTCATTCCATCCTGTGGCCTTCTATCTGCAGGATGAATTTGTGTAGCCCAAATAAAGATTTATATCAAATCAGAGTAGCTGTACTGTAGAGAGCTAACTAAAGTACCACAAGACCTGTGAGGATTAGTGTAATCTGTAGCTAGCTTGTTGAATTAGTACTTTGACAAACAGCTTGTGGGCGTGCTTTTTCATAGCCCCTCCTTCTAGGTGGTGCATATGCTTCCATGGGCGCAGTTGTGATCTGAAAATTCAAAACTTTTAGGGCAATAAAGTGCTCTTCCCTACCTTCTCTTAATTTTCATAGCATTTTCTTAGAAATACATTTATTTATTTATCAGATAAGGTAAAGGTGCCTGATTCCATAACAACTCTGTGCAGCATAGAATATTGAAACAGAACAATAAAAAAAGATTTTTAAAAAACCCAAGCGTCCATGAGAAGCAAAACAATCCAGATTAACCCAAGGCCTGAGGGAAATAAGAGGTGGTAAGAGTTTGAGGACAGGGTAGGGGTTATACGGATGTTTGTGGGGATGCTATTCCAGAGGGCAGGTGCTGCCATAGAGATTCAGGTTTTCTTGATTAAATGTACTTTGAGTTGTGTCTTAAGCTAGTATCTAAGCAGATGAATTGCCGTAAAATCCTAGAGAGTCTGTAATTGGTTCAGCCCCTGCTCTGTGCAGGAACAAGAGGACCCCAACAGGTTCTGAATTGAAGCAAGAAATGTGATTTATATACTTAGATATAGGTTTAGAATGTGGGGTGGTCTTGTTCTAAAATGCAAGTAAGATTAGCTGTTGAGAATAATGTTTTACGTAGTAAAATCAACCTGTTTTGGACACATGGTATAATTGGATTGCTTGAAAACATACTATCCCGATCATTGAAAAAAAGAGAGCCACCGTAGTATGGCAATTAGAGTGTTGGATTTTGATCAAGTAGACCTGGGTTCAGTTCCCATTCAGCCATGGAGTTCACTGGGTGATCCTGGCCAGTTTTCTTTCAATCTTTCCTGCAGCTAGCAAGGTGGCTGTTGTGGGGATAATATTTTATTTTATTTTATTTTTATCCCGCCTTTATTATTTTTATAAATAACTCAAGGCATACCTAATACTCCTCCCTCCTCCTATTTTCCCCACAACAACAACCCTGTGAGGTGAGTTGGGACTGGCCCAAGGTCACCCAGCCAGCTTTCATGCCTAAGGCGGGACTGGAACTCACAGTCTCCTGGTTTCTCCTCAACTTGAGATTGATTCTTGTTGACTTCATGGGCAACTGTGGAACTGGTTTTACATTGCCTTTTTCTAGAATATTTTTTGACTTCCCAGACTAGCCTAGAGCTCTAGCATTCTCTAGAGCAGGGGTACCCAACCTTTTTGGCACCAGGGACCGGTTGTGGAAGACAATTTTTCTACGGACCGGGGGGCGGGGTTTGCAGGCGGGAGCCAATTGCACGGACCAGGGGCGGGGTTTGCAGGCAGGAGCCAATCGTGCGGACCGGGGGCGTGGTTTGCAGGTGGGAGCCAATCGTGCAGACCGGGGGCGGGGTTTGTAGGTGGGAGCCAATCGCGTGGACCGGGGGGCGGGGTTCGGAGACCCGCATGGCAGCCCAGTTTGTAACAGGCCGTGGCCGGGTACCGGTCCGCGGCCCAGGGGTTGGGGACCCCTGCTCTAGAGGTCTCCAATTCAAGTACTAACCAGGTCCAAACCTACTTAGTTTTTCAAGTTAAACCCTCACCAGTTAAATGCTACTTCCTGTATGCCCTTCATGTGTGATCTTTTTATTTATTTATTTATTTTTCAAATTTATTCCCCGCCCATCTCCCATGCAAGGGACTCTGGGCGGGTTACAATAAATAAAAAATTTAAAAACTATACAAAATATCTAAAAACACAAGCATAACATAATAAAATAAAATCCAAGATGGATTTGGACCCGCAGAATAGATCGTGGAGCTACGGGGCCAGCCAACCCCAGGAGGCACTACCACCTCCGTTGTCCCAGGCCAGGTGGCAGAGCCAGGTCTTAAGGGCCTTCCGAAAAGCCAGGAGGGAGGGGGCCAGTCTCACCTCCGGCGGCAGGATATTCCCCAAGGCGGGCGCTATCACAGAGAAGGCACGCCTCCTGGACCCCGCTAGATGGAATTCTCTTGTTGAGGGGGTCCGAAGCATGCCCTCTCTGCATGCACGGGTGGGGCGGGCCGACATTATCGGGACGAGACGGTCCCTCAGGTACCCTGGTCCTATGCCATTTTTGTTGTGGTTTTGATTGCATGTGGTACCCAGGATCAGAATAGTCATGATTTTGTTGTACACCACAATGCATGTACATTTTTATATAGAAATTACATCTGAAGGAGGGCTGTCAATGTGAAACTCAAAAATAAGCATTTGTTTGATAAATGTGCATTCAGATTCATCTGCAATTAAAATCTGAATTTGAAAAAACATGTCTGTGTGTGTATACATGCACACACATGCATATTTATTATATATTTTGTATATTACTACATTAATAATATATACAGTACATATATTAGATGAGTGTGTCATTAACGTTAGTGCTACTGTGTTCATCAGCGCAGGATGAGCTGTATGTATTATGTGTGCCATGTATATATTATAGGTGTAGAATATAGTAATTTGCTACGAATAATAATTGTCAGTTAATATGACCTTGCTTTGCGGTTTGCTCTTTTCTGTGTCCTTAATGGCTGCTTTTTATGGTATCAGACTTGTTGGCCATAATTAGCAGGCTCAGAAAAGTGGCCATATCTGTTGGATGTGATGTCTTTACTTGAATGTGATTGCCTTTTTTTCTAAGAGGTAGAGGGTAATGGCTGTCAATAGTCCTGGGGAATGTGTAACTCCCTAAAATTAAAAACACACTGCTACTGATACAGCCTCCTTGGAAATCAGCATTTAAAAAACCCTCATAATGTTTCTGTACAGTACTCCAGTTGCTCATTGTGGAACAATATTGCAGATATGTCCATAGGAGCTTCTAACCTGCAAGATAGTTACTAGTCCAGAAGTCTTGAGTCTTCAGCAGTAGTTCATTGGCCATTCTGTTTTTTGTGAAAGAATATTGATAATACTGAACAGTTCTTACTGATTTGTATGGTTACATGGCTAATTGGCCTTTAGGAATGGGAACTCTTTCATGCTTAAGTGAGGCTTAGTGTGCCTTTGCTGATAACTGCTATCTTTGGATAATGACCCAACATCCCTTTTACCTTCTAAGTTTCAAGAATGAAGGTTTCTTGTCCTTTGTCTGTAGACGCCATTCAGATAGGATGGGTGGGTAGTTCCTTGATTGCCTATAGATTTCTAACCTTGGGCTGACAACTTCAGCTTTGATAATAAAATTCTTTAGTTAAAAGAATTAATAGTTTTACACACTTCTCACTTTTTGAGTGTCCCCTTATAATTGTTGCTTTAGCTGCCTTCTTTACCAATAAGTTTAATATTCTTTTAGATTCCACTTTTTCATAAAATAATCTGCTGCTTCTTTTGTGTGGTTGTCCATCTTTATCATGTTGTCAAGATTTTTTTTGTGCGTGTTGGGGGAACATTTAAAATGTTCATGAGTGGCTTTGAAAATAAACTAGTCTTTTGAATATGTCTATGAAGGTTCTCAGTCATCCAGGTGGAATTTTCTGTAGCTTGAATCATGTCAACTGGATTTCTATTTTCTTAATGGAAACGTTTCGCTCCTTATCCAAGGGGCTTCTTCAGTCTGAGCAAAGTTGGTAAGGGAATCCCTTACCAACTTTGCTCAGACTGAAGAAGCCCCTTGGATAAGGAGCGAAACGTTTCCATTAAGAAAATAGAAATCCAGTTGACATGATTCAAGCTACAGAATAGTCTTTTGAATCATTTTTCTATAGGTCAGGCCTGAGCAACTTGTAGAGGGGGAAGGACCACACTGATAAATTAAAAATCCTCCTGGTGATGATGCTATCTGTTCAATTGTGTTCGATTTTCGGCGATTCTGTGGACCAGTACTCTCCACATTTTCTGGTCTTGTACAGCTTCTTTTAGTTGTTTTATGCTCTGGCTGGTGTCAGCTTTGATGGTATCTAGCCACCATGTTTTTTGGCGGCCTCGTTTCCTTTTACCGCTGACCATTCCGAGCATAACTGCCTTTTCCAGCGAGTTTGATCGCATGACATGGCCGAAATAAGTAAGGCAGAGTTTTGTGATTTTGCCCACCAGCGATATGTCTAGTTTTATACCTCCTAGTGAGCTGCAAAAGAATTCCTGCTTCAGCTATCAGCTGTTCTGTGGCTAGTGAAGCAGAGGCGGTGCTAGAGGAGGAGGAGGCGGCGGCTCGGGGCGCTTGGCAGCACATCTTTTGGGGCAGCAGCAGTCAATTTATTTTAAAAAAATGCTGGCAGGCCACACAAGCTGCTTGTGGGCTGTGTGTTGTGCAGGCCTGCTATAGATCACTCTAGCACACAGCTTTCCAAACTCTGTGTCGCAACACTTTAGTGTGTTGCAACACAACCCGGAAGCGGCAGCGGGGGCGTGCATGGTGGCGGCAGCGCGCCATCAGTGCTTCCGCGTTTTAGTGGAGGCTACCGCTGCCATGCACGCCCGCGCCACCGCCGCTGCCGCCGTTGGTGTGTCAGTGACTAATTATATGTTCATTTACTTATGTTCAGGATAAGTTTTGAACATTGGGCACCAGGAACATTGCTAATCTATGTGTTTTACAATTAGAACAGATTTACTTTCCTGAAATACTGGTCCTCAAAAAACATTTATTAAAAATGCATAGGATATTGCAGTGCCCACTAGGATCAGGAATCCATGTACTTTGCTTGCAATGATTTTCTTTGGTCAGATGGTTGTTTTTTAATCTAAACATGGAGTTGTGTTCATGCAGGGCTGGAATTGAGTTCATTGAGGTTTTATGGAAGATACCCAAGTGGCTTAAAAGGGCATAGTAAAAATGTGAGCAAATTTAAAATATCACTAGCAACTGCAGAAATCCGCTTCCAAGGTCATGAATGGCAGTAAGTTTTATGAAACGCTGACTTTCCTGCATAGCACCATCTCTTTTCAGGCTCCTACAGACTTTTTTTGCTGATGTTGTTTATAACATGGTGTTATTATGTAGGAAAGATATATCAGAAGATTGAATTGTGTGAACTTGGATTAATCTCTGCTTCTTATTCTTCTATGACATAAAGGTATGAAAGAGGAATACCATACCTTGAACTATTTTGTCAAGTATTAAGGAGAGCCCAACAGTGGTAACATAGCCAAAAATATATATCTACAATTTATTTCATAACAACTTGATATAGTTATTTGTTTATTTATTTATAAAATTTATATGACCACCCATCTCCCCCAAACGGAGGACTCTGGGCAGCTTACAATAAAAATTAAGATTAAAATACAAATATAAAATTACAATTATCAATATTGTCAGATATGAGTCAAGTCAAAAGGCAAATAGAAACAAAAGGTTTTTATTTTTGAAGCAGTTTGCAAAAAGCTGGTGAACTCCACTGTGCTATAAAACAAATCACACCAGAGAGGAGTCACGCTAGCCACAATTAGAGCTCATCTTTTATACCCCTTTGCCCGGACGCTTTAGCCCTCCTCCTTTTACCCATAGGCTGGGTAGTCAGGAGTGAACAGCCTATACCGTCCGCCTCAATTGTCCCGCCTCTGTTTACATCTTCCACTACCCACTTTTATCTCCCCTTCCCATTTTATTTATTCTTTCCTTGTATGGAAGTTGTCCTACCTTAAGCATTGTTCATTAGTTTCATTTCTACCCACAAGAAGCTTCCTGTAGCATAGGTCTTGCTAGAAGCTCTGCTCTCTAACCTCAAAGCTGAGGTGTCACATCCAGCCTGCTTAACATTTCCTGCATGTGGTTTTTAGTAGAAGGTCTGCTAGTTTGCTCTCTAATTTGATCTATTCAGCTTGCCTATGAATTTTGCTAGCTAGCATTAGAAAAATCCCTTAAGAGCCTTATTTAGTTTTATTAATTTTTAAAATTATTATTTCCTTGTTAATAATAACTGGTATCACATTTCTCTCAATATGACATAAATAAGTATAAAATCCAATCTGGCGAATCAATCTCAAACAATGGGGAGGGCATTATGATACTAACCACCCCCAGGAGGAGCTATTACCTTTCCCCTCCCACGCTAGGTGGCAGAACCAGGTTTTTAGATTTTTCCGGAAGGCCGGGAGGGAGGAAACCTGCCTCAACTCTGGGGGCAAGATATTCCAAAGGGCGGGCGCCACTGCAGAGAAGGCCCGCCTCCTGGACCCCATTAGATGAAGTTCTTTTATTGATGGGGTCCATAGCAAGCCCTTTCTGCATGATCGGATGGGGCGATATTATGGATGGTGGATGTTATGGGGATAACATCGACCCGCCCCATTTTAGTTAACATAGAGGGGATTAGATTTGCAAATTAACCCACAAATATTATTAGCTCACAAAATGGGATGAAGCTGCTTCCTTGCACAAATCTATGCTAGTCCATTGATGTCCACAAAAACACCCCCCAAAATGACATTTGTACAACATTTGATTCAGATTTTAACTCTGGCAAACCCAGTTAATAGCTATAAATAAATCTGAGAGGGTAAAATATAAATGTACTTATAATTGCTGTTACAAAGATCGGAAGCCACTTTATTACTTTTTTCTTTTTTTCTTATCTATTTTTATTTCTTTTTCACTTTCTTATTACTTTCCCTATTCTTTTTCTCTTCAATTCAAAATTTGTACTGTTTCTATTTCTATTCTGTTGAAAACTTCTTTAATAAAAATTATTTTTTAAAAAGTTATATATAAACCTGAGCCTTTAGATGGAGAAAAAATCATTGATGTGCAACTCATTAACAATTCTGATATTACAAAGGGTTAAATAAAGTTCATGAAGGGACAGTCTTTTTCTTGCTTTAATTTTTATGCTAGCTATTTTTATGAAATCTAAAATTGTAATAGTTGGTCTGTAGGCTGGAAATCTATCTCCATTAGTTTTCATGACTTATCTTTACATTTTAATATTTATCATCATTGCAAGCTGCTAAGAGACCCTTATTTGGGGGAAGCATATAAATATTCTAGTACATTTATAAACATTTACCATAAAATGATATTTCTATTAGAGCTTCATTCTAGCTCATAAATTTTCAGTGTTAAAAATGTGCTAAAATAACGGAAGCAGGCACATTTGAAATAGGCTCTAAATCGCATATTAGTGAGAAATATAGTTGCAATTTAGATTTTGGATTTTTAAAAAAACCTGATACAGTTTTTACTTTTCCTAGCTGTATAATTCTGAACAAACATTTTAAATAATCCTAAAAAATTATGAAAAGCTACTTGTTGCATTACAGACTTAAATTTACTGAAACTGTACAATCATCATACTTTTCCACCACTTAGTATTGAAGTTGTTGCCCAATATTAATTTTGTGGTCAAGACCAGGATCCCATAAGTCTTGCAACAGGTTATACACATTCAAAGATGTTTTGGGCTTGTTTTTCTTGAACATCAACATGTGCTGCATAATTGTTTACTTTTGAATTGTGCAACTTTTCAAAGTAGGTCCTGTTGATAGGATAGTTTTTAAAAAGTCATCTGATTTTGTTTTTTGTGCAAATGGGTTTTTAATGTTTGGCTCTATACTGAAATAGAAAACCATTTTTGTGGATAATCTAGGTTCAGTATGTCTTTTTTGTCTTGCCTCAGTGCTAGTTTTATTTTTTTCATAATACCATAAAAATCAGTGATGCGTTTAGTGATTGTGGCTTTTCTTCTTTTTAAGCATCTGTTGGAAAAAATCAAGGGAATGGCCTAAATGTGTGCATAAATGGCTCAGATTATGTTTTGGATCTGTGAGAACCTTTCAGGAAGGTCATAGATTAATGGTAGCTCTTGCTTTGAAATTAAAGCTAGGGTTTGGGACTGGGGATTGGAATACCTGAACTGAATGTTGATATTCACATGCAACACCATCTTCAAGTGCATTTTAGAGCCCACATGCTACCTGCTCTAACTACCCTCAGAAATTATGCTGCCAAATGTTGGTGAAAAACACTGAAAAATGGAGATGAGAATTTCCAGTATCTTGTTTCTCCCACAGAGATGATAAAGGTTCTGCTCTGGAGGATAGCAGAACCAAATATTTAGTATTTGCAAGACACTGATGAATGAGCTCATTTAATATGTGTTGCATTTGTATTTATACTGTGAGTAGAAACATAATTGTTTGCCTCTAGCTCTCAATGGGGCAAGGTGTAAATATGTTTTTGGAGGATATTGTAATTGAAGAATGAGATACTCACATCTTGAATATCTTCACGTGTTTTGCTAGTGGGGAAGGAGAGCAACTGTCTTTTCCTATTCTGAAAATAATAAAAGATATTGATGTTATTCTCCATTGATTGACAGAGGGTAAAGAATCTCCATTTAAAACCTTTGTGCATTCTGTGGGGGTTGTGTTACACAGGGGGGAGATTCTGAGGTTGAAGCCCGTGCAGCTCTCCCATACTAACAATAAATATGTGTGTACCTTGAGGCTCTTCTCTTTACCCCTAAATGCTTTCTCGCTTAAGCATGCTTGTGGAGATTCCACAGTTCTTTATGGACCCCGGGGATATTGAGCAAGATATAGATGTTAATATAGGTAGGGATGTAGAGAACACCCATGTATCCTATGTCTTTCAGTTATGAAAGAAGGATCTTTGCCTTTTCAGTTTACATACAGGAGTATACTTTATTTGCAAATGTTGTTTTAAATGTATGTTATTACATTATTTTATTTACAATTGCTTATATTGCATGTAAGCCCTTTTGAAAGGACAGATATAATGAAAGGTAGGATATAAATAACAAATACATATTTTTTAACCTTCAGATTATCCACTGAGTTTTAAAAAGCAGAATTCAGAGATGGTAGAATGGCCATCTCAGGGTTTTTGACATTAGCTTGGAAGGAAATTTCTTAGTTAATTATGATGACTTGTACTTAATAATTAGTACAGTATATCGGACTTAGCGCAGTTTGTGCTGAATGCGTTAGTCAATTGTTCTATGCAGTATTCATGTCTGCTGTGTGTGCATTTTTTCTGGCTTTTAGAACCTCTTATCTGGAAGTGTACACGAACTAGTCCAGTCAAGGAGGGTGGTGATTTCTCATAACATGGACAAAGCCCTGAAAGAAGGTAAGTCTCTCCTAAGGTCCTTTTGGACCAGAAACCAGTTACTGTATTTGAGAAGTTACTATAGACAAATAGGTTTCTTTAAAATATATATATATATATATATATATATATATATATATGCACGCACGCACGCACGCACGCATGCATGCATGCATGCAAACTGCTTCCTGTTGCTGGTTGTTCTACAAGTAACGGGAGAGAACTGGATCGTCAACAGTTACGTTATCCTAGATACAGTAGGTATGATATGAGAAGCAGTGGAGCAGTTTGTTGGTAGTTGGAGAAGGTACAAATATTCTTGATCAGTAGGGTTATCATTCATACCCAAATTATACTTTCATATTTCTAAGATTTTTAAGATTATGTGCATAAATTTAGATATTTCATAGTCCTTCCAAATGTGAATATATGGGTTTTGAAGGAAAAGTAATGCCTCTGATGTTATAAGTTCCCAACCGATAGCAGTACTGATATGCTAGTTCTTTATAGAATCACAGGGTTGGAAGAGAGCTTGGTGGTCATCTGTTCCAAATTCCTGCTTAGAATCTGTTATTTCACTTCAGTTGGTGGGAAGTTGCTGTGAGAAAAGGATGTGTTGCTGCTGTTCATGAAATGGAAGCCTGCACTGAGTACTCATCAGGGCATTTTAAGCAATGCACCCCAAATGAATGTTTGACTATTGGAGGAGTCCATCCAATTGAAAATTCACCACCAATGCAGGTTTTCTATGGTGAAAACTCTGTTGACATGACTTCTATGTGTCACTGAGCGAAAAAACGTAAAGATGGTGAACCAGGAAGAGTTGATTTGTGTGATCAAGAATGAAGTGGACAACTTGTGACAACAATCAATTGCTGTTAAGCTTGGCATTTCACAGGAACATATTGGTTACGTTACTGATATTCTTCAAGATTGGATTATTTGTACAAGATGGGTTCCTCATATGCTGATGGAAGAGATAAAAGCTTCAAGAGTTGAAATATGCCAGCAGTTGTTGTCACACTATAACAATCAAATTGAGGAATTTCTTCACAGAATCATAATAGCTGATGAAATATGGTTGCATTGTGAGACCCAGAAATGAAGCATCAGTTCATAGAACTTCATCACAAAGCTTCATCTGCAGGGAGGAAAAAAATTAAAAACACAGGCTTCAGTAGGAAAACTCGTGGATACCATTTTTGGGGATGCAGATGGTGTTATTCTCGAACCTGGCACTATTATCAGCTCAGAGCAATATATCACAATGCTCAAAACTTTTAAACAACAATTAATCAGAATTTGAAAGCACACGAAGGAAATTTTGCTGCAACATGACAGTGCTACACTTCACACTTCATGGGACACTCAAGAGGCAATGAAGAATTTGGATCTCAGCATCTTAACCCCATATAATTTAGACTTGGTGCTGTGTAATTTCCACCTCTTTGCAAAATAGAATGAATGGTGGTGATTATGTGGAAAAGGAAATACAAGTAACGAAAGTGCTCATTTCAGGATCGTTTTCCTATTTCATTTATTAAAATATCCCTATTTAAGCTAAAGTTATGGAGCTGGAGGCATTTTTTTTCATTC
Organism: Charina bottae; assembly: GCA_023362775.1. NCBI lineage: Eukaryota > Metazoa > Chordata > Lepidosauria > Squamata > Charinaidae > Charina > Charina bottae. The sequence continues at coordinate 1,672,689 of JALMGJ010000059.1, read as the reverse complement.
AGCCCTTGTAAATTATTTTCTTACATACATAGACATTGGTTTAGTCAATAATAATTCTTGCGGTCTAAACTTAAAGCACGTAATGGAGATGCTATTTCTTTTTTTTATAAGAATTTTATTAAGTTTCAAACAAAGATAAAAGCTACAGAAGAACAAAAACTACAAAGAAAAAAAACTAAAGTGTGGAAAAACGAGAATTTTTTTTTTAAAGATTACAAAAAGAGGTGACTTCTGACTTTTAACAGCAAGGATATACAACAATTTTCCATAATCAATCCCTTACTTCTGAGCAGATCCTCTATAGACAAAAGACTCTTGCTCCTAATTCATAAGCTATACGATAAAACCGGCCTTAGAGTAAGATGTAACCGGGGAGGGGACCTTTCTGATTTTATACAGACTGATAAGGGGATGAAACAAGGATGCATTTTAGCACCATTGCTTTTTAACATTTATATCAACTCTCTGATTAAAACTCTTCAGAGAGTTGATATCCATGCACCTAAATTGGCCGATAGACATCTCCCAATTCTCCTCTATGCAGATGATGCAGTTCTTCTCTTCTTGTCTTCCATAGGCATGAAGCAGGCACTAAGAACCCTGGCATCCTACTGTAATGAGCAATTAATAATTATGACAAATGTAAAGTCCTAGTTTTCTCTAATAAAAGACAAAAGCAAAAGCAAAAGTGGACAATCGACTCCCATGAACTAGAACAAGTTAAATGTTTCAAATGCCTGGGCATAGCATATCAGGCCTCTAGGAAAGTAACAGCCCAGGTAAACTATGCCACTTCTACTGCCCAGAAGAGCTCCCAGGCAATAATAAAATTTTACAGGCAACAGGGGGCCAATTATATCCCAGCAGAAATTAAACTGTTCATGGCCAAAACAGTTGCCCAACTGCTATATGGGATACAACTTGGCCCATACACAAACCTAAGGGATTATGAAACCGTCCAATCAAATTTCCTTAGGTCTTTGTTTGGTACCCCAAAATGCACCCCCAATGCAGTTTGAGGCTTGAAGCTAGCATACCAAGTATTAAGGCTCAGGCCTGGATCAGGATTTTAACTTCAGGACTCAAAATTATGTTCGATCCTACAGGCCTGATGCCTTGGCTGTTGTCAGACAGCTACCAATCTCATTGGCACCATACCTCTACAAAAGAACTCTGCAGTCTTGGCCTCTCCTGAATATTTAGGCCAACTAACTCTGGAGAAGGCCAAATCAACAGTAAAAGAAATAATTAGGGACATTGATCGCCAAAATGATATTACCAGTGCTCCCGAATTCTATTGCCAAATTCTAGATAGCCGCAAACCCTCTACTGCAGGGTATCTATACAATCTCTCTTTAAGCAAATATAGATGGGCCTTTTCCAGAGCCCACTTCGATGCCCTCCCTTCAGCACTGCTGGCAGGAAGATATCATGGGACTCCTTATTCACAGAGACTTTGCCCTTGTGGATCCAGGGAGGTAGAAACTCTTGCCCATGTCCTCATACGGTGTCCTTTTTATGATGCCCCAAGATGTGCTCTGATTTCCCCAATCATTTCTAAATTCGTGGGTCACACTGATAGATTTTACCTTTATTTCTTTTTAATAAGGGATGCTGATTCTACACTCACATACCTGGTGGCCAAATATTTTATCAAGCTATACAATTACACAAAATAAAATTACACAAAAATATATTGTTTTATTATTTTATTTTCCCTTTTCCTGACAATGAATTGTTGAATAAAACTATTTTCTTTTATTGTAAAGGCTGGTCAAATACCATAATGCAAATAATTTAATTTAATTTAATCAATCCCTTACTCTATATTAAACCAAAATCACATTATTTCTATAAATCATTCCATTGGCACATTATAAAAATCACTAAATACAATTGCTCCCTCCCCTCCCTTATATTAAAAGAAAGAAAGAAAGAAAGAAAGAAAGAAATATATATATATATTTTGTTGTTTATTCGTTCAGCCGTTTCCGACTCTTCGTGACTTCATGGACCAGTCCACGCCAGAGCCCTCTGTCGGCCGTCACCATCCCCAGCTCCCCAATGGTTGAGTCCGTCACCTCCAGAATACCATCCATCCATCTTGCCCTTGGTCGGCCCCTCTTCCTTTTGCCTTCCACTTTCCCTAGCATCAGCTGCTTCTCCAGGGTATCCTGTCTTCTCATTATGTGTCCAAAGTACTTCAGTTTTGCCTTTAATATCATTCCCTCAAGTGAGCAGTCTGGCTTGATTTCCTGGAGTATGGACTGGTTTGATCTTCTTGCAGTCCAAGGCATTCTCAGAATTTTCCTCCAGCACCACAGTTCAAAAGCATCTATCTTCCTTCGCTCAGCCTTCCTTATGGTCCAGCTCTCGCAGCCATAGGTTACTACAGGGAATACCATTGCTTTAACTATGCGGACCTTTGTTGTCAGTGTGATGTCTCTGCTCTTAACTATTTTATCAAGATTTGCCATTGCTCTCCTCCCAAGAAGTAGACGTCTTCTGATTTCCTGGCTGCAGTCAGCGTCTGCAGTAATCTTTGCGCCTAGAAATACAAAGTCTGTCACTGCCTCCACTTTTTCTCCCTCTATTTGCCAGTCATCAATCAAGCTCGTTGCCATAATCTTGGTTTTTTTGAGGTTTAACTGCAACCCAGCTTTTGCACTTTCTTCTTTCACCTTCGTCATAAGGCTCCTCAACTCCTCCTCGCTTTCAGCCATCAAAGTGGTATCGTCTGCATATCTGAGATTGTTAATGTTTCTTCCAGCGATTTTAACTCCAGCCTTGGATTCCTCAAGCCCAGCATGTCGCATGATGTGTTCTGCGTACAGGTTGAATAGGTAGGGTGAGAGTATACAACCCTGCCGTACTCCTTTCCCAATCTTAAACCAGTCCGTTGTTCCGTGCTCTGTTCTTACCGTTGCTACTTGGTCGTTATACAGATTCCTCAAGAGGCAGACAAGATGACTTGGTATCCCCATACCACCAAGAACTTGCCACAATTTGTTATGATCCACACAGTCAAAGGCTTTAGAATAGTCAATAAAACAGAAATAGATGTTTTTCTGAAATTCCCTGGCTTTCTCCATTATCCAGCGGATATTGGCAATTTGGTCTCTAGTTCCTCTGCCTTTTCTAAACCCAGCTTGTACATCTGGCAATTCTCGCTCCATGAATTGCTGGAGTCTACCTTGCAAGATCTTGAGCATTACCTTACTGGCATGTGAAATAAGTGCCACTGTTCGATAGTTTGAACATTCTTTAGTGCTTCCCTTTTTTGGTATGGGGATATAAGTTGATTTTTTCCAATCTGATGGCCATTCTTGTGTTTTCCAAATTTGCTGGCATATGGCATGCATCACCTTGACAGCATCATCTTGCAAGATTTTAAACAGTTCAGCTGGGATACCGTCGTCTCCTGCTGCCTTGTTATTAGCAATGCTTCTTAAGGCCCATTCAACCTCACTCTTCAGGATGTCTGGCTCTAACTCACTGACCACACCGTCAAAGCTATCTCCAATATTATTATCCTTCCTATACAGATCTTCCGTATATTCTTGCCACCTTTTCTTGATCTCTTCTGCTTCTGTTAGGTCCTTACCATCTTTGTTTTTGATCATACCCATTTTTGCCTGGAATTTACCTCCGATGTTTCTAATTTTCTGGAAGAGGTCTCTTGTCCTTCCTATTCTATTGTCTTCTTCCACTTCCGCACATTGCTTGTTTAAAAATAATTCCTTATCTCTTCTGGCTAACCTCTGGAATTTTGCATTGAATTGGGCATATCTCCCCCTATCACTGTTGCCTTTTGCTTTCCTTCTTTCTTGGGCTACTTCCAGTGTCTCAGCAGACAGCCATCTTGCCTTCTTGGTTTTCTTTTTCTTTGGGACGTTTTTTGTTGCCGCCTCCTGAACAATGTTGCGAACTTCTGTCCATAGTTCTTCTGGGACCCTATCTACTAAATCTAGTCCCTTAAATCTATTCTTCACCTCCACTGCATATTCCTTAGGAATATTAGTGAGCTCATATCTAACTGATCTGTGGGTCTTCCCTATTCTCTTTAGTTTGATTCTAAATTTTGCAATAAGTTCGTGATATATATATATATATATATATATATATATATATCAACTTTCAACTTTCCCCCAAAGATAACATTTATTTAATTATTTCCTTCCTACTACTATTTTATACATTCCTGTCTACTATAATGAAGATCAAACTAAAAAACATAAATTGTCTGCCATTATACTTGATAATACAACAATTTTAATAATCTTAACCGTATTAAACCCAAAATTATTATTTTTTATATTATACCTTAATAATCTTAATCCAAATCGTTAAAGATAAATGAAGTCAGCCAAACCCTAAAAGCAATCCAGATAAATATTCTTAAACCCTTATCCCACTTCAAAACAAACCAGAGCATTTACATATCCCCACAATGCACACAGAGCTTTTATCTTGAAAAAAATCAAACAGCCCAACTTCCCCCCTCAAAAACTCCGACTTCTCTTCAGAAGACCTCCCATACATAATAACCCCTTCTTTTCCGTGGCATTCCATCAGAAGATAAATTTCCCTTATGGCTTGCAACTCGATCTCTCCCTTTAATTTCTTCAACTCGACTATCCAATCTTCATCCAGCATTTCAACAGAAATCCCGATCTCACTCTTAGAGATTTCTGTCACTGTTAAGTTCCTCAATTTCATCCATGACATCCCCAACCAGATGACACATTTTAGATCTCATTTTTTCCCCAATATCATGAATGCCTTGCATAAAAACTTGGTAAGAATCAGAAAGAATCTGTTTAAAATCTCGGTGGAAGTTAGAGAAAGTCTGATTAAAATCCCCCATGTCTCACGCGGTAAATTATGACGCCCCCTAGGAGTTTAACCCTCCAGCAAAGGAGATCGTTACCTTGTCGTGGTGCTGGAGCTTGAGCACCTCAATGAAACCATGAGCTAAACCATGAAGGGACACCCAAGACGGGAAGGTCGTGGCAGAGAGGTCAGACTAAATACGATCCCTGGGGAAGGTAATGGCAACCCACCCCAGTATTCTTGCCATGAAAACTAAATGGATCAGTACAACCAAAGATATGTCGGTATACCATCGGAAGATGGGACTCCCAGGTCGGAAGATGGTCAAAATGCTACTGGGGAGGAACAGAGGATACGTTCAACTAGCCCCAGATGTGATGACGCAGCTAGCTCAAAGCCGAAAGGACGGCTAGCGGCCGACGGTGCTGGTGGTGAACGACGAATCCCATGTTCTAAAGATCAACACACTATAGGAACCTGGAATGTAAGATCTATGAGCCAGGGCAAATTGGATGTGGTTATTGGTGAGATGTCAAGATTAAATATAGACATTTTAGGTGTCAGTGAACTGAAATGGACTGGGATGGGCCACTTCACATCAGATGACCACCAGATCTACTACTGTGGACAAGAGGACCACAGAAGAAATGGAGTAGCCTTCATAATTAATAATAAAGTGGCTAAAGCAGTGCTTGGATACAATCCAAAAAACGATAGAATGATCTCAATTCGAATTCAGGGTAAACCATTTAACATCACAGTGATCCAAATATACGCCCCAACCACAGATGCTGAAGAAGCAGAAGTAGATCAGTTCTATGAGGATCTGCAGCACCTACTGGATAATACACCAAAAAGAGATGTTATTTTCATTACAGGAGACTGGAATGCTAAGGTGGGTAGTCAGACGACACCTGGAATTACAGGTAAACATGGTCTGGGAGAACAAAATGAAGCAGGACATAGGCTGATAGAATTTTGCCAAGACAACTCACTGTGCATAACAAACACTCTCTTCCAGCAACCTAAAAGACGACTTTATACATGGACTTCACCAGATGGTCGACACCGAAATCAGATTGACTACATCCTTTGCAGCCAAAGGTGGCGGACATCTATACAGTCGGTAAAAACAAGACCTGGAGCTGACTGTAGTTCAGATCACGAACTTCTTATTGCAAAATTTAGAATCAGACTAAAGAGAATAGGGAAGACCCACAGATCAGTTAGATATGAGCTCACTAATATTCCTAAGGAATATGCAGTGGAGGTGAAGAATAGATTTAAGGGACTAGATTTAGTAGATAGGGTCCCAGAAGAACTATGGACAGAAGTTCGCAACATTGTTCAGGAGGCGGCAACAAAAAACGTCCCAAAGAAAAAGAAAACCAAGAAGGCAAGATGGCTGTCTGCTGAAACACTGGAAGTAGCCCAAGAAAGAAGGAAAGCAAAAGGCAACAGTGATAGGGGGAGATATGCCCAATTCAATGCAAAATTCCAGAGGTTAGCCAGAAGAGATAAGGAATTATTTTTAAACAAGCAATGTGCGGAAGTGGAAGAAGACAATAGAATAGGAAGGACAAGAGACCTCTTCCAGAAAATTAGAAACATCGGAGGTAAATTCCAGGCAAAAATGGGTATGATCAAAAACAAAGATGGTAAGGACCTAACAGAAGCAGAAGAGATCAAGAAAAGGTGGCAAGAATATACGGAAGATCTGTATAGGAAGGATAATAATATTGGAGATAGCTTTGACGGTGTGGTCAGTGAGTTAGAGCCAGACATCCTGAAGAGTGAGGTTGAATGGGCCTTAAGAAGCATTGCTAATAACAAGGCAGCAGGAGACGACGGTATCCCAGCTGAACTGTTTAAAATCTTGGAAGATGATGCTGTCAAGGTGATGCATGCCATATGCCAGCAAATTTGGAAAACACAAGAATGGCCATCAGATTGGAAAAAATCAACTTATATCCCCATACCAAAAAAGGGAAGCACTAAAGAATGTTCAAACTATCGAACAGTGGCACTTATTTCACATGCCAGTAAGGTAATGCTCAAGATCTTGCAAGGTAGACTCCAGCAATTCATGGAGCGAGAATTGCCAGATGTACAAGCTGGGTTTAGAAAAGGCAGAGGAACTAGAGACCAAATTGCCAATATCCGCTGGATAATGGAGAAAGCCAGGGAATTTCAGAAAAACATCTATTTCTGTTTTATTGACTATTCTAAAGCCTTTGACTGTGTGGATCATAACAAATTGTGGCAAGTTCTTGGTGGTATGGGGATACCAAGTCATCTTGTCTGCCTCCTGAGGAATCTGTATAACGACCAAGTAGCAACGGTAAGAACAGAGCACGGAACAACGGACTGGTTTAAGATTGGAAAAGGAGTACGGCAGGGTTGTATACTCTCACCCTACCTATTCAACCTGTACGCAGAACACATCATGCGACATGCTGGGCTTGAGGAATCCAAGGCTGGAGTTAAAATTGCTGGAAGAAACATTAACAATCTCAGATATGCAGATGATACCACTTTGATGGCTGAAAGCGAGGAGGAGTTGAGGAGCCTTATGACGAAGGTGAAAGAAGAAAGTGCAAAAGCTGGGTTGCAGTTAAACCTCAAAAAAACCAAGATTATGGCAACGAGCTTGATTGATGACTGGCAAATAGAGGGAGAAAAAGTGGAGGCAGTGACAGACTTTGTATTTCTAGGCGCAAAGATTACTGCAGACGCTGACTGCAGCCAGGAAATCAGAAGACGTCTACTTCTTGGGAGGAGAGCAATGGCAAATCTTGATAAAATAGTTAAGAGCAGAGACATCACACTGACAACAAAGGTCCGCATAGTTAAAGCAATGGTATTCCCTGTAGTAACCTATGGCTGCGAGAGCTGGACCATAAGGAAGGCTGAGCGAAGGAAGATAGATGCTTTTGAACTGTGGTGTTGGAGGAAAATTCTGAGGGTGCCTTGGACTGCAAGAAGATCAAACCAGTCCATACTCCAGGAAATAAAGCCAGACTGCTCACTTGAGGGAATGATATTAAAGGCAAAACTGAAGTACTTTGGCCACATCATGAGAAGACAGGATACCCTGGAGAAGAAGCTGATGCTAGGGAAAGTGGAAGGCAAAAGGAAGAGGGGCCGACCAAGGGCAAGATGGATGGATGGTATTCTGGAGGCGACAGACTCAACCATTGGGGAGCTGGGGATGATGACGGCCGACAGAGGGCTCTGGCGTGGGCTGGTCCATGAAGTCACGAAGAGTCGGAAACGACTGAACGAATAAACAACAAAAAGGAGTTTAACCAGTGAAAGTCAAAGATATGGAATGTGTTTACACAAGCAAAAGTGAGATTGCAGACAGTTTCCCAGGGAAGGTAGAAACAGAAAGCTAAAAGTTCAAAACAGGCAATTCAACGTGTAGGAAAATACTAATATCTTCAAATTTAGTACAAAAATAATAACAGGGAGAAAATTACTTACTCTCAATCCTCCTTAATATTTAGAGGGCAAACAAAGTCCAAAACTTAGAATTTTAAAGAAGTAATTCCAAAAATAACAATAAGCACCAAGAGAACCAGTTTCTCCTTGCTGTAGAAAGCCTCTCTTAGGGTACATATACTTAAAAAATATATATATTGGGTGACTTAGAAATAGGGTGGCCGGTCTTAATGTCCCTTTAAGGTTACAGCGCGGCTTGAAAATGGTGACATCCCATCCTCCCGGCTAGCTCTTACCAGTCAAGTGCAAACGCTGTTTGCGATCTTCTGGCTGTAAGCAGCCGTCCGGAGAACAAATGTGATTCCGAGTGTTTTCTTTTTTCTGGAAAAACACTCCTGGGCTTCAGGAAAAACCTGCCTGAGCCCGAAAAAAATGCCACGTTGTCAGTTCTGCCCGCTAAGCCCGCGGACACAGCTGTTCAGTCCGCCATGTCCCCACCGGAAGTCTGGAGATGCTAATTACACTGTTGTGAAGTTATTTAAATTTGTTTTTCAAATGAATAATAATAAAAAATCAATATTAGAGGGAATAGAAAACTCGCTGTCTTTAATGTGGAATACTGTAAAAGCTTTATTTGAGGTCGTATTTCATGCAATTCTTATACATAGAAACAAGGATTACAACAATTAAGGTTAAAGAATTGTTACATGTATATATAGCCATCTCTCCGTTCCCTTTTAAGCTATGCTGTATTTTCTGAAGTGCAGAAAAGGAATAAGAAATAGTAAGCACAATAAATTTTAAGTATCAGATAAGGCATAGCTTTCCAAAGTGTGTGTCGCAACACACTACTGTGTTGCCTGCGGTGTCCTGGTGTGTTGTACAAAAGCCCAGAAGCGCTGATGGGATAACTGGAAGAAGTGGCACCCCTGCCAATCAGTGCTGCTGCTGGCAGCGGCGCGCCAGCGCTGATTGGCGGGGATGCCGCTTCTTCCGGTTCCCCCTATCAGCGTTTCTGGTTTTTTTGCGCGACACACCAGGACACCGCAGGCTGCGCCGCCGTTGGTGTGTGTCGCCAATGTGAAAAGTTTGGAAAGCTCTGAGATAAGGGAACAGGAAATATAGCTAAAATCGGTTTACACCAACACCATTCATTATAGCTCCCCTAACCCCTCTGTCTTTGCAAACCATTACTGCATCCTTCAGGCCCATCTGCTGCTTCATATATTGCTATTTGTTCTTTAAACGTTACATTTGTTTTTTTGGAGAATTTCATCAATTCCATCTAACCATAGTTTTCTTGTTTGCCCCATTCTTCTCAACCCATTCACTCTTTCTTCATATGTTTATATTGTAATTCAGTTCTCATTCATTCTATGTATATGACCAAACCATCTCAATATACTTCTTTCACACTGGTCATTCAATCCGCATTCACTCAAGCACCTCTCATTCTATCTGATGCTATCTCTTCGTTCTTTACCACACACACTTCTTAAATAAGCCATTTTCACTGTACTTAATTTACTTTCATGGTGTTCCTGGCATAGCCAAACCTCACTTCCATTTAACAAAGTGCTCTTACAGGTAGTCATTTTTGCTTCTTTCACACACACATTCATTCCTTGCAGGAGACCAGTGTTTTTCTACCAGCGTTTGCATGATGTAATGGACTGTGAGAATAACCTTGAGGAAGATGAGGAAGAGCCACAGCCAAGGCAATGATCAGATAAGAGAAATCTCAGCCCAAAGCGGGAACAGAATTTGAGAAAACATCTCAGCCTGGACCCTCCCTAGTTCTCTTTAGGATAAAGACAGGGAGGAGAGAGGCACATTCAGAGTTGCAAGATTCTGTTCCTGTAACCCTATAATAAAAGTAGCTTTATTATTTATTTTATTTATTTTATTTTATCTTATTTATACCCCGCCTATCCCCTCCCTAAGCGGAGGGCTCTAGGCGGCTTACAATCATCATACATATATTTATACAATCAGATTCTAAATTACCCGCGCGGTTAGGGAAGGGGTGAGGGAACCGGCTCTTCAATCGCAGGTCGGACTACATGTCCCAGAAACCTTTGCTTCAGAGCCGGCTGCTGACGTCCAGGAAGTTGATGTTTTTTCGGGCTCCGCCGTCCTCTGCCGTCCTCCATCGCCATCCACGGGAACCAGCTTCTTCTCGGTCCGAGGGCGACCCTCCGAAAAGGACGCCAGCAAATTGGCCCACGTGAGTGGTCCCCATTCATCTACTTGCCGGGCTTTCGATCAGCTGGGTGGGCTGGAGCTGGGGCTAGTGACGGGCGCTCACCCCGCCACGCGGATTCGAACTGCCGACGTTATGGTCGGCAGACTACCGGCTCAGCGGTTTAACCCGCTGAGCCACCGCGCCCCCCGAGCTTTAGTATTAATGATTTTGGTGTTTAAGTCTGGTCTGCCAGGCTTGTCGATCGGAAGGTCACAAGACCAGCGGTTCGAGACCCTAGCCCCACGTGATAGAGTGAGCTCCCGCACTCGCCCCAGCACTTGCCAACCTAGCAATTCGAAAGCATGCAAATGCAAGTAGATAAATAGGTACCCTCCAGCAAAGGAGATCGTTACCTTGTTGTGGTGCTGGAGCTTGAGCACCTCAATGACACCATGAGCTAAACCGTGAAGGGACACCCAAGACGGGAAGGTCGTGGCAGAGAGGTCAGACTAAATACGATCCCTGGGGAAGGTAATGGCAACCCACCCCAGTATTCTTGCCATGAAAACTAAATGGATCAGGGCAAGATGGATGGATGGCATTCTGGAGGTGACGGACTCAACCATGGGGGAGCTGGGGATGGTGACGGCCGACAGAAAGCTCTGGCGTGGACTGGTCCATGAAGTCACGAAGAGTCGGAAACGACTGAACGAATAAACAACAACAAATAGGTACCACTTTGGTGGGTAGGTAACAGCGTTCCGCACGCATCATGCCAGCCACATGTCTGCGGAAGCGTCTTCGGACAATGCTGGCTCTTCGGCTAACAAACTGAGATGAGCACCGGCCCCTAGAGTCAGACACGACTGTGCGGGGGAACCTTTACCTTTACTTCAAAGGGGTGACACGCATCTTAACATTTCTCCATCCATTTCTCCATCTTTAGTAAATTCATCTACTTGCTTTAGCTTTTCACCTTCTGTATATGACTTGAAGTTGTTCGCTCCATTTTCCATGTCAAACACAACTGTCATGGTCTTTGGTACATTAATTTTGTTGCCTCTTATTGTCTAGCTAAAATTCTCCATAAAATCTTTGGGTCCTCACCCTGCATCATCTACAGTATATACAAAAATATACACACTTTAACCTGACAAACACATCTCTAATGCCATTATGGATATATAGATGTTTTTGTAAACATTTTAAACATCTCATATCCTTATCCTTCTCCTTGCTCAGCATTGAACCATTCACTAAGTGTTAACATGTATTCTCAACATCTTTTACAATACTTCCATCATATATAGTTGAAACTTCTGTTTACCAGATTTCAATACAGTGGATTTGAGTCTGAATTTCTGCTCCAATTTGCATAATAGCTTATTTATGCAAATGATGGAAACTGCATCATTTGCATCAATTCGTGTAATTGCATAATGAAATGATGAAGCAACCGGGGATTTTGTTACCAGATTTCTGTCCAAATCTGTCTCACTCGGGGGAATATAATTTGGCATAAATTGGATATTCAAAGGCTCCTCAAGTATACTTAAAATGCATATTATACCTCCATCAGTTGGAACGTTGGTTTACAAGTTAGGGAAAAAGAGTATCCAGGGTGGATACTTGTGTCAAATTTGGGAGGTACTGGACAATGTGCTGGATAGTCCCACTCAAGTATCAGACTGAAGTCAAGTGAAGGGCAACTGTTTACCAGAATAGTTCTCTGTGTGTTTTCTTACTGTTTACTGTATTGATTTCTATTATATGATTCCAAGCAACAAAGCTGATAATTCTATATCGCTGAAGTGAGTTCCTGTTGTCAAAAAGGGATTTGCTCCCAGGCAGTTCATTTTGGCCCTGCCTTTTCATTAAGAGTTAAATCTATCTTGTGGGGTCCACTGTCCATGAGCAGAAAACTACTTCACAGTATCATAAGAACGTAATAATAGTCACTGCGGATTGGGCCAAGACCCATTTTAGTCTGGATTTTCTTTTCTCAGAGTAGCTAATCAGATGCTTCTGGAGTGACTACAGGTAGGAACTGGAGACATGTCCTCTTTCCCATGATTGTCCCCCTGCAATGATTTGGAAGCATGCAGCCCCAAATAGAGAGAACACCGAGTTTTAAGACTAATAGCCCTTGATAGACTGTCATCTGTGAATTTATCCAGTCCTCTTATAAAGCCATCCAAGTTAGTGGCTATCACCTCATCTTGTAGTAATGTATTCCAGGGTTAATTGTATACAAATAAGATTTATCTGTTCTTAATCTCCTTCCAGTCAGCTTCATTGAATGACCCCTGATCAGGAGAAAAAATAGATCATGTGAATACAGAAAAGAATAAGTCAAGTTATATGACCTATAGATTTATTTATTTATTTATTAAATTTTATTTTCTATCCCGCCTTTATTATTTTTATAAATAACTCAGGGCAGCGAACATACCTAATACTCCCTCTTCCTATTTTCCCCACAACAACCACTCTGTGAGGTGAGTTGGGCTGAGAGAGAGTGACTGGCCCAAGGTCACCCAGCTGGCTTTCATGCGTATTCCAGTATCCTTATACAGATACAACAGAGCATGAGGAATCAAGAGGAGATTTTAATGCAGGAAGGCAGGTTTGATGTAGTAGGCATTACCTAAACCTGGTGGGATGAAACTCATGAGTGAAATGCAAGAATTGAAGAGTGTAACTTGTTTAGAAAAAACAAGACCAGACAACTCTCAGCAGTGACATAACAGTAGGTAGATTTTCCTCTATGAGAATAATCATCATTGGTGCATTATTATTTTAAAATGTTAAATATATTGATTTAGCATTGACCATTTAGAAGAGTTCATGAATATTTGGTATTGTTCATTTGGAACCTTCATGAATATTGAAGTCTAGGGAGGGAAGAATCAGTTGTAGGATCTTGGCAGTGGTGTAGCCACTGTTTATAAAACAGAAACTTTCAGGCATTGGGGTAAGGTGGAAGGTAAGAGTGACCAGAGTAGAAGAGCCTTGTTGCTAGGGAGCTACTATAGAAGTTAGGAGTGGCAATAGATGGAAAAGCACGGTTATACATTATTTGAACTGTCAAATGGTGGTAGGCTATGGCAACCACAATCAATTCATAGTGCGATAGGTGAGGTGAAATGTTACATAATATCAAATATTACAGGAACAGGTATAGACATCACCTGAGCCTTACTTTAAATATGCAACACTACAGAAGTTGGCACCAGATTAAGGACAAATAAACACGGCTGGCTGAAAGTACGCACTGATCATTTTTGATGACTGTTTTCCAGAATAAAACTTGATTTTCCTTATGATGCTGCATTTTTGACAGGTTTACTTTGTTCCAACAATTAGTTATGATTTTTTTTAAACATGGGACTATAAGTCCCTTGGAGTTTCTGTTCAGATAACTGGCTGACCAAATCCACTTACAGGCTTTCCATGTTGACCTCTAGTAATTTTTCTCAGGATTGTGTTTCTTGCATTGTAAGATTGCCATACTTATTTTGGAAAGGGAAAAAAATGTAAACTTTAAAGTTGAAAATAGACAGGCTTTTCAGACATAGTTTATACCTGATTTGGGGGAGGCGGGGAGGCATTGAATATGGATTCATCTTGATGTTTTTCTTTCTTTTAGTGTTTGACTACATCTACCGAGATTACATTTTGTCTTGGTATGGAAACCTCAGCAGAGATGAAGGACAGCTGTATCATCTACTGTCTGAAGACTTCTGGGAGGCTGCCAAGCAGCTGCGGTACAGGCTCAGTCACATTGATATAGTTAAAGTCATTTGCAGTGATGTAGTGAAAGCTGTGCTCAACCATTTCTGTGATCTCAAAGCAGCCAATTCCAGGTAATAATGCATCCCATAAACACACACATGTACGTTTTCTACATCATGCTTTAGTTATGTTTAATTTTTTTCTGCTTGTGTCTGAACTGTATTGAGATGGCAAAAGCAGCTTTAAGGTGGCACACATGGAAGCATCAGTGGTGACCCGTCGTCTTGGCAAGGGTGCTGCAAGCCAGGTCCAAAATATTGAATACTCAGTATTGTGCTGCTGATTTACAGCTGGTCTGCTCAAGAACAGTGTCATCCCAGATAGACATATTCTCCTTACAGTATGCTGTAAACTCCTGTTCTCGATGCTGCTTGGAATTATGTGCTGAAATGATCTTGCATAATCCTAATTTTGATATTACCAGGATTCAAATCCTCGATTTCACTAAGGCCAGAGATGTGACTGGACTCATTTATAGGATTTTATAAATTTCAAGAATATATAAAATATCTGTATTTAATTAATTTTCCAGTTATAGTTCTTCTGTTTGATAACTCAGAATTTTTGCTCTTGATTAAAGTTGGGCAGATAAGCATTAATGCCAAAAGTTGATATTTGTTAAGCTTATTATTTTTTTTTAACCAATAACCATGTTCACTGGGAATTAAGAGATTTGAAGTCCAATACACCTATATGGCCCAGGCTGAGGAAGGACGCATTAAGGTATTTTCAGGCATGGGCGGCTGTCTCATTCCCTCTGTTCTCGCAAAGAGATTAAAATCTTCAGATGTCAGTTTCCAGGGTCATTTAGATGAACTCTTGCAGTGACATTTTCTGTTGTAATTTTAGAGGTCCCCTTTGATTCTGCTGAGCATTGCAGCAGATGGTTGGTTGGAATAGTTGAAAGGATTGTTATTGCTGAAAAAGTGCCTGATATGTCTCTCTCTCCTACCCAGGGACATTGTCTACTTTCTCCTTTAAGCAGTTTATCGAAAAGTGGGTTTGCATGTTGTTCACACCTTATTTGGCAAGAGATTGCATAGTAGAAGGTGCAATTATCCCAAACCTGAAGTCTTATTTCTGTGGTTCCACCCATGTAGTAGAATGACTATATTCCACTGGCTGACAGTTTCTACAGTCAAGAAGTTCCTTCTGATGTCTTGCTTGAACCTTCTTCCTTGTAGTTTTAAGCCATTGATTCTGGTTGTGCTCTCTGGGGCAATAAAGTACACTGCTCAAAAAAATAAAGGGAACACTAAAATAAGACATCCTAGATCTGAATGAATGAAATTAATTACTTTGTTCATTACATAGTTGAATGTGCTGACAACATCACACAAAAAGCAATGGAAATCAAATGTAAGCAACCCCTGGAGTTGGATGTGGAGTTACACTCAAAAATTAAAGTGGAAAAGAACACTACAGGCTGATCCAACGTTGATGTAATGTCCTTAAAACAAGTCGAAATGAGTCTATGGAGGTTCTCAGTCATCCAGGTGGAATTGTCTGTAGCTTGAATCATGTCAACTGGATTTCTATTTTCTCAGTGGAAAAATCCACTGAGAAAATAGAAATCCAGTTGACATGATTCAAGCTAAAGTCAAAATGAGGCTCAGTAGTGTGTGTGGCCTCCACGTGCCTGTATGACCTCCCTACAACGCCTGGGCATGCTCCTGATGAGGTGGCGGATGGTCTCCTGAGGGATCTCCTCCCACACCTGGACTAAAGCATCCTCCAACTCCTGGACAGTCTGTGGTGCAACGTGGCGTTGGTGGATGGAGCGAGACATGATGTCCCAGATGTGCTCAATTGGATTCAGGTCTGGGGAACGGGCGGGCCAGTCCATAGCATCAATGCCTTTGTCTTGCAGGAACTGCTGGCACACTCCAGCCACGTGAGGTCTAGCATTGTCTTGCATTAGGAGGAACCCAGGGCCAACCGCACCAGCATATGGTCTCACAAGGGGTCTGAGGATCTCATCTCGGTACCTAATGGCAGTCAGGCTACCTCTGGCGAGCACATGGAGGGCTGTGCGGTCCCCTAAAGAAATGCCACCCCACACCATTACTGACCCACTGCCAAACCGGTCATGCTGGAGGATGTTGCAGGCAGCAGAACGTTCTCCACGGCGTCTCCAGACCCTGTCACGTCTGTCACATGTGCTCAGTGTGAACCTGCTTTCATCTGTGAAGAGCACAGGGCGCCAGTGGCGAAGTTGCCAATCTTGGTGTTCTCTGGCAAATGCCAAACGTCCTGCACGGTGTTGGGCTGTAATTACAACCCCCACCTGTGGACGTCGGGCCCTCATACCACCCTCATGGAGTCTGTTTCTGACCGTTTGAGCAGCCACACGCACATTTGTGGCCCACTGGAGGTCATTTTTCAGGGCTCTGGCAGTGCTCCTCCTGTCCCTCCTTGCACAAAGGCGGAGGCAGCGGTCCTGCTGCTGGGTTGTTGCCCTCCTACGGCCGCCTCCACATCTCCTGATGTACTGACCTGTCTCCTGGTAGCGCCTCCATGCTCTGGACACTACGCTGACAGACACAGCAAACCTTCTTGCCACAGCTCGCATTGATGTGCCATCCTGGATGAACTGCACTACCTGAGCCACTTGTGTGGGTTGTAGACTCCGTCTCATGCTACCACTAGAGTGGAAGCACCGCCAGCATTCAAAAGTGACCAAACCATCAGCCAGAAAGCATAGGAACTGAGAAGTGGTCTGTGGTCACCACCTGCAGATCCACTCCTTTATTGGGGCTGTCTTGCTAACTGCCTATGCTTTCCACCTGTTGTCTATTCCATGTGCACAACAGCATGTGAAATTGATTGTGAATCAGTGTTGCTACCTAAGTGGACAGTTTGATTTCACAGATGTGTGATTGACTTGGACTTACATTGTGTTGTTTCAGTGTTCCCTTTATTTTTTTGAGCAGTGTTTAATGCTATTTCCTCTTCTGTGTGACCACCTTCAGATATTTTGCTATCATAAGGTAAAGGTAAAGGTTCCCCCTGCACATTTGTGCAGTCGTGTCCGACTCTAGGGGCCGGTGGTCATCTCCGTTTGTTAGCTGAAGAGCCAGCGCTGTCCAAAGACGCTTCCGTGGTCATGTGGCCGGCATGATGCACACGGAACGCTGTTACCTACCCACCGAAGTGGTACCTTTTAATCTACTTGCATTTGCAAGCTTTCAAATTGCTAGGTTGGCAAGGTTGCTATCATGTCTCCGTTTATAATTTTTTGTAGGCTAAACATACCTGGATCCTTTAAAAATTTCTCATAATGTTTGGTTTCCCTTCATCATCATAGTAGCTGTCCTCTGAACTTGCTCCAATTTGTCACTATCCTTTTTGAATGGTGGTGCCTGAACTGCACACAGTACTGCAGATGGGATCTGATCTAGGCAGAATGGAGTGGAGCAATCACTTCCTGTGATCTGGACTCCATGTTCCTGTTAATGCACCTCAAGATATCATTTGCCTTTTTCACCAGAATGACTTGCTGAGGTTTTGAAGAGCATGGGTCTGTGTTCAGAACTTACTTACTTACTTACTTATTTATTTATTTATTTATATGTTAACTTGTATTACCGCTCCATCTCCCCCGAGGGGGACTCTTGGCGGTTTACAGTACAACAATTTAAAATCTTTAAAAGTAACTACAATTTAAAATACATTACAAAGCTAATACATTAAATATAAAAATCCAATAGGCGATAGATGGTTCTCTTTAAAAGGGCTCTATGGCACTAGCCATCCCCAAGAGGAACTATTCCCATTTCCATACCACGCGAGGCGGCACAGCCAGGTCTTTAAATTCTTCCGGAAGGATAGGAGCGATGGGGCCTGTCTCACCTCCGGGGGCAGAATGTTCCAAAGAGTGGGTGCCACCACGGAAAAGGCTCGCCTTCTGGACCCCGCCAAGCGACACTCCCTTGACGACGGGGTCCGAAGCATGCCCTCTCTACATGATCGAGTGGGACGGTTTGAAGTCATGGGGATGAGACGGTCCGTCAGGTAGCCTGGTCCCATGCCATGTAGGGCTTTAAAGGTCATAACCAACACCTTGAATTGCACCCGGAGGCACACTGGCACCCAGTGCAGCTGGCGTAACAGAGGTGTCACATGGGCCGATCTAGGGGCACCCATAACTGCACGCGCAGCCGCGTTTTGGACCAGTTGAAGCTTCCGGATACTCTTCAAGGGTAGCCCCATGTAGAGCGCATTGCAGTAATCTATGTGAGAGATGACCAGGGTATGAGTGACTGTACGGAGGGACTCCAGATCTAGGAAAGGGCGTAACTGGCGCACAACACGAAGTTGTGCAAAGGCCCTTCTGGCCACGACTGCCACCTGCTCTTCAAGCAGGAGTCGTGAGTCCAGGAGGACCCCCAGATTCCGCACTGATTCCGAACGGGGTAGTGCAACCCCATCCAGAACCAAAGATGGTAATTTCCCAGATCTAGAAGAACCATCAATCCATCAACTTAGATGAAAAAGCTTGGGATTCTCCTCATCTTCCCTCCCTGCTCCTACTGGCTATTTAATATGGCTTAATCATTGAAACTCTGTACATCTATTAACTAATATATTCATTGAGAGTGTGAAGTAACCCATTCACTCACAACCTTAGTCCATTGGGACTTGCCTGGAAGGCAGGATAGAGATTTGAGGGAATGAATAGGGATTATATGTAAATGTAAATAATTATTTTGCTAGACCAATGGCCTTGAAGTTCGATGGATACTTGTA
This sequence comes from Charina bottae, assembly GCA_023362775.1. Classification (NCBI taxonomy): domain Eukaryota; kingdom Metazoa; phylum Chordata; class Lepidosauria; order Squamata; family Charinaidae; genus Charina; species Charina bottae. The sequence goes on along the minus strand of JALMGJ010000059.1, from coordinate 1,653,683 downwards.
GGCCAGCGTGTGTTGTTTTCAACTCGTATTTATACCACTCTCTGATAAGAGTTTTCCAGGCAATGAACATAGTGAAAAAAATAATAAAGCCAATTAATTGGATTACAAAGCAGCATCACATACAAGAACCAGCAGCAAAATTATAGGAGCAGAAAACAAAATGACTTTTAGTCCTGAAATAACAGCAAAGTTGGCAGCAGGGTTTATTTTGCTATAGCCTGTTTAGTAAGGTAGTTCTGGCAGAAAAGCGGAAGCATTACTGATTAGTGATGCTAACCTAATGTGTTGATATATGCTCTTAGACATTTTGACAAGCATACTCATCTTGCATCATTGAGTCTACCTGATTTAAAAGACAAGGCTAGTGTTGTCATCTGTGTAACCCTAAGGTGCCATAGCCAGAACTGTGGTTCATTATTTGTTCCAAGTAAAAGCTTGATTGAGACTGCTCTAAAAGCTGCTGCTTGTGTTATGTTCATGCACTGTGGAGATTGTTTATCTATTCCTTCTCTGCCTAAAATCCTACTGAGGTGATACAGGTAAATACATTACTTTCTTCTGAGGAAGTCAGCATTTCTTCTGCAGTTTAAATAGCACTTGCGCAATCATTCTTAAATTAAATCTTAACAGACTTCTACAAAAGAGATGTGCATGATGCTGCTTTGTTTCCAGAAAACTAATATATTTTATGCCCCACCCCACTCCCATTTTTATGGTATTGATAGTTATTCAAGATATGAGTTTATTCTAGTTACATGTTGAGTTTGGTGTAGTGGTTAAGGCAACGGGCTAGAAACCAGGAGACTGAGAGTTCTAGTCCCGCCTTAGGCATGAAAGCCGGCTGGGTGACTTTGGGCCAGTCACTCTCTCTCAGCCCAACTCACCTCACAGGGTGGTTGTTGTGGGGAAAATAGGAAGAGGAAGGAATATTAGGTATGTTTGCCACCTTGAGTTATTTATAAAAATAATAAAGGCAGGATAAAAAATCTAAAAAAAACTTACATGGTTTGAGCACTCTTACGTCTTCTGAGAAATTATTTGCAAGTTGCTTACTTGCCATTGATATTCTTACAGCTTAAAAAAAACCTGTGTTGGACAGACCAAATCCACTTGAGAATTAGATTGAAGGATAGTTGAAGTACTGCTTGTACTGTACCCTTTTCCTCCCTTTAATAGCTTTTCCAGTACAGATTTTAATGCATGTGGTGGATGTGGGAAACATGACAGGATTTTTATCTGTAAATAGCAATCTTAATGCCTGCCAAAACATTCTAAATATAGGTAGAATATTGGTCTTCTTTCCTAGGCTACCTTTCTTAGCAAACTTAACAAACAGAGCATCTATTTTTCTGCACATTCTTTATGGTTGCTACCCTAAAATAGATCTTATTTCAATTCATAACTTCCTAATAAAACATTTTTTAGTTTTGCCATTTTTTCAACTTAGATATCTGAGTTATGCAGATAAAGAGGTGAACTTGTGTTGTCTTAATAGAAAAGCCATGGGAAATTCTTTAGATTTATTTCTGTGGAAACTATATTTCAGTCTGTTAGGGATCACCATTGATCAAGGTGATGAAGCATCAGGATGCCTTCAAAGACCCATCTTGGTTTAAGGATGGAATTAAACAGGTAAAAGGCTTAAATACAAGCATGCTCACATTCCCTTGAAAAAAAAATAGTTCTTGTTTTCCCGGACCAGTTACTAATCTTTTCTTTTTAAAATCATGCTACTTGCTCACCAGATCCTTGGTCTAGCAAAGTAATTATTTATATGCTTGTCTCAAATCCCTTTTCCCTTGTAGAAAATAGGCAAAGGTGTCAAAATGAATCCCTATTCCAGGGCTTTCCAAAGTTCTGCCGCTGGCGACACACCAGTGGTGACGGCGGCGCAGCGGCAGTGCGCGCGTGCACGGCGGCGGCGCGGGGGGGCGTGCGGTGGTGCGCGCGTGCACGGCGTGCGCGTGTGTGGTGGCGGCAGCGGCTGCCGCTACCGCCGTGCACGCACGTGCCACCGCTTCCGGGTGGTGTGGCGACACACTTTTGTGTCGCGACACACAGTTTGGAAAGCTCTGCCCTATTCATTCCCTCAAATATATTAGATAATAGAAAATAGGCAAAGGTGTCAAAATGAATCCCTATTCATTCCCTCAAATATATTAGATAATAGATGTACAGAGTTTCACTAACCAACAGGATATCCATGATCTGCTGCTTGCTTTTCCTTGGACTGTCTGATAGACTCAGATTTCTGGCGGTTCACTTGCTTCTCTCTCTCTGGGACCCTTCGATGGCCAAGAGGGTTGGAATGGGCTCAGAACCTCCTCAATGTCCTTTTCTCCCACTGGCTCTTTATTGAGGATGAAGTCAGGCAAAGGAATAACGAAGTAAGTCTGATACTCCACAGTTCTGTTTGGCTTGGTTGAAGTAATTATGGCTTGAACAAGCCATAGGCTTCCATACATGGAACCTGATTTGTTTGAACTAGAGGTGAAAACTTCAATCTTTTCATATGCTGAGGAGAGAGAAAGGCAAAGAAATATGTGAATATGGTTTATATATCTTCGAGTTCTAAGTCTTAGTTTTATGTCTGCACAAAAATAAGTTTATGAATTTGGAAGATGAACAATAAAGTAATACTCATGCAATGTAATTTGATTTGTTTTTTCTGTACTACAAATGTACATCTTGGTTCCCAGGGACATTCAGTATTTGTTTCTTGAAAATGATGCATAATGAAGATGAGTCAGCGCTCTGAAATACTTTATTGCTATGTCTTTTGGTATTAAGCACTGTAGAAAGGTTTTCCGTTTTTAACACAAGCCAGTCCAATGTATGTTTGTATACTTGCCCTCTGCATGAAAACTTAAATTGGAAATAATATACTGCTTGGTGGGAAATGGAAGCCTTGGTGTGGACATTTGCTAAATAGATCTCACACTGATAATACAGTTTCTTCTGCAGATTGATGGCTTTTTTTTAAACAAAGTGATGAACTGAAGTGAAAATCATCCACTATGTCCATAAAACTAGAAATGTTACTTAATGAATTTTGTATTAAAATGCCATAAAATATACTTTGAAACTACTGAAAAAAATGTTGTGATTTTCTTGTAAGAAATGCATGTAAGAAAAAGGGTTTGTTTTTTTTTTGATAAAGGAAATAAAATAATGTGATGATGGTACCTTCTTCCATTAGTCTATTTATTGTCATCTTAACAGATGGCCATCGATGTAGCAAATTCCTGGGAGTATATTAAAATCTAAAGCCATACAAAACAAGATCAATGTGAAAATGAAGACAGTATGAATAGAAAGGGCTATAAAGTCTGCTAATTGGTCAGCGATAGCAATGAACAAGTTGAATCTGGGCACTTCTTGAAAATAATGTACTACAGTCACTCTATGATACTCAGCTTTGAAAGAATCTCCCTCCCCCAAACCCTCCCCCCAACTCATGTTAATTGTTAAAGGAACAAAATAGAAATCTGATTAAAAAATAATAATAAATAATAATAATAATAATATTGTGAGACTGTGGAAAAGGTATGTTAGCACCTCAAGATTGATTGTTATTTTCTCAGGTTTAGCTGATTGCTAAGTACACAGGTGTGGTGGCTCAGCAGGTAAGACGCCAGGCTTGTGGATCGCAAGTTCGGAGGTTCGAATCCCTAGTCCCGCGTGATGGATGTGAGCCCACACTCGTCCCAGCTCTTGCCAACCTAGCAATTTGAAAGCATGCAAATGCAAGTAGATGAATAGGTACCACTTCGGTGGGTAGGTAACAGCGTTCCGCGCGTGTCATGCAGTCACATGACCGCGGAAGCGTCTTCGGACAACGCTGGCTCTTCGGCTAACAAACGGAGATGAGCACCGGCCCCTAGAGTCGGACACGACTGCACAAATGTGCGGGTGGAACCTTTACCTTTTTAAGTACACAGAACCCAAAAAATAACACACATGCATGTATGAAACCATATACAGTTATATATTAATCAAAATTTAAATGAGATAATGTAACTTTATCATGTGAGTATATGAAACTACCTTCTACAGCAGAGCTTTCCAAACTTTTCATGTTGGTGACACACTTTTTAAACATGCATCATTTGGCGACACACTCTTACAGCAGGGCACAAAGCAGGCACTAGGACCTGCGCGGAATCACAGCAGATTTGGAGGCAGCAAGGCACAAGGCAGGCACTAGGACCTGCATGGAATCCTGGCAGGGCTCGGAGGCAGCAGCAGCCGCAACACACCTAGACACTGCAGCCGACACAGTAAGGTGTCCCGACACACAGTTTGGAAAGCTATGTTCTACAGAAATTGATAATCTATTAACTATACTTGCGTGCTGTTCTGTTAAATCTGATATTTTTTCCATCAAAGTAGAACGGTCAGTCTGTCCTCCCATCTTCTTGACTATGCTTCTTTTTGGTTTTAAACATAGTTCCTTCTTATTATATTTTATTCTTTAATCACAGCAAAAGTAAGGATTTTTAAAAGATTTGGCTGTCCAACTTAAATAAATTCTTTATATATTCTTACTGTTTAAAATGATTTGCAAATCCCCTCTTTCAACGTTTTTCATTTGTCAGTGTTGAATATCTTACTACTTAGATCTTTTTTTGCACTGTAGGGAAGATTTGACATAAACAATATTGTTTTTCTTTCTCCTGGAAAAAGTAGAACTAAACCCACTGACAATTTTGTGATAACTTTATTTGAAAATAACTTGGATGTTTACTGGTTCCCTAGGTAGATACGGCATGTAGAGTTGAGTGCCTTCTCTGTGGTTCTTCTCTGATTATACTTTGGATTTGGGAGGTATAATTAGGTAATGTGGAAACATCTCTTAAGCTTATCCAAGAAGTTGGGAGGCAGGATAGTCCATTTCCTCTGGCCATGCCACTCTTAAACTACCATCCTTTCCTTTCACTTACTCTGTGGTAGTGGAGAACACTGGTTATGTGAGGAGAAGTACACAGAGAGAGTCTTCCTCCCCCTTCTTTTCCTTTGTGGCCTTTCACTTTACTAAAGGGATGACAAAGCATGGGACTTTGTTGGAGCAATTCCAAGGCCCTGTGTACCTCTCCTCCCAGAAAGAACAGTGAAGGGATAGACAAGGAAAATATTCCTGTACTTTTTCTTCCTTCATACATCTCTTTTGTAAATGTATTCGGAAGCTGAAGGTGATGCTCTTGGCAGATAAGCCCTCCAGCTGCATGAGTAAAATTGTTTGCTCGGGTATTATTGTATCATCTCTAATATGTTAGCCATTGAATGCCTAAAAGGAAAACAAAACAAAACAAACGAAACCTTAACATGCCTAGAGATACTGTAACTCTTACCAGCCACAGTCAGTAAGATCAGTAAGATAAAATTATTTACAGGGCTGTGATACTCTCCTGGCTAACAGACTTTTTCTGCTATCAACTTATCATAACCAAGCCATGTCTTGAATGTAGGAATGTTTTTAAGATATGGAATAATTTAAGAGAGGGGTTTAATAGTAAATGTCTAACTATGATTAAATCCACATAAACAGAAGTTTTGAATAAATTTATAAATACCACTGAAGTTACTGAGATGCACTAAATATAGTGCAAGGAAATTGGAAACTTCAGCTTTTCTTTTTGATTAAAAACAGTACGGTGATACCTCTGAAGTTATTTTAATTGTGCTTTTTAAAATAAGCCATTTCAGTAAACCGCATTTTCCTGATGATGGCTAGAATTAGTTTAGAGGCAAGGATTATATTGGGGAAATGTACAGTTATACCATGTGCCAGAGCTTTCCAAACTTTTCATGTTGGTGACACACTTTTTAGACATGCATCATTTCGCGACACACTCTTACAGCAGGGCACAAGGCAGGCACTAGGACCTGCGCGGAATCCTGGCAGGGCTTGGAGGCAGCAGCAGCCATGACACCCAGACACTGCAGCCAACACACGTGTCCCAACACACAGTTTGGAAAGCTCTGCCATATGCCATTGTAAAATTTTATTAGTACACATTCAACAAAAGGAATGCTTTTCACATATTTTTCTGTGATTCGGTAGTTATAAACAATGGTGGTTGGAGTCTGATTGCAGTCATACTATCCCATTTATAGATTGGAAGAACAACCACGGCCATTTTTACTGCACCCGTGTTTGAGGAGCTCTGAAGAAGAGGCAAGATTCCTGCAAGCATGCTCTCAAATTCTGGTCTATTGTCTTATGCCCTCAAAGGATGCTCAGTCTTTAAGCTTGCGTATAGTCCTAGCAGAGATACTTGCAGCAAAAGGTGAGAGATAAATGTCAGTGGAGAAGATAGTCTCAGTTCATCCTATATTCTTTATAGTACTCTATGTTTATTTATTTATTTTGTTTATTTATTTATCTTGTTTAGGTTAATGTACAAACTGAGCAGTTGTGTAAAATAGTGGATGGCTTTAATTGGTGGCCTAGCCAATTTGAAATTTGTTCTTAGCTATTTTTCTTCTAAAGCTTTAATTGACTGATCAACTGATTTAAAGCTTATAGCACCAGTTTTCCAATGTTATGGGGTGATATTTACAAGGATAGGTTAGCAATATTATAATAAATTGACTTCCAAATGTCTATGATCACAATTTTTAAAAGTGTTGCGAACTCTATTTTTTTTTCTGTTTAAATAAAGGCTATTAAGGCTGCAGTCTAGTTCTTACTTCTAGGGAACAATCATCATGGAATACAATGGGTTTTTTTCTGAGTATTGATGAATAGAATTGGGTTGTATTTTTTAAGAAATAAACTTTCTATACTGAGATATAGTTCCTGTTAATTAAAAATGTTGGACTGATCCTACCTAATGCACATTTTTCCTCTTGTTTTGTTTTTGTTAATTTTAGTACTGAAACCAATGGTAGAACTATTGAGTGATCCAAATTACATCAACCACATGTTGCTTGTGCAGATGGAGTACAGAGAACAGCTGATTGAGCATCACAAGAGAGCCTATACATACGCTCCTTCTTATGAAGAGTTCATCAAGCTTATTCACTGTAACTCAGATATTGAGTTCCTCAAACAATTAAGGTATCTCAGTGCTTGTTCCCAGGGAACATAACCAAAACAAACCCCCTTTGTTGCTTTAACAGAGGTGGATTAAATGTGTCAAAGTAAAACATTTCAGTATTTATGGCCCAAATGTTATCATAGCCAGGCCTGATAGCTTGGCTATATATGGCTTGCATCCCTGCACCCGAGAAGTTAAAACAGCTTATTCTGCTTTCCTGACCACAGAACAGCAGGCCAAGCTCCAAGAATTTTTATCTTGCTGAACATTCCTGTTGCTTCCTTGAGCCACAGAAGATAATATTGTAGTTTTCTGCTATACGTAACTAAAGAGATGAGCGCCAAAAGCCTCGTGTATCGTAGATCAGGCCCCTTTCAGGTTTCAGTTCTAATTTTCAGGACTTCAACATTTATCTCATATAGTGTATTAAAGTTGCTGTTTCAGGACAATTTTCACTTAGTTCATAAATTGAACAATGTTTCTTTGATCAGGCGGTTCAGCTGCACTTTGCATATAACTAATAGATTTTTCACTGTAAAGAGTTCTCTTGGGAAAACTTAGGGGAGAAAGCACTCCTGGTTTCATTCAGCCTTGAAATGAAGAAGAACATTGATTATCCTGGTTGGAACTGCTGGTGGGTGTAGCTCAGCAACATCTGGAATGCTGCAGGTTTTCCATCTTTGCTCCATTTCACTCTTTTCCAGTGATGTTCCAGCCAGAATACTTTTTAGAGGCACAAGGCAGTTTAACAGAAAAAGAGCAGCAATAACCTTGGCAGTTCTCATCTCTGAAGATGAACTCCAGCACAGATTTTATTGTTCTCTAAACAACACTTGTGCACATGCGCATTACCCAGCTGTTTCATAGACACCAGCACCAGTTGTGGTTACATTGTTTAACAACATAAAAACTGGCAAAAGGCCCATTACCCACTGTTCCTCTTGATGTTTAAAATATACTGACACATGTTTGTTGGGCTTTGATAGATCTCTAAATTATGCCAGTATTCTGGTTATGGGATTTAATTTTCTTGTATACTCACAGTTTTCCTTATCTATCCTGTTTCAGCCTTTCTATTTTTCCCAACCAGACTCCTGAACTAGACTGGATCTCTTAAATTATTTTCAAGTTTCTACCCCACCCACTTCCTGGGTCCTCTGCTTAGATAGGTCATGTTATGTTTTACAGTTCATACTATAAAAAGACAGTCTTTGATCATTGACAGTTGGCATCTTAGTAGTTAGTCTCCTTTTTTCTGAACAAATGATCTCTAACTCTGGAGAAACATCACTTTCAAAAAGGCAGATGGTGAGCTGTCAGTCCAAGTATACACTGTAGGGTTGGCTCAGCTGTTTATTTTCCCAGAATACAGTTTTCAAACATTTTAGCAATATTCTGATAAAATAATTACTTAGTTTTTTAAATAACCGATTAGCCTTTGTTTTAGATTATTCCAAGTAATACCAAACCCTCTTGCATAGACAGAGTTTGTCTTTGTATGAATAGTTTAATGGCCCTCCATTTAACAACTTCAGATGCAATGGATACATTTTCGTCCAGACATCCCCCACAAAACAACGTACGTCTGTTAAATTGAGGTTTTATGATGTTTCTGGGAAGATGGGGGAGCAGACTGATGGAACGTTTGGCATCAATGTTGGAAAGATTGGAGGTGGATGAGCCAGTGAGATGTGTCATGCTATGAAGTTGGCACTAATGAGAGGATTGGTGGGAGGGCTCTGTCTTTAGCCTGCATTTGCAATGCAGTGGGGCACTTTAGGCTTGGATTTTGGAGGTTGCACAAGTCTTTCCTACTCCCTTAGAACCTTATAACTGCAATATTCCTCCCAGCCATCTCTGTAGCAACTGAGGCAGGTGGTAGACAGGGTGGCGGCCCTGGAGTTGAGCCCAGCTGATTTGAAGGAACCGGAATGTATGTGGAAATCTGAACATAGTATGTGTTTTAAAACTATCAAAATAAGATATTGGCATAGCTAATACATTTCTGTGGTGGTTGAGCTGAAAATATTTATGGATGACTTGTGAAATAATTTGCAAGAGCAAGAAGACTGCACCAAATCTTTAAAAAAAAAGTGAAGTCTGGTAGCACTTTCAAGACTAACCAACTTTGTTAGGGCATACGCTTTTGTGAGCATCAATTCAACATCAGATGCATAAAGTGGGTTTATCTATAGTACATCTTAGTTTTCAGTTTTGATGGCATACGTGTGTGTATGTATGAGAGAGAGACTGTGCCAAGTAGTAAGCAACATCAGTTTTCTATATATCTTTCAAAGCTTTTTACAAAAAAATTGATTACCTTCTAAGGGACAACTGCAATATATTAGTTTAAGAAACAATATCTTGTTAAGGAATTCATTAGAGCAAGGCTCAAATTTCCTATCCTCGATATTGCATGAAACCAACATCTGTGAAGTAAGAAGGCTCAGTCTTATTCCCTGAAAGGCCCTTGTTTTCATTATTTCTGGAAAATGTAGTGCTGAGTTTACAGATGAATATGACAGAAACCTGACCTTTTCTTCTTTTTGAAATTAGGTATCAGATTGTGGTGGAAATAGTACAAGCAACCACTATCAGCAGCTTCCCCCAGTTGAAACGTCAAAAGGGTAAGTTGTTTCTTCAGGACATGTTTAAACCTATTGCTAAATTGTGCTTATGACCATTTGTGCAGAAATAGAGAATACAGCGATTGACAAGGTCTTTATTATAATAAATCAACTGGTTCATTTGTAGCTGTAAAATTCTATATGATATTATGGATTTCACAAAGTATCCAGTTCTATAGGAATCAGAGAACTATAAAATTATTTTTTTAAATCTAAGGATTTCTGGAATGCTTTCCTCAAAATAACAAAACATATTGCATGCAAATGACTTTTCAAACCAATGAGGCTTTCAAAAGCATTTTATTGATACATTGTGAGAAATCACCACTTCAGTAGTTTTTTTTCTTTTTAAGTCAGATCCCTGTAATTTATTACTAGCTTTTTCTGTAAGCCTCCATGGGGGTTTTTTGGATCCTAACCGAGGTTGGAAATGTATTCCTCTATTTCCTGATCAGTTCAGCAGAGTGATAAAGTGGCCATCACTAATATACATGGTAGTGCTAATTCAAAAACAGTTCAATTGTCATTAGTTTGTTTAAAAGTGGATCTTTATATTATTAAATCAACATTAGGAAACATTAGTTCTAGGGATTTGAAATCATTAGGGCAGAGCTTTCCAAACTGTGTCGGGACACGTTAGTGTGTCGGCTGCAGTGTCTGGGTGTGTCACGGCTGCTGCTGCCTCCGAGCCCTGCCAGGATTCCGCGCAGGTCCTAGTGCCTGCCTTGTGCCTTGCGCCTTGCTGCCTCCAAACCTGCTGTGATTCCGCACAGGTCCCAGTGCCTGCCTTGTGCCCTGCTGTAAGAGTGTGTTGCGAAATGATGCATGTCTAAAAAGTGTGTCACCAACATTAAAAGTTTGGAAAGCTCTGCATTAGGGTGCAGTGAGACATATGGTAGAGAAAAGGCTCTGTAAGTTAGCTACAGTAACTAGTAATAATGAAGAAGGCAAGGAAATACCAATTGAGAATTACATGAGTCACTAATGCTTTGCTTTGAGACTACAGTTACCCTTTTTTAATAATCTCTTCTTATCAACCTCAAAGAGAGGTAATTTTTATGCATTTAAAAATCCTTAGAATGCTGAGTTCTGCCCTTGTGTGATAACTGCGTCTGTAGTTGGTAATTGCAATTACGTGTGTACCGTATGCTCTGGAACATCCTCCTCGTTGAGGAACACAAGGGGCCAAATTTATCTTCATTTGGACACCAGGCAAACATATTTTTATTCTCCTCTTTCAGTCAGTGAAATTTAAACATCTTACAGTTGAGGAACATTTTTCCAGGCTGCTGCTTTTGTATGATTGCTTTATTATTTTAATGTCATATACAGCATTTTAATTGTTTTAGAATTTTCTGATTTTAGTCTGTTGTAAGATGCTCTTCAAAACCAGCTTTTCTTAAGGCACCATATGTGTTTTTTTTAAATAAAGCATCAATAAAATAAAAATACTTTGCATATACTGTATGAAGCTGTGTGTCTTTCTAATGAATTTTGTTTTTGTACTTGTTTAGGTGCCGACGTTTTTAAAATTAACTCTGCTTCTATATGTTTTAATCAATTTTTTATAGAATCCAAAATGCCCATTTTGTATTGTTGTCTAGTTAATAATACTGTGATGATTGTTGATATTGTAGTATGAGAAGTATTTTGAAGTGTGTATATTCGGTGATTTCTGTGGTGTTTTTCAGAAAGCAGAGAAACCTTAGTTATGACATTCTCTTGGTAAACAGAATTATTCACTGTAACACACGAGAGTTAATAATATATAGCATTAGATGCATTGTTAAATTTTGAAATGAAATACGTTCTAAAAGTTTTATTGATTTGATTGTAGTTTCTTTGTTGTGAGCTGCCCAAAGTCATTGAAAATTGGGCAGCATATAAGTTTAATTACTACTATTACTACTACTACTAATAATAATAATAATGTGTAACCACGTGTGCTTTGGTGTCATATTTTGAAAAGATTCAGGCATTTTACATGAGAGTAAGCCCAGTTAAGTGAAGCACTTTCATTATAACAACAATGAAGGATAATTAAAATAATGCCTGTCTAGACTTTCAATTTCTGTAACAGCAAAGAAACCATTTTCATTTGCCATCCCAGAACAGGTAGTCCTCACTTAACGACCACAGTAGGGACCGGAAAATTCATCGGTAAGCAAGGTATCATGTGACCACACCCGATTTACAATTTTTTTGCAGTGGAGAATCATGTCATTAAACAAACCATGCAGTCATTAAGTGAATCATGCAGCTCCTCATTGATTCTGCTTGTCGGAAGCCGGCTGGGAAGGTCACAAATGGTGATCGTGTGACCCCGGGACACTGCAACCATACATGCCGAGTGACTGGCCCAAGGTCACCCAGCCGGCCTTCATGTCTAAGGCAGGGCTAGAACTCAAGAGTTTCCTGTTTTCTAGCCTGGTGCCTCAACCACTAGACCAAACTGGCTCTTTGATGAGTTATTTAGGTTTTTGCTTCTGTTCTTAGAGGAATACTCTTACTATTTATAAAAATAAAAAGGTCTATGTAGAAATAGTATGAAGGATATATGAATTAATTTACTAGAAATGTCATGTTATTATAAACAGAAGCTGCAGAAATCGGCAGTTAAAAATAAATATGCCTGTCTCAGCTGGTAGTATAAATAGATCCTGGTTGTGTACTTTATTTCATTTTTTTAAAACTAAAATTAGCAAAAGAGATCTTGACGTTTGAACGGTGAAATAATTATTTTCTCAATTTTGAGGACTTGTTGCCCTGAACATTTTTTTTTAAATGGCCAATTTTGTGTCCTTCTCTAGAAAAGGACTGTTGAAATGCATGATCTTCTCAGATTATAGAGGAACAGAGTGACTTCTCTGCTGATAGGCTCTTGCTTTGTAAAAGAGAGTATACACTGATGACATCTCATTATGTTACCACACATCACTGGGTTTCCAGAACGGCAGAACAGCCATCTCTCTCAGCTGAATTCTAGAGTTCCTTTTACTGAACTCTTTCTGAAAGGATGAGAAGGAAGGAGGAAATAAGGCAAGTGCAGCCACCATGTTCTTGCTGTTTCTACAATCACCAGTTGGTGAGAGTTAAGATAGGGGTAGAGGCAGCTGCTTCTCTTGCTTCTGCCCTGCAGCACCATGGTGGTTCTTTGGTCCATGCTCCTTGTGGGCACACGCAGTTCCACTGAAGTGTCCTTTTTGGCTAATACCTTCCCTCTTTTCTTTTTTGCAAAGAGAGATGAAGCTATAATTCCTCTTCCCTGAAAAATTGTACAGCTTCAGATGCCTCTTCCCTATATCCTTGACTAAACGTTCTGACAGAAATGGCCTTCAGGTGGCAAGCTGACACCTAACCCTTACTGAACTTCTGCAGGATGATGAGAATGAGGATGCTGCAAGCAACATGGGATAAATGTCAGAGAGTTTTTCTGTGTAGCTTTTCAGTCTCATTGCATATCTCTTTCTTTGACAGGAAATTGAGTTTTCCCCTCAATTCCAGCATTCTATAAAATCATTATAGGTTGTTACTGAAAATCTTATATCCTAGATATTCTGAGTTATAGATTTTTAAAAATTCCTCTCCTTCTGTTTAAAAAAGACAAACCAGCAGCTAGCTGGTCTTTCCTTGCAGAGGAAACATCTTTTGATGTGCTTCATTTGGATGAGATAGTAGGGCTTTAAAACATAACAAGGTTTATTTGTTTGTTACGTTAGCCTCTGACTGTAATCAAGCTTTATTGTGGGTGTTCTGAAAACATAGTTTAATTGGATCTATATTTTTGGACACCTAATTTTGGGCATTCTAGCAGACAGTGGCAGGTTAGCTGTTTGTGCTGTTCTTACATCCTCAAGGTAGTCATCTCTTACTCAAACCAACCCTGGCTGTCAAAGCTGTCTAAACAGCAATATCTGCAGAAGCTTGCTGCTTTTCCAGAATGACAAGAGCAACGTTGCTGGATTTGCATTGCAAGCCCCATCCATTTTGTACATGTTTGTCACATCATGATGCACCTACAAAAAAGACAAGCTTGCATTGTGATGCTGCTTTCATCTTTCTGTCTCCCCTTGGCCCTCTTGCAGATGCTCCTGCTTCTAAACTCAACCATTCATTGGCGATCACTCGTAGCCGAGTAAGATTGTCTTCCAAAGGTAAAATTTTAACAGTGGATCCGTAAGTGGCTATAAAGGCCAATTCTGGATCCGCACAACCTCCGACAATGAGGGCATAGGTTTCCGGGTGGGAGACGGTCATGATGAGGGTTTGCCTGACGTGTCTTCCTTTTAGCTCTTTTCTCCCTTTCGCCCTGTACTCGTGCTTCTTCAAAGTCCATAGCGCCATTAATAAAGGCTGTCCTCCAATTGAAACGCTCATGAGTTAGGGCTTCCCAGTTCTCAATGCTGATATTACATTTTTTTTAAATTAGCTTTGAGAGTGTCTTTGAATCTCTCTTGCTGTCCACCAATATTCCGTTTTCCATTCTTAAGTTGGGAGTAAAGTAGCTGCTTTGGAAGACGATGGTCAGGCATTCGAACAACATGGCCGGTCCAGCGAAGTTGATGTTGGATTATCATTGTTTCAATGCTGGTGGTTTTTGCTTCTTCTAATACGTTAACATTAGTCCGCCTGTCTTCCCAAGTAATTTGCAGAATTTTTCGGAGGCAGCGTTGATGGAATCTTCCAAGAACCGGGCCAAGACTAAAGTATGCTGGCAGTCTTAGTTCACAACATTTGGCCCCCCAACTTACTTAACTTTTAATGATCAGTGTGTAAGTTTTTAATAATATTAATGCTACTTGATTTGTAAGATGTTTTATACTTGGTCTGGAGAGGAAAAGGATGGAAATAATTCCCACAGTTCACTGTTAATTATATATTACTAGATATTGCTAGAGGGTTGTTTGCTTCATCTTTGTCGGAATCAGCCCAGTCTGCTTTTTGTTCACATGGAGAGCATGTGAAACAGGAGGCTGCAAGCTGGTTACAAGACATACTGGGTTTAATGTAGTGTTTCTGGACTACGAAGCCATGATGCATGTAGTTAGAATAAGTATTTTGATTTTACGGCCTTGAGCTGTATAATAGGCTCATGCATTGAGTTTGACATTGTATCAGAAACAAGCATAATGTGATTAAATACCGGTCAATTTATTTCATAAATAGGTGCTATTGCACAAAATATTAGCTGTAAGCTTGGTCAGAAAGAAGAGGGAGAATGGAAAGACTTTAAAAGAATGGTGGTGTTCTCACATATCAGCCTGCCAAGTGCTTTCAAAGAAAGGTGTGACGCAAAGACATGGATTTCTTTATTCTTTCACCTACTTGGTCATGGGCCATCAGGAGTCCCTGTTTGCTGTACTTTTCAGCATGAAGTTAGTCTTCTCTTTCAAAATTTGGACAAACACTCCATTTGCAATCATTTCTTTC
Organism: Charina bottae; assembly: GCA_023362775.1. NCBI lineage: Eukaryota > Metazoa > Chordata > Lepidosauria > Squamata > Charinaidae > Charina > Charina bottae. The sequence continues at coordinate 1,638,583 of JALMGJ010000059.1, read as the reverse complement.
TCAAAAGGGTTTGTTCCCGCTCTACTTAAAGAGATTCAGTTTGAGTAAATACAGTAGTACCGGTTAGTGTTTCTGTTAATTATATGTTAATATAGCTTTCTACCCCTTAAATATTTCAGTGTGGATAGGTAATGTATGTGCAGCTTTTAATCTGTTGTGGGAAAGGACAGAGTTCTGTGGGCACAGGAAGCTTTCAGGTGGGCATGGGTAGCAAAACATTATTCCGTTTTAGCTATGTAACATATTTTACCATTTTTTTGCATAGTTTCTATCAAGAAAAATAGATTTTTTGATAATAACAATAATGTGTTAGAATTATAGCATTGTATATCCCCTATTTTGTACCATGCATTTGTAGAACAAGCCTATTAGGTATTTCATTGGTTTTAACCTAAGCTGGCAGGGGAAATGGAAAGATTAATCTGGTTTTGGAATGAGCTGTTCCAATCCTACCAGAAGTGTTCTGACATACAAATGGCCTGTTCCAATTTAGCAGAATAGGATGGTAAGGTTGAGATAGGTCATTCTGTTGTTGGAACATGTCTGGAAAAGTTGGAACACTTGAGGTCAGGATGTTTTGACCATGAAATATTTTGCATTTGATATTTCTGATTTGGAGGAAAACCAAATCAGGAGTCTGGTAGCACCTTTTCTGACTAACACATTTTATTAAAAGGCATAAGCTAAAAGGCTGCAGCTCATGAAAGCCTATGACTTTTAATAAAATTTGTTAGATGGTAAAGGTGCTACCAGACTCCTGATTTTTTGCACATCTTTGTAATTATATTGTTTTACTCATTTCTTTGAGAGAAATTTAAGGAAGACCAGCGTCTATTTTTCAGAGAGACAATAATAATCAAGAAGTCCTTCCTTTTTAAAAATGTTGGCACATGATTTTAATGGATTAACCAATACTGAGCTAATGCCGGCACTCACTTGATTTCATAATGTGGTTAAAAGTTAACTGTTAATTAGCATTCCCCCTCCCCTTTTTGTAGCATCCTGTAATGGTATGTGGGAATGACCTTGGGAGACAGGTGGAAGAGTTGCAGACTAGACAACGGTCAAACAAATGGTAGCTTAGTCCACAGAAGGAATGTGGGCGTGGCAAACATCTCAGAAGGGACCCTCCCTAGTTTTTTGGCCTATAAAGGTAAGGGGGGAGAGAAGTACTTTCAGACTTGCAAGATTCTGTTAATGTAAACTTACAATAAAGTTAGAACTAGTACTTCTGGGTGTGCCTCTTGTCTGGACTACCTCGCAAGGCTGACACATTGCCTCTGTTCTTAACATCATGCATTTCCCCTGACTTAAACAAAAATCTAACTTGGATTTTCTCCTAATGAGGGTTTTTAAAACCAAAGTAATTTCAAATTCTGGTTAAGTATTAAACCCTGCTGAACCTTCACCACTGGTACCCTTAAGGCAATGTAGTGTTTAACCACCACTAAGGGAGATACTATGCCTTCCTGTTTAAACAGGAAAGAAATGCTGAGAAGAATGCACTGCTCTGGTATTTACTTTAATCCACTTTAATAAAAAGCTTAGCAGGGGGATGGAAATTGATATCAGGATATTGCTTCTAACAGTTCCTGTGATGTTTTATGCTGAAAATCTCCAAGAATGCATTGGAAAGGATTCAACATAACCCCTACCACTCCTTGGTTTTCACTTAGATTGAATCTGACCTATAATGAAAATCTGATCATTCACAATCACCAGCTCAGGCAGCCAAAAATGAAAACATAGAGTCTTGGGGATAGTGGGGTGGGGTGGTGGTGGTGGTGGTGGACAGAATTTATTTTGCCTCTCTCAGGATCTTGGTGCCTGGCGGACGCGATCATCCCAAAAGACAATAGTGCACAGTTCAACAATTGCAGAAGTTTATTGACTCAGGGCTTGAATTCAGTTGCCTCTTTAATACATTTCTCAGTTTCACGACAACTAATTAGAGGTACACATTGTTCATGAACACAAATTTTCAACTACTGTAGTTACTTTGTTAGACTGAGCATTCATCTCATAGTTTATGAAGCTCATTACCATCGTGGTCACTAGAAAACATCATTTGCTGGAGAAGCCTGCAAAGAGGTTATGTCCTGTTCAACTATGGATCCTCTCTGGTTCAGCCAGCCCCTGGCTTCTGTATCTCCAAAGCACCCTTCCAGCAGAAAGAACAAAGGATATCCTTTACGAACTCTACTATTTCTTCAGAGAAAGGAATAAAGTTTCATAATTACCCAATGGGAAGATGAGGTTTTCTTCCCAAATGATTACCTGATAAGAATAGATGAAATGAGCAATGGAATGGAAGTGCAAATGCTGCAGACCTCACTGCTGAAATGCTTGGATGTCTTAGAACAGTGTTTCTCAATCTCAGAGCCTTTAAGACAGAGCTTTCCAAACTTTTAACGTTGGCAACACACACCAACGGCGGCGGCACGGCCTGCACTGTCCTGGTCTGTCGCGCAAAAAACCCGGAAGCGCTGATGGGAACCGAAAGAAGCGGCACCCCGCCAATCAGTGCCGCTGCCGCACCACTGCAGCAGTAGCGCTGATTGGTGGGGGTGCCGCTTCTTTCGGTTCCCCCATCAGCGCTTCCGGGTTTTTGCGCGACAGACCAGGACAGTGCAGGCGACACAGTCGTGTGTCGCGACACACACTTTGGAAAGCTATGCCTTTAAAATGTGTGTGCTTCAACTCCCAGAATTCCCCAGCCAGCATGGCTGGCTGGGGAATTGTAGGAATTGAAAACCACACATCTTAAAGGCTCTGAGATTGAGAAACACAGTTTTAGAAGATTAGCCTGAAGATTAGCTGCTTCAGGGGTAATTGGCCTGGTGAATTTAACTTTTTTGTAATTTTTAATCCAGGGTTCACCCTTCTAAGATGAATGCATGTAATTGAATAGCTGAGCCCATAGATAATTCAGATCTAGATAACTGATTTTGGTATAGGAGTTCCAATAATCAGTCATCATGATGGGAAACCATGGAGTATCACTACAAGCATAAAGAGGCATTTTCTTTAATTTATGTTTATGAACACCCTTGCCTGTTGGTACTAAGTACTGTATTTGTATATGTAAACATTACTGTAATAATGTTGTGCTATGACCTAAGAGTTTGTATTCTAAGTAAATAATGAATTTTTAATTGACTACTATGTAATCAGTATTTTGCATTAGTTCATGTTGTGCTATGGAAAGAGGATAATTGCTAGTCTGCAATTTTTTCTTGTGGTTCTTGCCAGGAACTATCACTGAATTGTTTGGAGGTAAACCAGGATTTGAAAAAGGAGTTTTCACAATATATATGATGTTATACTTTGAGGAGTCCTTGGTGCTCTCTGAGCCTTGTTGTTTTCTTGCAGAAGTTTCATTGCCAGGCTAGGCAACTTCTTCAGTGCGAAAAGGGAGTGGGACTTGCTCTCTGTTTATATACCCTGGCTTGTCCTGCCTGTATTGGTGGGGGTGTTGCTCTCTCCTTGGTAGTTCCTTGATTGGGCTGTTGTTTGCTGCTTGGCTGCTTGACTGAGTTAATAGTTCCTTGATTAGGCTATATTGTACTGTTTGATTGTTCCACTGGTGCTAATCCTGGTGTTAATCTTTGCATATCTGGGTGATGATTGCTGACAAGGTGGTGTTCTGGTCTTCTGGCTTTTCTATTGTCTCTTATGAATGGTACGTAAATGTTGTTTACCTCTATGTGTCTGTTGATGGCTGCTTTATCTGAGTGCCAAGCTTCCAGGAATTCTCTAACGTTTTTGGATTTGGCTTGGTTTAAGATGCTCAGTTTCCCAGTTGAAGGTATGGTTGAGTCTGTCCGTGTGTTGTGAGATTAAGGAGTTTTCAGTGTGTCTTCTGACTGCTAGTTGGTGTTTGTGGATGCGTTCTGCTAGTCTTCTGCCTGTCTGTCCTACATAGTGGCTGCTACAGTCCTTACACTGTATGTTGTAGATAACTCCTGTTTTTTCTTCTTAGACTACTGCGTCTTTTGGGTTACTTACAATGTTCTGAAGGGTTTTGGTTGGTTTATGTGCTACAGTGATGTCATGTGGTTGTAACAGTCTATTAGTCGTTTCTGATGTATGGCAGTGTAATCCTTTTCATAGCTTCTGTTGGTTTTGCTGTGATGGGTTGAGTGGTCATGGACTTTTTGATAAAAGTTTCGTGGGTATCCATTTTGCTGGAAGATGCTATATACAGTAAGTGGTCTGTTTCCTTTTTCTGGTGTTCTGGGTTGCTGCAGTGCGTTTGTGCTCGTCTGAATAGTGTTCTTACACAGCTCCTCTTGTGGGATGTTATACTTTATTAACATATTGAAGGCAATTTAATCAGCCTTGCCAATCAGTCTTAAGAATAATGTTTGGCTTCTCAGTGTAATGTATTTTATGAAAGATCAGGTGTGTGTTTTGATTGTTCTGAAAATATCTTCTTAAGCTGTTTGAATAAAAAAAGGGAATTGTTGAGTGACCTCAAACCTGATGTATACCAAGGGTTGTTTGAACAGTTCCACCTTTTGCCTTCTTTTCTTCTCAGCTTCAGAGTTTGCAAAAACCAAAGTAAAATAGAAGTTTTAAGTCAAATATATTTTCATCTGACAAGATTAATCATTTTAGGCATGTTTGCATGCAGCAAGATTGCTATTTGCTGATAAATATAAAATCCACACTTTAGTTTGATATAGGGTGATTATGTATGATTATGTGAAAAAGCTACTTGACTGAATTTTTTTAATATTCAGGTTCAGACTGGCCTGAGATACAGCAAATTCCCTCAGCTATTTTGAATAGTTGCTATGGAAGCATCATTTTCAGTCAAAGATAATTTATTTGTAGAGGCAGCCTTCTTTATTTCAGTGTTCATTGTGTACACAGTAGAAAGCTTGTTTTTTTTTCCTGTTAGCGTTTCCTTCCTTTCCACCAGCATATTAAAAAGTGGTTTGGGAGTTTTTTTAAAGAGAAATGTATAGGGAAATTAGCTATTACTAAAGAAAGATGTTTCATTTGGGAGCACAAAGGCTACACCAAAATATATGAAGATGAATGGTTGACTGTATACATTTGCATATATACTTTTATGAGCAATACATTGCTGTGATGTTGATAAAAAGTACTGTCTTTCCTCCAGATATTACCAGCTAGCTTACATATTTTGGATTTTATTAAGGTCAAAAAGTTCAAAACAAAACAAGAACTCTTACAAACCTTTTCTGCCTGCTTAACTGGAGATAATTCTTACTTATCATTGGTAATTAACCTGATGACTATTTCAAATCAAATCTTTTGGATTGTTGACATTGCTTCCCCAATTGGAGGAAGTTTTACTCAACCCAGAATATAGAATTAAATACTACATCACCTAAATGCAGTTAAATAACTACATTTGACCTCATTTAGGGAGCAAATACCTGTGTAGTCTTTTATGGATGGACTACAGTATTTAATATTTTCAATATGCATTTTATACTGTGAGACATTCAGAATTCTATGTACTGTGTTTTTAGGGAGATATGACTGCTATACGGATCAAAATTCATTCTATATTTATTTATTTATTTATTTATTTATTACATTTATATCCCACCCATCTGCCCCACAAGGAGGGACCCTGGGCGGTTCACAACAATTTAAAAGAATTAAAACAATAAATATCAAAATATTAACTTTTTTTTTTAAGTTCAGACATTTAATTTTCTCTTACAGAGAACAAGGTTAAAGAGACTGCTGCAATGAAAGCAGATCATCTGAGGGCCAGAAACATGAAAAGGTATATCAATCAACTAACTGTAGCAAAAAAACAATGTGAAAAGCGCATACGACTTCTGGGAGGCCCTGCTTATGACCAGCCAGAAGATGGTGCTTTTGAGGATAGTGATGGTCCTCAGAGCCAGAAGGTAAGAGAACTTTGTTTGGGGTGGGGTGGCGGTGAGACACATGGGGGTAGGGGGAATTAATGAGTTGCCACAGTGCAAATTTTGATGTTAATTTCAGCAGCTAAGTAGTGACTCTAATGTGCCTCTTCCCTACAATGCTCAACAATGTTTAGATTGATGGGGGGAGTCAGCACTGCAATTTTTTCTTAACCAACCCTACTCCAGTTTCTACTAGGGATGCAGCTGCTACTGAAAAGTGCTGTGACATGTATCCTTCCCGTGATGCAAACTTCCAGTAAAAGTGACCATTGTGAGAAAAGGATGTATTGCTACGACTCATGCATTGTTTTAAAAAAAGCAGAAGGGACTTGTTTGTGTGTCTACAAACAACTTTCCTGTATTCAGAAGTTAAGCCATTTCTGAACATTTTTGCTATGGCTGTTTTTCAATTATGTTACTGTGTCCAGTAGAGCTGGCCCAGAACTAGCATGTTTTCTGAAGTGCATGGGAGTACAGAATAGAAGGCCTGCCTAAGGTTCTCTGGAAAACAACGGAGGCAGAGGATCCTCTTTCTCACAAGATGTTCTGTTTTTTCCTCATTGATTTTTTTCTGGGGGAATGAAAAGTGTTGGTGGAAGCAGTCAGAAGATGCAAAAGAACAGCCTTGTTGGGGCCCCTACATAAATCAGTAAAGGAGGCAAGATGGATGGGAGAAGTGGCATTTGGAGAACTTGAAGGACACAAAGAGAGAAATTGTGCTACATTTCCTTCTTTATGTTACATCTAAAACATGAGGAATTGCTGCCTTTGGGGAAAAAGATCCAAAAAGAGAAACAGGGACAAAAGACAATGCTCTGCCATGTAGTCTGTTTGAAGGGGGAGTATGGACCTTGGACACCCATGCCAAGGTTCCAGAATCAGTTTCTATGTGTTGACAGACTTCTGTAATCACCTAAAAGTTAAGAGATTCAGAGGTGCAAAGACAGTCCTCCACTGAGGACAAAAAATGCTAGTAATTCAGGTTATTTACCATTCAAAGATTGTTCATGTTACACGTTCACAACCCAAGGCAGTTACAGTCTTAAGAAACAAGCTCTAACAAAGGACTTAAGACAGCTCAGGGTGTGTAATTTCCAGTTAATTAAAGGGAGTTTATTGTAACTGCCTGAGCTCAGGGTCTCATCCACTCCTTCCCACAGAGCTTCTCTTAAGCTGCTGATCTTTAATTCTTAATGTGATAAGAGAAAAATTATTAAATAATAATTATTGTATTAGGTGTATTTAGCTAATTAAATTATCTTTACAATTAATTAAATCAGATTTAACTTTTGTCCCGGCCCCACCAACTTATTGGAATGTAGTCTCTGTGTTATTTAGAGGCCAAGCTTTCTGCCTGAAGAAATTTGCACAGCTCTGTGCTGTAGCATTGTAAGGTTATAGAAGATAATTTGCTAGAAGAGAAGGCCTTTTGTTTCTAACTTCTGGAGACTGAAACAGATCTTTTAGTTTATAGACAAAGGTTTGCAAATTTTTCTTGCCACTGATGTTTATTCTTTCTTTGGGTCTTAATAGTGATGTTACATTGAATTTCATAGCTTCTTGCAGAGCCCAGTGCGTTTGCCCAAGAATTTCTGTCTGGAGATGCCTTGTAATTAGCAAGCTGTGATAATTACATTCCAAGGTTTTCCAGGCTTTTTTTAGGGTTGGGAAAAGGATGGAAGAATCTTCCAGAGTTCATGTTGTCTTTGAAAACACATTGGGAGGTCTTACTGCTTCCTGGTGCTTGGCAGCATGTGTGTGTGTGTGGGGGGGGGGGATCTAGGAAACTCTTTTTGTGTGTGTCTTCAAGTCACTGTTGACTCCTGGTGACTGCCTGGACTAGTCCCTGTGGTTTTCTTGGCAAGTTTTCAGAAGTGGTTTGCCATTGCCTCCTTCCTACGGCTAAGAGAGAGTGACTGGCCCAAGGTCACCCAGCTGACTTTGTGCCCAAGGTGGGACTAGAACTCATGGTCTCCTGGTTTCTAGCCTGATGCCTTAACCATTACACCAAACTGGCTCTCTACAGGAAACTCTACAGAGTAAAAAAATGCACATACCAAATTCTAAAGGCGTGTTTTGAACCCCTGCAGCCCCCTTTGGTTAAGGCCATTGCTGGCTTCTCTTTGGGAGAGGGTTCTGTGCCCTGTCCCCAGAGCATGTTCAAGGCAACTGTGCAAGCTTCCTTCTTTAAGGAGAGTAATTCACTCATACCATAGTGAAAGGGCATAGTGCCCCTTTCACATGTTTCCAGAGTCCTGTCAAATTTTATCTGCTAGGTAGCAGGTCTTAAAAAATTCAGTGACACGGAGAAATGTGGCAAAAACTGCTATGTTGCTAGTAATGCTTCTGCCACATTGTCCATGTAGCACCATCTGCAACATCAAAGAGAATGGAGATACTCTGCATGCTGTGTCTTATATAATCAAACTTCAATAAATGGATAAAATTGCTGGTGTGGGTGATTGTACTGCACATTTTAATACACACAGAAGATAGAAACTCATATCCTGAAGGACATTAGGCTTATGCTCATGCCATAACTACTAGTACATAGTCTATGAGACACTGCACCAAAAATGTGCATTATTTTTGTAGAATATCTAATTTGAGAAAGATACAAGCAGCCCTTGTTAATTATGAGTACAATCTTAGACACCTCTCCATAGGACTGTATGGGGAGCTTCTGTATCATCTCCCTATTTTCTGAGTGGAACTTCATATTACTGTAAACGTTTTACTAAAATTGGAAAAAAAACTGAAATGCAACCACTTATACTATATGAGAGCTACTGTGCAAAAGAACGGGAACCTGTTGGCATAAGCAGATTCTCGCATGCACTATAAAGAGCTCTTGTGGATTGTAGGGAATGTTTTTCTGCTCTAAGAGCATAGAATGTTTTTAGAAGAATGTTGAGGTTATAGGGTATTATAAAATTTGTGAGGCACAAAAACATGCTTTCAGGATCTTCAACAAATCCTTTACTGCTCATTGCAGCCTTAAGTAAATAATGCCATGTTGTGGATTTACCGCACCTAACAGAGATTGTAACCAGTTGGCTTGGTTATAAATAGTTAATTGTCATAACGTTATTCATTCCTACCTCCCAGATACTTCAGTTTGAAGATATATTGTGTAACCCATCCTACAGAGAGTACTTTAAAATATACATGGAAAGAATGGATAAGAGGGTTCTGATCAGCTATTGGGAATCTGTAGAATACTTGAAGAATGCTAACAAGGTACATGAATAAGTATGCCAAATGTTGATACTGAAAATTAGTCTTTCTTGGGGCAAAATTTAGCTTGTAAATCAAAGTTGCACCAAAATACTTCAAGACTTTCCCCCTTGCTGAATTTGTGCTGTGTTTGAGTTGGCAAAAAACGATACAAGCATGAACTGTTGCTGTCCATATTGCCAATCTCTGTCCTGTCTCTATTGCCTTGTTTCTGTTCCCTACAGTGACTTCTCTCCAAGCAAACGGGTGATAGATGGCCTAGCAGACTTTATTCCCCTTGGGGCTGCCCTTGGATTGTGTTGGAATAAGAGGGAAAACACTACGAGCCCAGCTGAGAACAACTTAAGGTGTCTCACTCATGGCCTGTATGAAGGCAACAATGTGGGGACACGGCAGAAAAACAGTGCGGCCAGCGCATGTTGGTGCCATGTTTAAGTGCAAGTGGGAAAAGGCCCTTTAGGTTCTTTTTAATGCATCTCATAAATGGCAGTTGCTTTAGTGCATAAATCATTTCCTTGATGGGATGATACTGGGGACAGATCCCAGACTCACTTCCCTTGTGAAAAGAAGAGAGAATTGAGAAAATGAAAGACTGAAAATGTAAGCTGTAATATTTGATTGGTTGAATCACAGGTGCTTTTCCCAGTGTCATGATGGAGGTTGGAATTCAAGTCCAGAATTTCATATCTACATTTTTTTTTGTTCCTTGTTAGATTTTAATTCTAAAACACAGAATTGAGTTGTGTTTCATGATTCTTCTTTTGCTGTTTAATTTGAATTGACCTTGTTACAATATTCCTAACCTGGCACCCCCAGATGTGTTGCAGCTGTACTCCTAACAATTTTCAGCCAGCATATTAGCATATCTGGGCTGTGGCTGGTTGAGGAAGGCTGTTAATATCTTCCTTCCTACGCAGTCAGCTGTGAATGCCTAACATCCATTTATATTTATATTATATAAATTAAGTTATATAAATTAAATAAATAAATAAATAAATAAATAAACATCCAATTTTTCAAAAGTAACAACAGGAAAGTTATGTTTTTTTAAAAAAAATTAAAATAGAGCAGTTCACCATGTTTGAAGTTGGGTATCAATTTTTCAGAGGAAAACTTGATTATTTGTTTTATGAACTCTCTAGTATATCATACCTGTAATCTTTTTTGTTTTGTTTATTCATATATTTTGCTGTAAATTTGATACTGTCATTTACATTTCTATTACATTTATGTATGATATTCCCTCTACCCCGATTCCTACTTCTTACGATAACTGTAAGCATAGCTGTGTTTTGGGGGTTATTGTTAAGATTGGTTGGGCTAAGAGACAGTGATTTGAATATAGAATTCAACACACTATGTAATTTTTTCCCGTGTAGTGCCCTTTAGGGGTACTGCACTATTTGAGGACACCAGATTGGTGAAGAACACTCAAGCTACCAAATCTACAAACGTACAAGTATATTACATTGGGACTCTTTCTTCAGAGAATTGAATTAGGGTAATCAAACCCAGAATCAGTAGCTGGCAATCATCAAAGCAGCCAAGAATATTCAATTTGAAAAACAAAAAGTGTGAAAGTTTTCAAGTTCTGTTCTTCATGTCAGGCGGTAGTGATAGCATGTACTTTGGTTTCTTTCATTATCCCCTGCTTCTTGACCGTCCTCACCCAATGAAAAGTTTTGGAGAACCCCCAAATTTCAAGTCTCTGTTCTTTCATTTTGGTTGTATCTAATGCAGATCGTCAGCTGTGGATTTTTTTTTCTCATGGAGCAGCATAGCTGTGTTTTGGGGGTTGGGCTGGAGGAAGAATTATCAGAATAATGTTAAATTGTCAAATCAAACCAATCTTTATTATGGCACAAACATTTAACAATTGCTGATGATTATGGATGTCCTTCTTCCCTCTCAGGCTGAAATACCTCAACTTGTGAGTCAAATCTATCAGGATTTTTTTGTGGAAAGTAGAGAAATTCCTGTGGAAAAATTACTATACAAAGAGATACAGCAGAGCCTTGTGGGTAACAAGGGCATTGAGGTGTTTTACAAAATTCAGGCTGATGTTTATGAAACACTGAAGGACAGGTACTATCCATCGTTCATTGTCAGTGATTTATATGAGAGGCTGATCAAGAAAGAAGAGAGGAATTCCACCCAGATGGTATCTGATGACAAAGATGACGTGAGTTATGCCTACAAATACCGTTCTCTTCTCTCCCTCCCTCCCTCCCTCCCCCCCCTCTCTTTCTCCAGTTACCTCTTTCCCTTATTGGTATCTCCTTTTTCAGGAACTCTCACCCACCTTGGACTCTTTTTCCAATTACCTTTTCCTGTCTTAGAACCCTTCCTGTAATTGTTGTGAGATTACTAACCTCTGCTTTCTTCAAGACCGGGATATGTGTTTGGCTATGTTCTGCTTTAATTTTCTTTAAAGTCAAAAATTCCAGCTTTAAATGGTCACATTCCTCCAATGTTCCTGTATTTCTACTTAATTGATAGAGACTGTTTCCTCTATCAAATAGTATGAAATCCACAGATAGGTGATTCTCTTACACGTTCCTCTACTCTTTGAGGAAGAAAGTTTTAAACAAAGCAAATCAGGAAATTCCTGGAAGAACCATTCTTGGGAGAAATATGTCTATGAAGGTTCTCAGTCATCCAGGTGGAATTGTCTGTAGCTTGAATCATGTCAACTGGATTTCTATTTTCTCAGTAGAAACGTTTCGCTCCTTATCCAAGGGGCTTCTTCAGTCTGAGCAAAGTTGGTAAGGGAATCCTAAATATGTTTCTAGGTGGCTGTGTGACCTTACACCTGGGGTCTTAAAATACATATCAATATAACCATGACCCCAGGTGTAAGGTCACACAGCTACCTAGAAACATATTTAGGATCCCTTACCAACTTTGCTCAGACTGAAGAAGCTCCTTGGATAAGGAGTGAAACGTTTCCACTGAGAAAATAGAAATCCAGTTGACATGATTCAAGCTACAGACATTCTTGGGAGAGTTTGTCTCCCAAGAGATGATGATATTATTATTATTTGTAATGTTATGTGAAAAAGACCTTGAGAGACAGGGCAAAGAGATGCTGCCTAGGGAACAGTCAGATAAGAGGGGCATAGCCCACAGCTGCGTAATTTGTGGAGAAAGCGGCTCAGAAGGGACCCTCCCTAACTTCTCAGACTGTAAAGGAAATGATAGGAGATTTGTACTTTGAGACTTGCAAGATTCTGTTAATGTAGCCTTACAATAAAGTAGAATTAGCTCATCTGGTCGTGTTTCTTGCCTGGTCTATCTGGTAAGGCTATCATCATCATCATCGTTATTGCTATTGCTGCTACTATTTAAACTTGTATGCTGCCCAACTTTCAACAACTCTGGGTGGCTCACAACAATGAAAGAAATTACAATAACAATGCAATACAAAAACATAAAAAATAAAGAAAAAAAGATGGCAAGCGTGATGAAGTGAGGGATCTCCCTCTCCCCCACCAAAGGCCTGGGTGAAGAGCCAAGTCTTCAGGGCTCTTCTAAACAACAGCAGGTGGAGTGCTGTTACAGAGAAGACGTGCTTCCGGGGTCCTGAGATACGACTTTGTTTAATTTAAGGAACCCAGAACATGCCAACCCTGCAGGATCATATTGGCCTGGCAGATGTAATGGGAGACAGGCAGTCCCTCATGTAACCAGGCCCTAGGCCATGCAGTAAAGTTCCCCATTTATACTTAATAGTGTTTTCAGTGCTTTGTCTACTAACATCTCTGGCTGGTTCACTTCTGGTATATTTAAATAGATAAATAATTATCTATTTTCTCCTGAAGTTTGTCTGTCTTATTTTCCTCATTCGGACAAGATTTTGAGTTTCTTTATAAGGCTGTCTTTTTATAGCTTTCTTGGCTGCTCCTCATGCTAGTATCCAGTCTGATTTATTCCAGTCAGCATGCATTATAGCTGAACTTTTCTGTTGTATTGGCTTTAGAAATACCTGTTTCCCTAAGATAGCTCAGAGTTTCTTTTTAACTGAGCCCTTAACATTTTTCCTACAAATTTCCTTTTTTAAAATAAAATGATGACCCTGTTTCAGGTGACTCGTCTCACTCGCTGGATCGTCACCTTGTTGTGGTGAGTGGGCTTGTGTGTTCCCAATGAACCCTGTGAGCGAAGCCGTCGGGAGTCATGTACTCCTGGCAGGGTCACCCATGGCGGTAAGGTCCAGGGGGAGGAACCAGACAAAGAACGATCCAAGAAAGTCCTCAACGGCAGAACAGGCGGAAGATAACAAGGTGTATTGTTACAACGGCTGTGAAGGCGGATGAAGGCTGCAGCAGACAAAAGGTCACCAATCGTCATGGTATCCATGCCATTGGATTAGAGCCTTTTTCTGTGAAGGTTGTGTGCTGATCGTTGTGCACCGATCTCCACACATAAAACAAATTCACGCACAGGCGTCTTCCAACCACACCAAACCCAAAACAACCAAAAGTCCCATGGCGACTGACGAATGGCAACGGGGGCAGGACTGTGAAATCCGGAAGCTCCTAGTCATGGACCAGCACATGGGCGGTGGATACAGATTCAGTCGCCCTGACTCAAGGATCGAGGCAGTTGAGTAGTTCGGCAGCTGTATCCACGACTGAGCAGCCCTATTTAGGATCCACTCTGCTCACCCCATATGGGGAGGGGGCTAGAAAAGGTGCCCTAAACATAGTCTGCCTCATTTTCTCCCTGACTGGATTACCGCGACCAGTGGGGTCACCATCTAGCGGTCGTAAAAAACACATGAATTTTGGAACATGGAGTATACGGACACTGCAAGACAATATGGATAGTGAACGACCTGAACGTAGGACTGCCATTATTGCAAGGGAGCTGAGACGTTTTAATATTGATATAGCAGCACTCCAAGAAACTCGAAGAGCAGGAGAAGGACAGTTGAAGGAAGAAAAAGGAGGTTATACCTTCTTTTGGAAAGGACTGCCTGAACAAGAACGACGAATACATGGGGTAGGCTTTGCTATCAAAAACGACCTTGTGAAGCTCTTGTCAGAAGTTCCCACTGGGATTAACGAACGACTCTCAACTCTGCGAATAAAACTCGCCAAAAACCAACAGGCAACTATCCTAAGTGCTTACGCACCAACACTAGATGCAGATGAGGATATCAAGGAAAAATTTTATACCCAGCTGGACACCATCTTATCAGAGATACCAAAGGAGGATAAAATTATCCTCCTGGGCGATTTCAATGCAAGAGTTGGGCGTGATTTTGATTTGTGGCCAGGGATCATTGGGAAAGAAGGAGTTGACAACAGCAACACGAATGGAATCTTACTTCTGACTAAATGTGCAGAGCATAACCTTGTCATTACTAATACACTCTTTCGCCAGAAAAATAAATTTAAAACATCATGGAAGCACCCACGGTCGAAGCACTGGCATCTTTTAGATTATGTAATTGTCCGTGCTAGAGATCGCCGTGATGTACTTCTCACCAGAGCCATGACGAGCGCCGATGACTGCTGGACAGACCATCGATTAATTCGATCCACGATGGCCATAAAGATTGTCCCTCATCGTAGGCTCCAAGGAAGAAAACCAAGGCATAAAATGAATACACTGACCCTTCAAGATCCTATTAAACGAGCTTGCTTTCAATCAACTCTCAAGGAACATCTGCCTATGGAACTTCCTGAAAATGTTGAGGAACACTGGACTAAATTGAAGACTTCTATTATTTCAGCCTGTGAACAAACTATCGGATACCAGACTAAGAGACATCAGGACTGGTTTGATGAGAACGATAGTGAGATTGAACATATTATTAACAAGAAAAGGAAAGCCTTCCAGATATGGCAAAAAGATATTAACTGTGCCGTTAAGAAAAAAATCTACGCCAGTGCAAAGGCAGAAGTCCAAAGAAGAACTAGAGAACTTAAGAACATATGGTGGATAAAAAAAGCCCAAGAAACCCAACATTTTGCAGATACTCATGATGCACGGGGCTTTTTTAATGCCATAAAGGCCATCTATGGACCAACAAACCATGGTACAAATCCCTTACGCTCAGTAGATGGTGCTAAACTTCTAAAGGACAAAGAGTCTATTGCACTGCGCTGGAAAGAGCATTACTACAATCTCCTTAATCGTCACTCCACTGTGGCTGATGAAGTCTTCTTGCAAATCCCACAAAAACAAATAAGAAATGAGCTTGCAGTACCCCCTAGTTTGGAGGAAGTCAGCAAAGCCACTAAACAAATGAAAAATAACAAAGCTAGTGGACCTGATGGGATTCCTGCTGAAGTCTTTAAAGAAGGCGGGCCTGAACTTACAAAACAACTTCATAAGCTCATCGAAAAAATCTGGATGAGGGAGGAGATTCCAGCAGACTTTAGGGATGCCATAATTATCACTCTCTTTAAAAAGGGTGATAGAACAGACTGTGGAAACTATCGAGGCATCTCCCTTCTAGCCACAGCAGGCAAAATCCTGGCAAAGATCATTGCAAACCGTCTCCTATCTGTATCAGAAGACATCCTCCCTGAAACGCAAAATGGCTTCCGCCCTTCCAGGGGAACAGTGGATATGATCTTCACTGCACGACAGCTTCAAGAAAAATGCAAGGAGCAAAACCGCCCTCTGTACATGGCGTTTATTGATCTGACTAAAGCTTTTGATACTGTAAATCGTACTGCTCTCTGGACCATCCTTCTGAAAATCGGATGCCCTGATAAATTTGTGAACATCTTGCGGTTACTCCATGACGACATGATGGCAACAATCCTGAATAACAATGGCTCTCAAAGCGATCCATTTAAAGTGGAATCCGGCGTTAAACAGGGATGTGTTATTGCTCCAACCTTATTCGCTATCTTCTTCGCTATGATTATGCACCTTGTTGAAGAGAAACTTCCTACTGGTGTAGAAATTATATATCGAACAGATGGAAAGCTTTTTAATCTTAGTAGGCTGAAAGCAAAAAATAAGGTAATTGCAACTTCTGTTATAGAACTTCAATATGCTGATGATAACGTAGTCTGTGCACACTCCGAGGAAGATCTTCAAACTATCCTAAACATCTTTGCAGAAGCATATGAAAAACTCGGCCTCTCGATTAACATTAAAAAAACCAAAGTGCTTTACCAGCAAGTTCGAACCAATCCCTCCGCAGCGCCATCAATCCAGCTTAAAGGTGTGTCACTAGAAAATGTCGATCACTTTTCTTATCTCGGCAGCCATCTATCTACAAAAGCCGACATCGACGCTGAAATTCAGCATCGCCTGAGCTCTGCGAGTGTAGCTTTCTCCCGAATGAAGCGTAGAGTGTTTGAGGATCGGGACATTCGCAGGGAGACCAAAATGCTTGTTTACAAAGCCATTGTACTACCAACCCTTCTGTACGCCTGTGAAACATGGACCCTCTACAAACGCCACCTCCAACTTCTTGAAAGATTCCATCAACGCTGCCTCCGAAAAATTCTGCAAATTACTTGGGAAGATAGGCGGACTAATGTTAGCGTATTGGAAGAAGTGAAAACCACCAGCATTGAAACAATGATCATCCAACATCAACTTCGCTGGACCGGTCATGTTGTTCGAATGCCTGACCATCGTCTTCCAAAGCAGCTACTTTACTCCCAACTTAAGAATGGAAAACGGAATATTGGTGGACAGCAAAAGAGATTCAAAGATACTCTCAAAGCTAATTTAAAAAAATGTAATATCAGCATTGAGAACTGGGAAGCCCTAACTCATGAGCGTTTCAATTGGAGGTCAGCCTTTATTAATGGCGCTATGGACTTTGAAGAAGCACGAGTACAGGGCGAAAGGGAGAAAAGAGCTAAAAGGAAGGCACGTCAGGCAAACCCTCATCATGACCGTCTCCCACCCGGAAACCTATGCCCCCACTGTGGGAGGTTGTGCGGATCCAGAATTGGCCTTTACAGCCACTTACGGATCCACCGTTAAAATTTTACCTTTGGAAGACAATCTTACTCGGCTACGAGTGATCGCCAATGACTCAGGTGACTCGTTCTCTGCTGGGGAGGGATGAGTCACAAGAACATTTTTGGGCCATTGTGAGGATTATTCTTGCTATTTGGCAGATAAAGTGGCTCAGATTTGCTTGAGCTGGCCTCCAACTGGACAGTTCCAGTGGAGGTGCTTGGGCAGAGTTTTATAGGGTTATCTGGAGTGAATTTGTGCCTGTGACTCCTGAACAAGTGGAAAGGCTCCTTCAGACTGTGAGCTCAACCACCCCTTTGTTAGATCCAGGTCCCCCCCAGTTGATCAGAGCCTCCTGAGAGGTGACCCTGTGATTGGGTCCATGCAGTGATATCTGCATGGAGGGGATTGTCTCTGCAGCCTTGAAGGATGCTGTGGTGCACCCTCTCTTTAAGAGGCCATCACTGGACCCAACAATTCTGGACAATTTCCATCCAGTCTCCAATCTTCCCTTTATAGGCAAGTTTGTTAAGAAGAGCGTTGGGCTTCAGCTCCAGAGCATCCCGGAGCAGATGGATTATCTGGACCCATTTCAGTTGGGTTTCAGGCTGAGTCACAGTATGGAGACAGCATTGGTCATGCTTGTCAATGACCTGTGGTGTAGCCAGGATGGGGGTAGTGTGCCCTTCCTTGTGCTCCTTGAGTTGTCAGTGGCTTTCAATACTGTCAATCACGGTATCCTTCTGGACCAGCTGTGAGGTTTGGGAATGAGGGGCACCGTTTTGCAGTGGTGCTCCTTTCCTGTGGCCAGTTTCAGTCTGGGTTGCGGGGCGGGGGGGGGGAGAATTGAGCCAAAGGCCCCTCACTTGTTGGGTGCTGCAGGGCCTGATGCTCTTACCCGTTCCATTTAACATCTTCATGAAACTGCTGGGTGAGGTCATCGGTTGGTTCAGGGTCATGTATTATCAGTATACTGATGATGATACCCAACTACTGTATATTTCTTGGTTCTGCGTCAACCAAGTGCTGTCTCAGTGTCTGGATGGGGAGGAACAGACTCTGGCTCAATCCTGACAAGACTGTGTGACTGCAGGTATTTGGGATCCCTGCCTCTGGAGATCTTCCCTCTTTGGGCTTGGATGGGGTTGCACTTCCCCATTCAAGACTAGTGCACAACTAGCAGGTGGCAGCTGTGGCCAAAATGGCCTTTGTACAAGTATACTTAGTGTGACAGATATGACCTTAGTTAGACCGGGAGGCCCTTCAGACCATCACTCATGCCCTAGTCACCTCACCAATGGGTTACTGTAATGCATTCTACATGGGGGTGCCCTTCTTTCTTTCTTTCTTTATATATTGTTTCTGGGGCCATTCGGGATCCTTTTTTGTGTGCTTTTTTAAAATGTGTAATTGTAAGCCGCCAGAGTCATTGGGTGTCAGGCAGACTATAAATTGTATAAATAAATAAAAACAAATTTTCTTATCTTCTTAGTGCTTTCAGTTATGATTAATATGATAGCACTGTTCCCAACTGGCCTATCATTACCACTTGCATTAGCCCAAGTAGAAAGTTCATGTAGTATGTCCCCAGTATGTTTCCCAGTCAAGTATTCTTTGGCACATGGATTTATCATAATTAGAAGCAGTATTAGCTCCAGATTTAAAAAAAAACATGAAATGAGTTGTGTTCCAAAATTAGAATAGAATGAGCAAATATTGCTTCCCTTGGCCTGTTGAGCATTCCATTATTGTACTTCTATGTATAAGACTTGTGACTTGCATTAAGGTATTAGAAGATGTAGGAACATTTGAGCATACTACAGCATTTTGAAAACAAATGCATTTTCTATTGATTTTTTTAAGTGAAAACTAAAATTTTAGGACACATGTGGATGTTTTTATTTACTAACATTTTCATTGTCCTCTGCTCAGAAACTATATGTGCCCAAGGAAACTTGCCTGAACTGGCACACTTTCATGAAGTCAAAGAGATTTAAATCTAGATCTCATTTTAGTTTCACACTGGCTTGCACTTGCTATTCTTTGCGTAATAATAAGCTGGGCAATCATGAAACTTTTCTAGTGATCTGCATCACTTGATAATGAATTCCATCTGTCCTAGAGACAAGCTTGTGAAGAAGTTATTGGTGAAGGAAGCTCAGAAATTAACGAACAGGCCAGTTATGCTGTAAATAAGCTACGCCAATTAAATGACAAACTTGAATATAAGAGACAAGCTCTAAATTCCCTCTGCAGTTCACCGAAACCTGACAAAAAGGTAGGTGGCTTTGTTATTTTTAAGCATATCAGTCAATGGACTTTAGAGTAATGCGTAGTTTTGCTCAAGAGGTCTTTCCTTCAAAAGTAAATGTAAGCCTTGCTGCCCTGTCTTCTCATTCGCCACTGATGATATATCACTGCCTTTGTAAAGTTCTTAAAACATGTGTGGGTAATCTGTTCAGTGTCAGTATTGCCCCATGCAGGTGAAGTGATCATTTCTACATTTATGTCTGTTTAACACTGAATGTTCTCCAAATCTTGATTCCTAGCCCTGAGCTCCTCTTAACAAATGCCAGTGGCTGAGCTGGGAACATTGTGTGTTCAAAGCTTCAGGAGCTGGGCTCCCTTTTTTCAAAGACCAAGCTGGGAAATAGCTTTGGAACATGAGGATCCCAGATTTTTGTTTATGTCACACAGCCAAGCTTCATTATTTGCTCCTTGGTTCTGTTCTGCACTGAATAAAAGAGAGAGAAAATTAAATCAAAGCCTATGGAGTGCACATGTGTATTCTCTCCTTCACTCTGGTAATATTGTCTCTCATCTGAAGATGAGAAATAGCATACCTGCCAGAAAAGCCATCAGTAACATCAGCTGCCTTCACACCTAACTCTAAGCCAGGTACCTTGTTTGAGAGTTTGTTTGGCCAATTTCTTGCTAGTTTCTCTCCACATTTTAGCTGTTTTCCTTGTGGGTTGGAAATAGGCTTGGAACATAAAAACAAACCAGGAATAAATTAATGTAGGTTAAAACAATCTGGGGTCATAAACAAGTTTCAGTCCCTGGATGTACAGTGATTTGTTGTCTTAAATCAGTGTTTCTCAATCTCAGCAACTTTAAGATTTGTGGACTTCAGTATGCATGCTGGCTGGGGAATTATGGAGTTGGCCGACATATCTTAAACTTGCTGTGAAGTTAACAACACTACTCTAAATAAACTATGGTGGGCTGAGATATTAAAAAACACAACTTAAGCTAAATAAATCCTGGCTTGATGCAAACTAGGCCACCGACTGTCCTAGATCTACTAGTGATTTGCTTAACCCTGATACTCTAAATCAGCCTCACCAATCGGAACCAAGCCAGTATTCATCTATCTGTCTGATGCTTATGTCTGAAAATGCGCATTTAGTTCCATTAAAGCCTTTTGGCTGTACACAAAATTCATATGTGTACAGTTACATTAGAGCTCTCTACATATTTTATTATGTTAGGTAGCAGGCATGCTTTCTTTTGGCTGTCACAACTGATTGGCTGTGTAGCCATTCTCACTATTTCTAAAAAGTCTAATAGAATTATTCCTAGACAGTCCCTTAAATCACTGTTTATTTTAAAATTAACAGTATCATTTAAAAACGTTTCTGTAGTGGCCACCTCACCCTCTTTTCCCCCAAATTCATTGCAATCCATAATTTATCATCAAGATCTCATAAAGTTATCATTTCTAAATTATAGTTGAACTTTAACGAGCACAGCTGTTAGATCAAGTTAAAGTCTTATAGATGGAGAAAAAAAACTGAGTGCTTTCACTAAATCTTGTTGCCACTAACTAAAGAATACAATAACCTATGAGAACAACTATATTTTTCCCCCTGGCAGATTGTTTCTAAATTGAAAGATGAAATCAGTCTGATGGAGCGAGAACACAGTGACCTTCGATTACACATTGAAAGAACAGACTGGTGGTGTGAAAATCTTGGCATGTGGAAAGCCTTCATTAATACTGGGGAGGTATGGCATGTTCTATCTCTCATCTCTTGTCAAATGAATGGAATCTTGCTAGTGAAATGTATACTTCAGAGGTCTCTAGGAATGGGGTACAGGTGTTTTTTTTCATTATTTTGAAATAGCGAGACATGGAGATGTCTAGCACTTGCATTGTGATGTCATCAAGGTAGATGAAGCTACAGTGTTCTACTGTTTTATTGTTAGGGCTTTGGGAAAGGTTACCGAAAATAGGCACATGAAGTCTCTCGTGGAACACCTATTTTGCTTCTTGAGTTGTATGAAATGAGAGCTAGAGGGCAAAAAGGGCACCACTGGACATTGTCATTTTCACTGAGTTTTACCAGCATGATGCTGGGAGGCTCTGGGGGCCTGAAAGATTAGGCTGGGGAGGTGCAAGCACCATGGGGCTGTGAGTTCCCCAACTGATTTACATGATTATATTCCTTTTTGGTGATCTATGAAACATTTGCGGATCTGCTTTAATTCATTTTCAATGAATGCTACAAATGTGGGTTACTCTTTTGATTTTTTGATGGTAGTGACCTATTGGGCTTTATCTGAAAACAAAGGGAGAAGGTGCAGAATTGTATTTGGACTATGGAAATGTGGAGAAGGAGCATTTCTTCTTCAGTCCTAACCATGAAGATATGCAGGAGTGCTAACGAGATCGCGTTCCCCTACCCATTCCCAGACAAGCTGTTGTGTTTCCAGACCAGGCTGACTCTTGTTATTACAACAGCCCAAACTGAGCAGTACTGTAGAAATGGCCAGTCCACAGGATGCCTCTTTCCCCTTGTAGTATTATCAGGGTGAATGGGCTAATGCACCTAGGTAGGTTTTATACCGAGTTCTATATGAACCAGTGTATGACGATAATGACAATAATGATTTATTAAATTTGTACACTGCCTGACTTCCAGTGACCATGGGTAGTTCACAAGGGAAAAACACAGAAAAAAAAACAATACAGGTAGTCCTTGATTTAGGACCAAATTAGGGACCGGAAAATTCATTGTTAAGTGGTGAGGTTGTTAAGCGAGGCACAACGTGACCGCACCTGATTTTACGACTTTTTTGCGGCAGACGTTAAGCAAATCACGGTTGTTAAGTGAATCATGAGGTCATTAAGCAAATGACACGGTTCCCCATTGAATTTTGCTTGTCGGAAGCCGGCTGGGAAACTTGCAAATGGTGATCACGTGACCTGGGACACTGCAACCATCGCAAATACACACTAGCGCCCAAATTTTGATCACGTGACCATGGGGACACTACGGCGGTTGTGAGTGTGAGGACTGGTTGCAAATCACTTTTTCCAATGCCGTCGTAACTGAATGGTCATAAGTTGAGGACTACCTGTATAACAATAAAGACAAAGTCTGTAGCTTGAATCATGTCAACTGGATTTCTATTTTCTCAGTGGAAACGTTTCGCTCCTTATCCAAGGAGCTTCTTCAGTCTGAGCCTGAAGTGAAGAAGTCTGAGCTCAGACTGAAGAAGCTCCTTGGATAAGGAGCGAAACATTTCCACTGAGAAAATAGAAATCCAGTTGACATGATTCAAGCTACAGACAATTCCACCTGGATGACTGAGAACCTTCATAGAAATAAAGACAAAGGAACAAAAAGATAGCAAAACCAACAACAAAAAGCATATACACACTACTCAGAAGGGGCTTCAACCACCCAGGCCAGGATAGTCTTCAAAGCCCTCCACAGTAAGCGGGGGGGGGGGGGGAGCCACCTGAATATCAGGGGAAACCAGCTGCCATTGGTTGAATCCATTTTTTAAAAGAATAAAACAACAAAGTCAGGGCAGGTCTTGAAAGAGCATAATGCCTGCCTTTGAATTCATTGTGAATGTTAATCTGCTTTCTGGAATTAAATTCATGTTCCTGGAATCAAGAAAACAGGCTTTTAGAGATTGGGAATATGTATTGTTTTAGATAAGGTGTGCATTTTGTAGCATGCTCTTTAGGGCTGTGCATATCCTTCAAAAGAGGCTTTTTGCAGTGTGCAGAAGTGTGTACAAATTACCTCTCTTTGAACAATAATGTGGTTGCAATTTTTCCCAGGATTGCATGGCTGCATTGGAAGCTGCCCCCAGCCATGTCTGGAAAGGCACTGTTTATCGTTTGTCCCAGCATTTGGCTGTGTGTGTATACACATACAGCAGAGCTTTCCAAACTTTTCATGTTGGTGACACACTTTTTAGACATGCATCATTTTGCGACACACTCTTACAGCAGGGCACAAGGCAGGCACTAGGACCTGCATGGAATCACAGCAGGTTTGGAGGCAGCCGGGCACAAGGCAGGCACTAGGACCTGCGCGGAATCCTGGCAGGGCTTGGAGGCAGCAGCAGCCGCGACACACCCAGACACTGCAGCCGACACACTAACGTGTCGCGACACACAGTTTGGAAAGCTCTGACATACAGAGACAGCTGAAGCAGCTTCTGAAAATGTCACACAACCACGGCTGCCTGGATGATTCAAAGACAGGTGCTTCATATGTGTGATCCTGCTGTAAAGCATCTCTTCTGAACAGCCTGCCAGCCCTAATGCACACACGCATGCACACTCTCTCTCTCTCTCTCTTTCCTATCCAAAGCCAAATGGAAATAGATTTGTTTCTTACCTTCAAATGATAGTTTGAATCTTCTGTATTTATTTTTCAAACATGGAAAATAAGCTCGCTACAAAATCAATTATGTGCAACAATTAAAATGCACTCCAGAGATCCTTGTGAAAATATGAACATATTAGTAAATACATTTTTTCAAATAATGTTCTGCAGAGTTAACATTTAATAACTTTATTTTCCTAGGTCATTGAAGAAAATGGTGAACAAGTGCCCTATTATTCTGTCATAGTGATATTACAGGAGATTGGCAGGGTTGAAGCGAAGGAGTGGACAGTCATCCGAAAGCTCAGCGAGTTTCAAAGTCTGCATCGGAAACTCAGTGAGGTACAAAGGAATCATGGGGAGAGCTCTTGCTTACTTTGAGAGTTCCAGTTGAAAGAGTTTAAATCTAGTTTAAATAATTTAAATAATGTTAGTGTTTTTATTATGGAATATTTTTTAATGTTTGTTTCATTTTAATGTTTGTTTCTTTTTATGGTCTGTTTTGTATTGTATGCCCCCCCAGAGTCATGTTTTGTGAGATGGGCAGCTATATAAATGTGATCAATCAATCAATCAATCAATCAATCAATCAATCAGTATGTGAGTTCGTTTGGGTGTATGTTTCAAAAGCATGTTTTATGTCTCACTCTGATCTGCCTCACAGCAGGATGCAAAATGCCTTTTATTTTCTCTTTCAAATTATGTCTGATATATGAGTCTTCCCTCCTGCATTTATTTTCTCTTTCTTCCTCCATCCCATTTCTATTTTTACATGTGTGTGAGAGAGGCTGTTTTGTTTATTTCTTTGTTCTCTTGCAGTTTTCCTTCACTGCTCTTTGTGAACTGTATCTTACAGTACCTGTCCTTTGGCTGACTTTGTTTTTGTACTTTGAACTATCGACTTTACTGTAGGGTGCCTTGTGTTTATGTGTCCCCACTGCTAGTTCTGTTTAAATCGTTTGTTAGAATTGATAGTCCTGATCAGTAGAATTGATTCTAATTCTAATTCTTAAAATTGCAGAAAGTTATTAGAGTATTCAATATTCATTCATATAAAGGTAAAGTCAGTAAAGTCAAGCCTGACTCTACATATCCAGTATGTGGATATGTCCATGTTGTTTTCTTGGCAGCAATATGGAAGTGTCTTCTGTGTTGTTTCACTGACTTTCTAGTTAAGTCTAGAGCCCCGAGATTCATTTGGTATGATGGAAATATCCTCCTACCTTTGTTCAGAGTGTTAGTGTTCAGGGAATTAGCTGACATGCATGCATCAAGAGTATTTTGTATCTGATATTCAGACTCTTTGTGTTTCTGCATTTCTACAAAGTGATGGCTAGTGTGAGTATTGAGCTGGTGTAGGTTTATTTCTGGAGGCATGGCTATACTAAAAAATTACATGCAGAGAAACTGAAAATCGGCAGTTCCTAGTCATATTGTGCAGTATATTGTTGGCTTTTGTTAGGCATATAAATTAAAATGGATTAATAATTGGGAATTACTTCTTCCTACCTAGTGCTTTCCATCATTAAAGAAAGCTCAGTTGCCTTCACTCAGCAAATTGCCCTTTAAATCTGTAGACCAGAAATTCATGGAGAAATCTAAGAACCAGTTAAATAATTTCTTACAGGTAAGATTCCTTAATTTGTTGATAATCCCAGGTAGTTCATTGTAGGGTTTTTTTCCTTTTATTTCTTCTGATAATCCTCCATCTTTTCACACATTATGTCCCAAATTCAGAGTTTGGATTAATAAAATGGCCTAATTTTGTCACCAATCAACGTCCCTTTCCTTTCACTGCGATTTAGTATTTAAGTATGCTTTTGAACATATAGTGTGACAGGCCAGTGTTTGAAAATGCATTGAATGTGAATACTGTTCAAGGAGATAGAATTGGTTAAGAAGTGTAGCCCTGTATTTATCTTGTGTTATATTCTTTAAGAACCTATGTATTGAACAATTCTAATCTTTGTTCCCTTGTTGTGTCTATAAGCAGGTACTGTATTCCACTTTCTAATATGTTTTGGGGGGAAAAGACTATAGACTCTAAAAAATAGTGTTCTGTTGTCTCTTAGGAGGTTCTGCTGTACAGGTAGTCCTCGCTTAACGACCTTAATTGGGACCGGAATTTCTCTCACTAAGCAAAGCAGTTGTTAGGTGAAACATCACATGACCGCACCACTTAGCGACTTTCATATTTACTATTTACACCTTAAGACTGTTTTTCCATTAAGTGGGATACAGATGTACTAAATAAGCCCAAGGGGCTGCTAAGGGTATCCCACTTAATGGAAAAACAGTCTTAAGGTGTAAATAGTAAATATGAAAGTTATTTTAATTTATACCAGCATTTAATTCTTTAGTTTGTCAGAATACATGTAGAACCCCCTTACCGGAACATTGATTCCAGGAACAACTGTTGACTTTGTGATCTTCCAAGATGTTGATGCTGCTGATAAATATTTTTGCTTTCTGTCACAAAACAACCTTAATCAACTACAATGGATTGTAATACGCAGTTGTTTCCTGGTTTAAAAATAAAATGATCTACAGTTCTGGTATCTTCAAATACCCTTCTGTCTTTTTTCTGCAGAAATTGCTTTCTGATGAAAGGCTGTGTCAGAGTGAAGCACTTTATGCCTTCTTAAGCCCTTCTCCTGAGTACCTTAAGATTATCGACATACAGGGAAAGAAGTCTTCTTTTTCACTCTCTTCATTTTTGGAGAGGCTTCCGGGTGATCTCTTTTCTCATCAGGAGGTAAGTGGGTGAAGAAGAATTATTTTTGGTAGATAATCATGTGTCCAAAATAATGAGACAACTACACCTATATCACATTGTGCTAAGCTACAATATTGTTTTTGGCTTAGAGCGATGTGTCACCCAAGGAAGCAACTGATTTACAAAGCCTGGGGAATAGGTCTGCATATCTTGCTAATCTAAAAAGAGCAGGCCACATTATGGAGTAAATTCAGATAAGAGAGAATTGTGAGTAATTTTAAATGAATGAACCAGTAGCCAAGATGATAAATGGTTTAAAAGATTTTTGAAATAAACAAAATATTGAAGGCTCTAATGAGGGTGTGTTGTATACATTGTCTTCACATTTCACTAGTTACTACTCAAGGGCAGTTCACTTTGAAAATAAAGGTTTTAGGTTGTATCAAAGAACAAGGGTATTGATGAAAAAGGGGCATACTTGAAATGTATAACATGCCGGTCATTTTAGGTGAAGTGGATACAGTCAGCAAATGTTATCTTCCATTTAAGAATCTTGGGTAGCAAAGATTTTGCCTCCGAAAAATTCTGCAAATTACTTGGGAAGATAGGCGGACTAATGTTAGCGTATTGGAAGAAGCGAAGACCACCAACGTTGAAACAGTGATCATCCAACATCAACTTCGCTGGACCGGCCATGTTGTTCGAATGCCTGACCATCGTCTTCCAAAGCAGCTACTTTACTCCCAACTTAAGAATGGAAAACGGAATATTGGTGGACAGCAAAAGAGATTCAAAGATACTCTCAAAGCTAATTAAAAAAAAATTAATATCAGCATTGAGAACTGGGAAGCCCTAAATCATTAACGTTTCAATTGGAAGTCAGCCTTTATTAAAGGCGCTATGGACTCTGAAGTAGCATGAGTACAGGGCGAAAGGGAGAAACGAGCTAAGAGGAAGGCACCTCATCATGACCGTCTTCCACCCGGAAACCTATGCCCTCGTTGTGGGAGGTTGTGCGGATCCAGAATTGGCCTTTACAGCCACTTACGGATCCACTGTTAAGATTTTACCCCTGGAAGACAATTTTACTTGGCTATGAGTGATCGCCAAGAAGAATCTTCCATTTAAGAATCTTGGGTAGCAAAGCTGAGGAAAATGTTTGCCAGACGTTCTGTAGAGTTGCTGTCAGTGGACAAGTTATATTAATTTGATGGCATGAGGTTCATGAGCTTTGATTTCCTATTGCTCTGTGGAACTTCTGTTGAACTGGATAGCCTGGGGAGATTTAAATGGCAAAAGAATAAATATGAGTTCTAACAGCTAATTCAAACATTCATCACACAATATCTCAACACTTGAAATGGCAGGTTATTATTCCTGTCTTGGAGAGAGAGCAGAAATGCATTTAAAATTAACTATAATTAACTAGTTTTCATGCTGTTTTTATGTTATTCAGGAAGAAACGGAAGATGATGATCTATCTGACTATGGGGATGATGTGGAGGGGAAACGGGATGCCCTTGCAGAGCCTTGTTTCATGCTGATAGGAGAGATTTTTGAGCTGCGAGGAAGTAAGTAAGGAACTTGTTCTTTAGCACATAAGAGCCAATGTACTTGAGTAGTTTAGCTGAATAGTTAAGATGTTAGATTAGGACTGCAAAGACCAGGTTGAAGTGTGCCCTAAGCATGGAGAGGCATGGGACATCTTTGGGCCAGTCACTCTATTTCAATTCAGTTTGGTTCACAGAGTGGTTGTTGTGAAGATAAAATGAAGGAACATCCCACCTTTTGCTCAAGATAGAAAACTAAACAAAGTGTTTACATCTTTTATAATTTTTCAACATGGAAAGATTATTTTTCTGCCTGAGACCCACTAATGCAGTTTCTGTCATGGGTCTGAATAACATACTTTTCTATATATCTCATATGGAAGAAGATGAGCATGGTTTTAAAATTGGAGGAAGAAACATCAATAACCTGCACTATGCTGATGACACTACCCTGATAGTTGAAAATGCAAAGGATTCTGCAAGCTCTAGTAATAAAAGTTAAGGAGCACAGTGAAAAAATGGGACTAAAATATAAAGAAGACCAAACTAATGACAACAGGAAGAACAACCCACCTTGGAATTGTCAATGAAGATACTGAAGTGGTGGATAGTTTCTGCCCTTTAGGATCAATCATCAACATTAAAGAAACAAGCAGTCAAAAAGTATGCCGCAGATTAGCACTTGGTAGAGTAGCCATGAAGGCCCTGGAAAAGATACTCAAATGCTGTGATGTGTCTATACCTATACAAAGATCGGAATCATGCAAGCAATGATATTCCCTGCGACACTCTATGGAAGCAAAATGTGGGCTTTGAAGAAGCAGGATAGGAAGAATATTAATGCTTTTGAACTTTCATGTTGGAGAAGACTCCTGAGAATACTGTGGACAGCCAAGAAAACTAATAAATGGATCACTGAACAAATCAACCCAGAGTTCTCACTCACTCAGGCTCAAATTATCCTACATTGGACACATTATGCAAAGACCTATCTCCCTAGAGGAGGCTCTAATGCTGGGAAAGGTGGAAGGAAGAAGAGGATGACCAGCAGCAAGGTGGATGGACTTAGTTACAGTGGCAATGGGTGTGCTGTTGGAAGACCTGACAGACCAGGTTAGGGACCGATCATCATGGAGAAAATCTATCTATGTATTCACTAAGTGTTGACAATGACTTGATGGCACATGAATTAATCAGTGTATCTCATAATCACCTATAAATATTTACTACATGTGTCGATCCATTTGCATGTAGCATTAGCATGTCACGAAAGGATATGTATTTGCATGGTATTTTAAGATTTTTATGTCTAATATAAGCCAAGTCTTGGAATAGTTGGGCTCTTTATGAATCCCATCTTTGATTTAAAAATAAAAGCTGGGCATTCCCATTTCTGAAAGCCTAAGAACATGGTTCCATAATAATGCATAGCAGTTTAAACCTCTCCAACATTTGAAATCTAGTGGCTGTTCCAGTAGCTTGTTTAGCCTAATAGTTTTATTATATTGAAATGCTGTCATTTCAGTTAGAAGGTTTTACAGTGTTCGAAAGTTGCCTTGGGTAAACTTTTGATTTGAAGGATAAAATACCAATATTTAAATAAGTACATAAATCCCATTGCTCTCAGCTGTAGATTAAATAATGACAAACGCTGCATGGAGTAGCAAACAAGTAACTAACCATCCCAGCTCCACTGTTATTCATTAGAAAGGTTTATATTCTTTGGTACCACATATGGGCGTCAAACGCTCCAGATAGCACGCAAATGGGAGAAATTTGCAGGTAGGCAAACCTCCACCAAAGAACAGCTGTTCTTTCTGCATGAATGCCTACGACAGCATGCCCTGCCCACCAGTGTTAGATACAAACCTCCAAACAACTGCACAGCTGGATGGAAGATAGCACAACAAAGTGGGTGAAAAATGATACGGCTAATGATCATGGATGCCCACCTCAGATTAAACAAATATCAGCACACAATAAACAGCCTCAAGGAACAACTAGAACAGACTATGAACCCTGAACAAATCAACATGCTGATTACTACCATCAAGACCACATCACTGAGACAAACAGAAAAAAGGAAAGCTAAACTCCAAACTAAACTACATAAGTTAAATCCCAGAAACAAAGAAGTACCGGAACTGGAATGGGTGGTCAACATGTCCAGCCGCCCATTATCCACTACAGAACACAATATCCTACAGAGAGGCCTCAATTACAACACAGAGGATGTGAAAAAATTAGAATTCTTTGCAGCTTTAGAAGCAGCATTGAAAACTACAGGACTACAAACCAGAAGGACATGGAAACAGAACCAGCTGAAAGCAGAGGACCGAGCAGCCCTCAAAAACCTAAAGATGGACCAGACTATCATCATCCTCTTAGCAGACAAAGGCCGTACCACTGTCATTATGGACAGATCGCAATATATATAAAAAGGCAATGATTTACTTGAGGACAAAGAAACCTACACCCCAGTAAACGCCAATCCCATACAGAAACTGGACAACCAGGTCAAAAGAATCCTCAACAACTTAACCAAGAAAGGTCAAATCACAAAAGAAGAACAGAGGCGGATGAAAAGCAGCGGACCCATCATCCCACGCTTCTATGGACGCCCCAAAATACACAAGCCCGACATACCACTCCATCCAATTGTATCATTACCAGGGACCCCCACATAAAACATAGCTAAAGAACTTACAAGAAAACTTGGGCATCTCACAGAGGAGAGCAAATACTCTATCAACTCCCCACTACAGTGCCTCCAGAAAATCAAAGACCTAAAAATAGATGAAGATGAAATTATGGTATCATTTGATGTCACTGCACTCTTTACATCTATAGACCAAGCACTAGCGATTGAATCCATGGCAGCAGTTCTACGTAACACACCTGACCTAACTAGATACACCAAGATCAAAATACCCAGAATGATGGACCTCATCAACCTCTGCCTCACCACCTACTTTCAGTATGATGGACAAATATTTATTTATTTATTATTTGAATTTATCCCCGCCCATCTCTACCATGGTAAACTCTGGGTGATTTACAATCACAATATATAAAAAGTTAAAAGACTATACATTTAAAAACTACTATAAAAATAAAAATAAATATACCAACAAATCAAAGGAACATCTATGGGATCACCACTCTCAGGACTCATAGCAGAGATTGTAATGCAATGTCTAGAAAGGATAGCACTCCCACGCATACAACCCGAAGTATGGATCCGGTATGTAGATGACACCTTCGTCATAATAAAAAAGGATCAACTGGAGGAAAAACATGAAACCATCAACAACACCTTCAAAGGAATAAAATTCACAAGGGAAGAAGAAAACAACAACACACTACTCTTCTTGGACATCCTCATCAGTAGAGGAAATGATGGCATTCTAGAAACACAAGTCTACTGGAAATCTACCCACACTAACCAAGTGCTCTACTACCCGAGTAATAACCCAACTTCCCACAAGAGGAGCTGTGTAAGAACACTACTCAGACAAGCCCAAACACACTGCAGCAACCCAGGACACCAGAAAAAGGAAACAGGCCACTTATATAGCATCTTCCAGCAAAATGGATACCCACACAACTTTATCAAAAAGTGCCTGACCACACAACCCACCACAGCAAAGCCAACAGAAGCTATGAAAAGGATTACACTGCCATACATCAGAAACATCTCAGAGACTACTAATAGACTGTTACAACCACACGGCACACAAACCAACCAAAACCCTTCAGAACATCGTAAGTAACCCAAAAGACCCAGTAGCCCAAGAAGAAAAAACATACAGTGTAAGGACTGTAACAGCCACTATGTAGGACAGACCGACAGAAGACTAGCAGAACGCATCCACAAACTCCAACTAGCAGTCAGAAGACACGATGAAAACTCCTTAAGCTCACAACACATGGACAGACTTAACCAGACTTTCAGCTGGGAAACTGTGAGCATCTTAAACCAAGCCAAATCCAAAAACACTAGAGAATTCCTGGAAGCTTGGCACTCAGATAAAGCAGCCATCAACAGACACATAGAGGTAAACAACATTTACACACCATTCATAAGAGACAATAGAAAAGCCAGAAGACCAGAACACCTCCTTGCCAGCAATCAACACCCAGATATGCAAAGATTAACACCAGGATTAGCACCAGAGGAACAATCAAACAGCACAATATACCCTAATCAAGGAACTATTAACTCAGTCAATCAACCAAGTAGCGAACAACAGCCCAATCAAGAAACTACTAAGGAGAGAACAACACCTCCACCAACACAAGCAGTATATAAACAGAGAGCAAGTCCCACTCCCTTTTCGCACTGAAGATGTTGCCTAGCCTGGCAATGAAACCTCTGCAAGAAAACAACAAGGCTCAGAGTGCACCAAGGACTCCACAGGTTTATATTCTGAAACAAGAAAAGGCTTATAGCTGAATATGACTGGTGAATTATAAACAAATGCCTTGAAATAGGTAAGATGGGCTGAATGGAAACTATGCCAGTTAAAGTGGTTCTAGGAGTTGACACTGACGTGATAGTACATAATCAATCAATCAATCATGTACCATCAGAACACCAGGTGGAGGTTCTAGATATGGACCCCCACCAGGTTGGAAAGAATATAGTCTCAGAGTTATTTAGTTATTTAGTTATTTAGAACTTTAAAGGTAACACTCTGAATTAAACT
The DNA here is from genome assembly GCA_023362775.1 of Charina bottae. Taxonomy (NCBI): domain Eukaryota; kingdom Metazoa; phylum Chordata; class Lepidosauria; order Squamata; family Charinaidae; genus Charina; species Charina bottae. Next base: position 1,605,883 of record JALMGJ010000059.1, on the reverse strand, counting down.
AGAAATGGATTGGTAACCAGTACAATTGTTATACTGAAGTTACATGATATGATTACTTGATCTTGCCAGTATCCCAATCAAACAGTAACTAATACATTTATCAGGTGAGATTGATCCTGCAGTCATTTCTGTTGAGACAGTCTTCTAAATTGGGCAAAACCACTCCTGTCCCACATCAGTACTCAAGCATTTAATAACAAGGCTGGATGTATATTGCAAAGCTGCTGGCCAGGGCAGAATGATGCCCCTTTCTATGAGCCTGACCCATAGAACCTTTTTTCATGTTTGGGTTTAATTTCACTTGTTTATCCTCATTTTAGCTGTCACTGATCCCAGACACTACAGATTTCCATGGCTTTCATGGAATCAGATGACAAAGTGACTCAGAGCTGAGTTTTGCCCTTCATTTTCCACAGAATATGCTTGAAGGAGAGTCCTTCTACCATCTGTTGAAAATCACACTGTACAACCCTAGATTACCTCTCCTCACAGTTTCATGTTATTCACCCAGGTATACAACAGCATATTTAAATGGGCATTAACTACAGGTTTTGCATTTACTTCTTTGTGCTGCTTGCTTTTCTTTGTTTTAGTGTTTAAGTGGGTGAGGAAGACACTAATTGCACTAGTTCAGATCACTTTTGGAAGAACCATCAACAAGTGAGTGTGCTACACTTCCTTTGCTTCTAAAATTATTGCCTAAGAATTAGCTGTTCGATGCAGAAACAGTCAGAAACAATCCAGATAGAGATTGTGATTGGCCTGATTCTTAGAAACAGGCAAAAGTGTTTCTACAGATTTATTTATTTACATACAAATAGAAAGGTGTTTTTTCTCAAGGTGTGCTGTGTTGAATGATACAGTGAACATTCTGTCCCAAGCTATACCAGAAGCTGTGCCAAGGAAGTCTGGATTTGCGATCTCTATTGCTTTGAGTAGAAATAATCTTATTATTCCATGCCTAGAAGTAACAGTTATGAAGAAATGACACTGAGAACAATGCAACTCACTTCTGAATATGAAGGTATAGAATTGCATTGTACTGTTTTACCAGATACAGCAGAATTACTTGGACAAGAAACATACCTGCTTGAAAAACACAAAGACTGAGACAGTCAGGATCCTGAATGCTTCATCCGATATCAAATGTATATCTGCATATAATACAAATATGAGCTACCAGTTTATAAGCTGAGTTATGTTTCCATAGAACAGTGCTTCTGAGACGTTTTGAAGTAAGGTGCATTCTAAATTACTTCCACCATATGAGCCCGAGTCCCTTTCTACAAGAAACTGCAAGACTATCACCAGCAGTTAATCAATTTCTATTTTAGTTTTAATTTTTAACAATTAAAGTGCCATGCATTGAAATAGAATTAAATATGATTTACAGGAATACAATGTAGTGTTTCTTACATGGATTATAAAAGAGTAGTGGCATGCTGTTGGCTCAGGGAAGAGGGAAAAAGACTCTGGAAATGAGGAAAACAGTTCATTGTTCAGTGCACTTAGGCAGATGATGGCTTGCAAATTACAACACACGCTATTCCTAACTTGCTTCAAATTATTAAATGCCATGAACAGGAGACACAAGTGATACTTTTGCTATGATTATACTTTAGAATACACAACTCTAATTCAGTGAATAGTAGATATTTTGATCAATGATTGACATTGGGAGATACTGCTCAGGTATAGCAAAAAGTGATGATGATGATGATGATGATGATGATGACGATTTTGACAGCAATGCCATTTGTGATATCTTCGGTCAGATATAGTGATTTGAAAATAATAAAGATAATAAAGAAAAAGGCAGTCAAGTAGACAGTCCAGTAATGTAGAATAGTAAGATTACTATCCTATGCATGGTTGATCAGTCATTGATCAGCACTGGGTGAAACAGCAGTTGATAGCTAAGAGCTTTGTGTTGTGATTACATTAGAGGCTCAAAATTGCTCAAACTATCACTCTAAAAAAGAAAATCAAGGGAGGGACCAAGGGGAAAGGTAGACATGTTTACTTTCTGTAGGACTGTGCAAAGCATTGCATTGGGCATTCCACGAAGCACGTTGGCCCAGCTGCACCAGGAGTTCTGAAGATGTGGTTGTTTTAATGCCTCAAAGAAAGGGGTGTCTTTCGCCTCCTTGCACTTTATGGAGTATCTTTTTTTGAATGCTTTGCACAGCCCTTCTGTTTAAGGCAAAAGGGCATTCTGCTAAAATACAGAGGAAACTTTTGATGGAAATAGAAGTGTCAAATCATCAGCTGTTTTTTCTGCAATACGGGCACATGAGCAGAAGAATAGTGTGAATAGCAATATCCTTTTTTAGCTGTAGTGCTGTGATACTGATAAAAGAGAAACCTCGGAAATTTTAAATAAAACAGTCAACTCTACCATTTGTTTCAGCAACTAAATAGTATTGAACTATATGATAGAAATATTGCAACCAGATCTTGAAATGCCTAGAAATATATTTACAATTATTCTAATTATCCTTTCTCAATCTGGTGTCCCTGAATGTGGTAGGACGGTAATATCAAGCAGAAAACAATACCCTAATCAAGGAACTACCAAGGAGAAAACCACTACCCCACCAACACTGGCAGGGCAAGCTACTGCATATAAACGGGGCAAACCCCACACTCACCAGCACTGATGATGTTAGCTAATTGGGTAATGAAACGTCTGCAAGCAAACAACCAAGCTCAGGCAGCACCAAGGACTCCACAGTTCAACCCTGAGCCACATATATTCTCTTCTATTAGGAGAACTCTACTTTCTTGATATAGGCTATAGTAACAGAATCTTGAAAGCCTTGACAGCATTTTTCCTTCCCTCCCTCTTTCACCAAAGAGTTAAGGCAGAGCCACTTAGTTTTTCTAACATTTTCTTCCTTTCCTAGACTTATTTGTGTTTTGCTAAGTGCTGCAATTCCTTCCCCAAGAGGAATCTCTGTTGTTCCCTACAGCTTGGGGAAAGTTGATCAAATGACTCCACCCTCTTTCTAGTTCACATGAATATAATGTTGACAATTAGTAAAGGTAAAGGTTTTCCCCTGCACAGTCGTGTCCGACACTAGGGGGCGGTGCTCATCTCCGTTTCTTAGTCGAAGAGCCAGCGCTGTCCAAAGATGCTTCCGTGGTCATGTGGCCGGCATGACACACGCAGAACACTGTTACCATCCCATGGAAGTGGTACCTATTAATCTACTTGCATTTGCATGCTTTCAAATTGCTAGGTTGGCAAGAGCTGGGGCGAGTGTGGGAGCTCACTCTGTCACGCGGTGCTCGGGTCTCGAACCGCCGACCTTCTGATCGACAAGCCTGGCATCTTAACCACTGAGCCATCGCGCCCCTATAACAATTAGTTATATATTATATATACTGTAAAATATTATATTATATTTATTATATTATATTATATTATATTATATTATATTATATTATATTATATTATTATTTTTATTATATTATATTTATTATATTATATTATATATATTGTTAATTAGTTAATTAGCCCCTATAACAATTAGTTGAGAATTAGAATAGGCTATTTTTAGTGAATCAATAGAACACTTGTACTTTTTACAGTAGGTTGGCAAGTACCTTATTAAAATTGGCAAATACTGCTTTTTTGCATTATTATATTATGTATGATACAGCAGCCCCTCTTCACTTAGATTACATCATACTTCAATTATATTAAAATGGAAAACAATCCACCTTTCAGCTATCATTATCAGAAATAAGCGACAGTGGCTTAATGAGGCTGCATTAAAAAGACTGACCAATAGACTTTCCAGTTTATTGGTGAGCATTAATCAGAGTGACTTATCCATTTTTTCCTGTCTCTCCATTTCTAGCATTCAGATTCTGTAGAATTCTGATGTGATAGTGAAGTATACTGTGTCAAACTATAGATGGAGTATAGTGCCATTTTTAATCTTACCTTATTTTATAGAACAATAAATGTATTTACAAATTTTTAAAAAGCACATCAAGAACTATGTTTATTTCTGTGATTAGAACCTTAAAAACAAATAAAAATAAAAAATACCCCGCCCCCCAAGACTATTAAAATGTGATTTGCTTCAACTGCAGCTGGAAGTGATAGCAATTCATTCTACTACTTCATTCCACTATATAGAGCAGTGTTTTCCAAACTTGGCAACTTTAAGATATGTGGACTTGAACTCCCAGAATTCCCCAGCCAGCTGGCTGAAGAATTCTGGGAGTTGAAATCCACACATCTTAAAGTTGCCAAGTTTGGAAAACACCAGTATAGACAAAGAACAAAGAAACTGTGGTCCTTCAGACATTGTCAGACTACAACTCTGAACATTCCTGACCACTGCACTTGCTAGTTAGCGTTCTGGGAAGCTGATAGGAACAATGTCAGGTGTGGTTCTTCCACCCAAATTGCACTTTTACCAGATGTATGTGGTGTTCCTATTAGCTCTCATTTTTCTAAAAGGATTCTAACTATAAAATGAATAGTTTGAGACTACTTTTCATGGTTCTCCTTAGCCATCTCACTCCTTAATTTCACTCATTTCCAGTTAGAACACATTCAGATCACCCCAAGCTGTTTTGTTTGGGTAGCATATTATAACATGGGGATTTAGGTGAATTTCATGATACCAACTACTGTATGCTACCTAAAATACAGGATGTACCATAAGTCACAGACTATTATGTAAATTACATTAAATGTTCAAATTAGTTGCCATTTTCTTCTAAACACGTATTCACTTGTTTGACTTCATGACATTTTCTTCGATGTTTGCAAATTATGATGTGATGGTCTTCTTTAGATTGTCTACCTATGGGGCCTGACTTTAGGTATACACTGTGTGTGTGTGTGTGTCTAGAAAGGGAAATATAGGTTAAAAGCATATTTTTTTCTTAATGCCTTTCCTCCAAGACAAATTCGTGACACTGTAAATTGGATCTTCAGTGAGCCAATGCTCGTTTACTATATCACTATATTCCGAGATGCATTTTGGCCAAATGGGAAACTGGCATCCAGCACAAAGCCTACAAGTGAAGAGCAAAGCCAAGAGACAAAACAGAAAGCACGGCAAAAACTACTTGAAAACATTCCAGGTGAGACTCTCTGGTATTATTTCAACGTTAGCACATTATTAACCGAAGACGAATTAAAAAAACAGAATGTTTAGTTCAGAATGTTCAGAAACTTAACGAGCCAAGGTTAATATCCTTAGCAGACCTATCTCATTTTACTGAAAAGAATATATGTTCAAGCTTTCTGTTTAACCTTTATAGTGACCCTGATGTCTCTTAGTCCATGGAGGGAAGACTGGAACTCCTCCTTTCAGAATCAAAATGGCATTTGGGTGATGGGGAAAAAGGAAGAAAACTAAAAAGGAATGCATGTTAGTTCATTTGTTGGTCCCAAATATTGGAAATCAGGGCACTACAGACATATCAAATTACGCTGTTGTTTATATAATTGGGATCTAATTCCCTGAAATAAACATGGCTTTCTTGCTGAAGTGCGTCACTCATTCTCTGGGTCTTGTAAAAAGCCATTCCCTGTACAAATATTTAATAGCAAACAAAGAGGATTACTTTTGTGTTATCTTTGCAGCCATGATTTTTGCTCATATATGTATGTGAGTTGAAATTCTGGAAGGATAAGAAAATAGCATATGACTCTACCTTCCCACACACACATCCCAAAAAAGAGCTAGAATGTGGTGCAAGTATAAATTAATCCCCATTAAGTTTATTGGAAGAATAAAGCATTATATAAACAGCTTGATAAAGCTCCCCCCCCCATTTCCCCCCATCAATTAGTATTCTTTTCTGATTCAGAAAATATCATTTTGGTGTAATAAAAATTATATTTGCCTTAATTTTTTGTCACTACTGATAAGAGACAGAGATAACCATTGGGGAGATGGCTACTGTTTGCCTTTATAACGTTAAAAAATAGTATTTAAGTATCTCTGTAAACCTGGAGTGGAGACTGAAATCAGGACAATTCCATTCAGTTCTCTTCTGATACTGATATCAATAAAGTTCCCATATGCAACAGAACTGAATAATTTAAAAAAAAACTCAAGACAAAAGTAGTTGTATTTTGAAATTTGAGATACATTTGATGTAGGAGTAGAGTGGTAGAGTGCTTAAGGCAGTGCTTTAAATTTAAATTATAGCTGAGCAAAGATTAGAAACTTGGCTTCTCAAATTCACAATGTTATAGTATCTTCTGGGGTTGAATATGAGATACTCAGCTTAAAACCAAATTAGATGTTATGGTGGCAGATCAGTCTGACTCCTAGTATGTAAACCTTTGATAGTAGAGATCAAATGTGATGAACAAACACATGTACGTAAATCTTCTCCTTTCTTGGCCCTCTAATATTGGGAGAGTGAGGTGAAAAGAATTTAGATGACCGGTAACAGGAATTGGAGATAATTGAACTCCCATCATTCCTTTTATTCTATTAAAATACTGTTAGACTTGCTATTTTGTTGCCATTGCACCCAGCTTGGACCTTTAGATCATTACACTGGTCTGGATATACTCATATTTGATTATACATTGTATTTTTAGTTTATATTTCTTCATAAATGGTTGAAAATATTAAAATCAGAACCAGACTTTTGAAAAATACTTCTTTCAGATACTCTCCAAAGTCTTGTTGGACAGCAAAATGCTCGCCATGGGGTAATCAAAGTGTTCAACGCACTTCAAGAAACCAAGGCCAATAAGCATCTTCTTTATGTGAGTTTAACTCAGACTTTGTGGGGTGGTTTGTTGTTTAACATTGATCCTTTCTCAGATCTTATCACTCTCTCTTATATTCTACTGTTTCTTAAAGTATTCATAGAACTTCTTTTTACTTGGAATGGGTGAAACCTACTTAAGAGAATAAATGGAAAACTTTACACACCTATATGAAATATGACCATGTTTCCTTCAATTTCTGTCCTTCTCTAGCTGGATCCTAGCTGAAGCAATAGAAGGGGAATGGGTTAAATCAGAGTAATTTACTAATTCTTGAGGTCTCCCCAATCATACTAGACCTATCTAGAGGTTTACGGTGTCAGTTAACACCAATGTATGAGATAACAATCTGGCCGTCCACCATTCTAGAACCACTTGGAAAATGGGAGAATGGTGGACAGCAGGTGACTGGAGGCCTTGAGTACATATGTGCATGTTGGGCACTTGGGGTTGCACAGAATCGGAAGTGGAGCAATCCTGTCCCAGAACAGATGGTCTTCTGCCTCATTATTAGCAGAGCTTTTCATTATATTTCTCTACAGAGAATATTCAGATTGATTTTTTTAACGGTTGGCTGCAGACCAGGAAACATGCTGGACTGGACAATAAGAGCTTTTACTGGAAGGCCTTATTCTATGGAATGCTTATACACCCATCATTTCCCTTATTACATACCATCATCCATTCCTGTAACCCCTAAATTGGCCATTGTTGGGTCCCCAAGATGGCTCTTCAGAGGAAGTGATTTGTGCTTAGGTCCTCCCGTTTATACTGTAATGTTTGATGTTCTAATATCAATTTACAGGGGAAAAAAACCACATTTTAATCTTTTCCCCCCCTAGGTATTATTGGAAGTGCTGCTACTTGAATTGTGTCCTGAAATGCGAATTCATTTAGAGAAGGTTAAAGCAGCTCAGGTTTGAATGTGCAGGTGAATTGTTAAGAATGTCTGTTGGTAATAATAGACATTAAACTTATTTCCCTCTTTTTCATAGAGGGTTGACTGAAAACTTCTGAGAATTTGTTATTTTTTTCTTTTTTTTAGATTTACGCAAAGCAAAGCAGACTTGAAAAGAACAGATGATGGGGTAGAATGCCAGCAATGTGTAGTTTCTGGCTTTTATTTAACTTGTTATATGATACAGATTGAAATGTGAATGTTAATATAAGATATAAGAAACATAAAGTATTTTAAACATTTATGAAAGGTATTTTGCTTTAGTGATATCTTAATGGTTGTTGTACAGTTATTTTCTTCGCTGAGGATACTGACTGTTCCTCTATTTTCTTGTGTATTGAAGAGCTTTGTTGTGCAATATATGTAAAGATACTGTGTAAATTTTACTGTTTTTATTTTTACCAAAGATTTCCCATAGTTTGGAGCCTTTGTAAGCAATAAATTATAAAACTAGAGTGCACTGCTTCATAATTATGTCTCTCATTACAACTTGAAAATCGGAGTGCTGTTTCAGAGAACTATATTCGTTTGTTTCAACAAGGTAGACAACCAAAATTTAGTGTTATCTTGAAATACATTGTGAGTGAACCAGCCTTAAGCAGCGTATAAATATCTTTATCATCCTAATAAGCTGAAGTGCAGTTAAATCACTCAACCCATTTTGATATTATCCAGGGCATGTTTTCTTTAATGTATCCACTTTAAAAGGGCTATTATACCCATATCTAATTTTATGTCAAGGTTGCCAGTTTAACCATTTAAAGAACAGATATAGAGATGTTATGTTGTTGTTGGAGTAGGAATGTGTATTCTGAACTTAATTTATTAACATGCTCATACTAAAAAATATTACAGTATTTTCAGGATCTGTATATCTCAGATGATACTACCAACAACAGATGCAAAGAAAAGAGCCACAATGTAGCAAATATTAGACAGTTGACCTTTTATATTTGTTTAAAAAAACCCTTGATTCACAAATCAAGCAAATTAGCCTGTTTTTTTCAGCAGCAAGGAACTTTATGCTATGATATTAAATACACAGATGTGCAGCAATGCATATCATGGTAATTATATAATAACATTATGGTAATTACCCATCCAGTGCATAAAGACCTGAATTATAATTTACTTTTCTTCTGCAATGCATTATCTACACATCAACATTGGTAACCTTTGTGTACCAGGGATTTCAGGGCTTACTGATTTCATTTAATTATTCAAATAGACATGGCCTAGCAGTAGAGATTGATTTAACTATATGCAAAGAATTTACCAGATATTTTTTCAGCAACTATGAAAGAATGGATATACATTAGGAAGTCAGGACTTTCAAAGGTTGTTTTAAATTTATTTTTTTATTAATTATACAAATGTGTATGCTGGTTACTCAATGTTCTTTCTAATGTGCAATGAAATGTTTTTGGAAAATGGTATTTTAGGCAAACTTATTTTAGAAGTTTTATAGCAAGCAGAAATAATTATTGTGACATAAGCCTACTAATCCAGTGTACAACTTGTTAAAACTGCATTACCTTGGACAGTATAGCTAACTAGCCTACATTTCTTCAAGAGGACTGAAGAATTCCTGGCACTTTGACATTCACAAACTGAAAGCACTCTGATTTGACAACTGCCAGAAATAATCATCCAAGGTTTTCCTGTTTTCTTCTTTGGGACCCATTTTTTAGCTAGAAGGCAGAATCCATATAAGCTATGTGAAGTTACCCAATAGATTGACCACATTTTCCTGTTGTTTGTGCCCAACCTGACAGAACACTGTAAGTAAAGAATAGGTTTTCTGTATTTCTTTTGTCACCATCTTCAGCATCTGAAGATGTCTTGTGCAGGACTACCTATGGTGATTTCTATCTTTACCAGTGTATAAAAAGAGCTGGTGTAGGTTAATGAATACTTGGTTTGTTTTCTTTAAAGTATTTTCATGCTTTCTCTTTATCCCTTATCTCATATTGTATAGAAATTATCGTATTTGAAATAAGTTTTGAGAAGTCTCAAGAGAATTGCATTCCCTAAACCTGCTTTGCCACTCATGATTAAAGAAGAATTTGTATTTCAGGCAAGGACTAGAGACTTTCCTTTTCCTCTGAGAGGCTAGCCAGCCTTTCTCCAGAACAGCAACAAAGTCTTGAATTTTCCTTTCCTTTTAAGGAGAGAGGATCAGAAGAAATAATGTTTAAGGCAGAGTATTGACATGGCACACAGTCTTAACCAAGGATTGGTGATTGCAAATGCCTTCAAAAATGTACTCAGTGATCATCAGGTCTCAACTTTTATTATGTTAACAGAATGAAAGAATAAATTTAGAAAAATAATAGAATTTGACCAAACATAATGGTTATAACTTTACTGAAGGAAATCTAAATGAAGGATAAGGGAGATATATGAAGTTTGCTCATATTTATCATGATTAATCAGAAGCTGAATGAAAAGTGTTCCTCAGATTCAGCAAAATATACTCTAAATTCTCCCATGATTAGCAGTCAGCTCAAGATCAGCAGCTAAAGCAGGATCCAGTCTACATGCCTTTAAAAACAGAGAAAATATATTTTAAAAAATAAAATTGATCTTGTATGTATTGTATAAGCTCACTGTGCTAGTAGATGTTTCTTAAGGTACCTTGCGTTAAATCGCTGAACTAAAAATACTCTTTTGATCTCCTTAATTGTCTCTTTATTTTAAAAAAATTCTCTGAAGATAAACTGATATGGCAAGGTAGCTTCCCCATGTGGAAAACCTATCACAGAAAAGATTAAGCTGAACTCTTTAGACCAGTGTTTCTCAACCTTGGCAACTTTAAGATGTCTGGACTTCAACTCCTAGAAGTCTGGGAGTTGAAGTCCAGACATCTTAAAGTTGCCAAAGTTGAGAAACACTGCTTTAGACACACTAACTTCATGAACATTTTTCTTGGGATATGGTTCAACTAGAATTTGAAGTGAAATATTCCAGCAGAACAAACCCATTATTTAGATGATGATGATACTATAAGCTGTCACTGCATTATTGCTATAGTTAAAATAAAGATTGGCAATTGGTTTTTTTATTTTACATTTGTATAGGGAAAATGTCATACAAACAGTGATTATTTGTAGAGGATATTCAGATTAATTTGTTCCACAGAAAATGTCCAGCCTTATCAATCAGAGGCATTTTTTAAAAAACTGGAACACAAACAATGGGCTGTGTCAAGAATAATGCTAAATCATAGCTCAACCTAGGTTGGCACATTCCTCCAACATAGCATCAGAAGAAATTCAAAAGCTTTTGCTTCGTTTTTGAATATCTGCAGCTTGCCATGTGGTCTGAGCTTGGTCAAAAAGTGAGCAATGTTAAATATAGTTAGTAGAAACAAGCCAGCTTCAGGCCATAGCTCATAAAACTATTTTGTTTCCAATAATTTTAGTTAAGATTAACAAGTGAAGCCTCCACAAACTTTAGTTATCTTGTAGACGTTTCATTGCCAGACTAGGCAACATCTTCAGTGTGACCTCGCACTGAAGATGTTGCCTAGTCTGGCAATGAAACGTCTGCAAGAAAACAACAAGGCTCAGAGAGCACCAAGGACTCCACAGTTCAACCCTGAGCTACAAATATTCTCTTCGATTGAAACTTTAGTTAATCTAAAATGGAAGTGGAGAAGGCAGGGAGTATATGAGCCTGGGAATATGGTAGACTTACTCAGAAATTGCTATTCCCCACACTTAAGATTGCAATGTCTCCTTGAAAACAGCGATAGCTGGCTATAGAGTATACATGCCTTTCATAACCACATCACTCGTAAGAGTGCTGTGTCATCTGATGCCTCTATTTAGACATTTCTATGATTATGCCTGTGCTAAGCAGTGTCTACCTTAAAGTAGGTTTTGAAAACTTTCTACACCAAGGTCAGTAAGTAAGCATCAAATGGGGTACAAACCTAACTTGTCTCTAGTAAGTCACTTTGATAATTGAATAACATTTTTACTAGTTTTTTTCATGTATTTAATGAACAGAGTTTAATTTTCGTGTATAATTCTGTTTCATATATCATAAGCCTAGTAGTAAACTAAAAGAAAGTAAGCTCAAATCCAACTCAAAAGATAGAGCACCCCCATCTTACCTTAGAATAATATTTTTTAGCTGCTGCTAAATCTTGTTGGGTTCCTAGGCCAAGCTGGAGACATCTGGCCAAGTAGAAAGAAGCCATTGCAAGTCCTCTGCTTATGTAAAAAGGAAGGCAATCTGTTTCCTTTGCTATCTTTTCAACATTGTCATTTTCTGTTATTCTATTTGGACATGCACCGCAAGGTAAAAAATAAGTAATTTCAGAACACAATGAGTAATTTCAGAAGACAAAAGAATAACTCAATTACTGAGAACATTTTTTTGCCAAAGTTTAACAGACTGTTTAATTTTGTGCAAAAATACACAGTAGTTTATAAGTCCTAAGTTCATGTGCAGGTAGTCCTCGACTTACGAAGGCAATTGGGACCAGAATTTCCATCGCTAAGTTATGCTGTCGTAAAGTGCGACCGCATCACTTAGTGACAGCAATCTCTGCAGTCCTGGTTGCCATTGTTAACCGAATCCCACAGTCGTTAGGCAAGGCAACTTCCTGCTGGCTTCCCACAATCAAAGTCAGTGGGGAAGCCTGCAGGAAGTTGCAAGTCCCAGGCTGGCAGGCAGGGAAGTGGCTGCTGCTGGTTGGGGGAGGGAGCGAGGAGGTGCGTGGGAGGGTCGGGGAGGGTGCACGAGAGGGTCGGCGAGGGTGCGTGGGGGAGGTGTGGCGAGGGTCAGGGAGGGTGCAAGGGGGTGCACGAGAGGCATGGGTCAGGCAGGGGGTGCGGGGTGCAGGTCAGGGACAATGTGCGAGAGCGCAAGGGAGGCACAGTGAGGGAGGGGAGGATGCTGGGGAAGGTTCGCAGGTGGGGGAGACTTACTCCAGTGACTTGCAACCTTCCCTGCCAGCTTCCCCATTGACTTTTCCTCTTGGGACTGATGGATAAACAGGGAAAAGTCATGAAACTTTGTTTTTATATATGATAACCACAGTGAGATTATTATTCCACAAAGGTGGAAAGATTTGGCAATACCTACAACAGAGGAATGGTTGGTGAAGATGATAGAACTTGCTGAGATGGCCAAATTGACCTGTTTGATAAGACAATACCTACATTTATTGCTGACTGGAAATCCCTTATGAATTTTTTGTGTAAAAGAGAAAAAAATGAACTTATCATCTGGTTTTTGACGATTAGATAGGATAGATTATAGAAAGAAGAAAGTCACAATGTAACTTTAGAAAGATAGGTAAATCTACAATTGTACTTATAACTGCTGTAAAGAAGATCAGAAGCCACTTTTTAATATCTTTTTTCTTTTCTATTTTTCTTCTACTTTTTTCTTTTCTTTTTTTCTTTTTGCACTTTAGCTTTCTCTTTTATTTCTTCCTTTTTCTTTTTTCCTTCTTACTTTATTTTAGTTTGTATTAATTTTTACTCTTGTTTTAAAACTTTCAATAAAATTATATTAAAAAGGAAAGCCAGCAGGGAAGGTTGCAAATGGCGATCATGTGACCGTGGGGCGCTGCAACCGGTTGTAAGTGTGAACTGGTTGCCAAGCGCCCAGATTGCGATCACGTAACCACCGGAGTACTGGGACGGCCGGAACTCCGAGGATCGGTCGTAACCACCATTCGTTCAGCACCATCGTAACTTTGAATGGTTGCTGAACGAATGGTTGTAGGTCAAGGACTACCTGTAACTATGTTTTTATACAGTTATGCACCTATATTCAGACAGAGTTAATGCAGTGTACGAGCATAGCAATTACTAATTGCTCATAGATAGGAAAAGGTCTCACATAAAGAATCTTTGCACCTGAGGACTTCAAAAGCCACAACAGGAGAGATTTTAAAATATTATTTATTTTTAATTAATAATAATAATTGCTTTTAAATAATATACATATCAGCCTAACATCTGAAACACATACAGTATGCTGACCTCTTGCCAATTAGGTACAAAAGTTCAGTTGCCTACCCACATGAGTATTGGTGAATTTGATTTATGCCTCCTTTTTCCCAATTAGCTACCCCTTGAAGAACGAACTGAAATGAATTCACCTTTTGGCAAACTCGGCCGCTTTTGTAAAAAATTTTCTTCTGTAGTAATACTCCACCAAATGGCCTTTAGCATAGACATTCCCTCGATCTGATGCCTCATTGAGGCACTCCAAAGCAGCCTTCAAGTTCTGACGTACACCATGTCCATAAAGATACATAAGCCCAAGGATGCCTTGAGATTCCAAGCTTCCATTCCCACAAGCTTCTGAATGCCAAAAGAATGCCTGTGGGAAAACAACTTTTCAAAAGTCATTGGGGCGGGGGAGAGGGGAGAGAGAGATTTTGGCTGTACTGAGACAATCTGCACTCATAGATACAGAGCCAAGGATTATGCTTCGGGTTTAGGATCAACCTCTAGCTACCCAGAAACACGAAGACTGTCAATCTTCAAAATGGCAGTGATATTGTATGATAATATGTAGCTGATATGCTTCAGCAGTTGCCTGTGCCATTTAGACAGGAAATAACCCTAACCCTTCAGTATTCTGGAATGAGAAATGAGACACCATAATTTCCAATTTAAAATAAACATGTTCTTTATGTGTGCATTTCTATCTCCAGGCTGCCTGATATTTTGCTTAGGTTTTAAAACAACAGCGAAACGTAATACATACTAATTTTTTTAGCTAGTAGATAGACAAGATAAATCACCCAAGAATGTTGGATCCTCCTTTTTAAATTACTAAAGCTATATCCTAAGATTCAAGTCTGACATATGAATATATGCTAATGTTTAATTATTCAAAACAGGCCATGTTAAGGGGTAAAAAAATATCATTTTATGCATTGCTTTCTTTTATTCTTCTTTGTATTGCTCTCACGGTTGCTGTGGCTTGTCTATTAAAAGGTGTATTTTTGAATGTATGTTCTTTTTTCTGACCAAGGCAAGGGAGTTTGCATTAAGGGAAATGAGAAAAATGGAGTTACATAGGAATATGTTTTACAAGGAAGCAAAAAGCTTGTGAAGGATGTAATTTTAGTATATTTATAGACAACCATTACAAAAGAAACAAGGAACATCCTCAGTGAAGAAAGATTAAAAGGCATGGTGCTCCTAGTTTCATAAACTAGGTCATAAACACTTTTTAAAAATACTGCATAAGCAGCCTTCAGTGTGTTTTTAAATTCCATCTGGATATCCATTCCCACTGGTTCACCATATTCATCTACATCTCATGCTATCCAGATATGCTAGATTTCAAGTTCCATAATTCCCAACTAGAATAGCCTTTGGCTAGGAGCTGGCCATTATGAAGGGATGCTAACGGAATTATGGGAGTTGATATCCAACCAACTGGGGAATACTAGACTATATTGCCTTTGAATGCAAAAGGAAACGCACTACCAGTTGTTATACTCAATCATAGTTATCGGCATCCACAAATGGATTGCAATAACCATCTTCACATTCCAGAAAAAGATCAGATATGTAAGAAATGCTTGTAAAGAATTGGCTATATCATTACAAACAAGCCACATATAAATAAAGACTGAGATTACCCCAATTACTAATTTTATATCTTTGCCAACTTTGTTTGTTTGTTTGATTTATATCCCGCCTTTCATTCAGGAGCTCAAGTGGCATATGTGGTATTCCCCCCTGCAACAGCCCCATGATGTAGGTTGGGCTGAGAGAGCGCGACTGGGCCAAAGTCACCCAGTGAGATTCTGTGGCGGGTGGCGTATTGAAACCTGGGTCTCCCCAGTCCTGGTCCAACTCGTTAATCCAGTGCTTCCCAAACTTTCCTTCATTACCCAAAACTGCTTATTGGAAAGTCCTTTTTACCCAATGTAGGTAAAACACTTTAAGTCAACTTAATGGGTTCGTGTGTTGCTATGCAAAGAAAAAGCACTTTTACCCAACTTTGGGTAATTTACCTAGGTTTGGGAAGCACTGCTTTAATCACTATACCACACTGGCTCTCTTTGTTAGTCCTCCTCCTAGTCTAGCTGCCTCTTTTTGTCATTTTCAAATGGAAAAAGACTCCATTTGGCCAATCCAAATACACAGTTGAATGCAGGCCTTGGAATAAAACTACCCCAAAGAGGAAGCTACCTTTTTAAGATCCTTAGGATGTCGTGCTGAATACAACATTCCAAGTGTACTCTGAGCCTTTACACTTGCTTTTGGGTTCCCATGGTCTGCAGCAATAAACCATAGTCTAGAAAACAGTAGCAATAGTGATGTGATTAGATTTTCCTTTTTCAGTCATAGCCATGTGGAAGCATCTCAGATGTGGTTGGGAAACCTATACAGCTCTCCAACACTCCCACCCAGCATAACCATTGCTAGGGCATTTTGGGTGTTGTAGTTCAGCACCATTGGAAGGACCACAGGTCCCTTATCCGTGCATTAGCATCGAATTGGAAGCATGGCCTTTACAACAAAAGGTGCTTCAGAATTGGACTTTTTATTGCAAAATTATCAAGTGTCAGTCATGAAGCTTCGTGGGAGCCCTAGGCAAGTTCCATTTCTAAACCACCAGTATTTTCCTGCAATTTCTGTCCTTTTTCTTTCTACTGAAAATCCATTCAGGAGGGAAAGAGATAATAGCTGTGAAGTTATTTTAATTGATAACACGAAGAGCCCTCCATCTAGAAGCACCCAAAGAAGGTGTCTCAAAAAAGGGGGCCTGTATGCTGAAATCATGGCTCAGACCATATTATAGCCTGATCTGCTCCAAAATGGTCAGGCTGATATGCCCGTACGTAGATGAATTCTAAAGAAAGGTTACCTTTCAGCTTCTTTTTCAGAAATCTCAGTCCCATGTCCTTCGTAATAAGCTCGGCCAAGGTTGTAGGCAGCAGCAAATTTTAAATGTCTTGCTTTAGGGGAGTCAGAGTTGAGAATCTTCTTCATATATTCCACTCCTTTCTTCTACAGGTCAACAAAAGCAAAGAACAAGTTATCATGTCAGCACATAAATCACTTGTGAGCAAGCAGGCCACTTGCATGTCAAACCAAGTCATGAAAGGGTCTGCTGTTTGAGATGGAATGCTGCAACAGTTCATTGATGCAGATATGATGCCAGCAGCAACTTCTATTGAGATAAAAAACGAAGTGTGCATAGCTGAGATGCTCAGTGCTTTGCAACATAACATTGAAGTAGAACATACAGTTGCAATCGAAATTATTCAACCCCCATTGCAAATCAGGTTTATTGGCAAAATTTACAGACTTTCAGCTGTCTGCAATGAACAAATCAAACAAAAGCAATTGAAATAGCTCAACACAACGGATGCTTCAAGTGGTGTCCCCAAATTCAACTGGAAATGCAACATATAATGACTTCTCCAGTCTCAAAATTATTCAACCCCCTGAATAGAATCTGTCACAACAGCACACATGCAAAACAGGTGTTGTCTCAAGCACACCTGATGCAACTAATCAAGGGCTTCATTAGTTGCACCAGGTGTGCTTGAGCTGGAACACATGAAATGCCTGAACTAGCTAGGGGTTTGTTGAGTGTCACGTTTGACTGCATGTTAGAAATATGGCTAAGTCAAAAGAATGGTCCAAAAAGGTAAGAGAAGAGATCATCGCCCTTCACAAACAAGGAACAGGATACAAAAAGATAGTGAAGGCACTGAATGTTCCTAGAGACACCGTTGGAAGCATAGCTCACAAGTTCAAAGTTAAAGGAACAGTGGCTGCACTACCTGGACGGGGCAGAAAATGGAAGCTGTCAATGGCTGCAACCAGATTTCTGAGAGGGCAGGTTGAGAGAAACCCTCGAGTGACTGCAAAAGACCTGCAGCAAGACTTGGTGGCAACAGGCACTGAGGTTTCAGTGAGCACAGTAAGGCGCGTACTAAACACAGAAGGTTTCCCTGCCAGAACTCAAAGACGTACGCCACTACTGACCCAAAAGCACAAGAAAAGTCGGCTCCAATATGCTCAAAATCATATAAATAAGCCACAGAAGTTTTGGGATTCTGTTCTGTGGAGCGATGAATCAAAACTGGAACTTTTCGGCCCGATGGATCAGCGGTATGTCTGGAGGAAGAAGAAAGAAGCATATGCTGAAAAGAACAAACACTCTGCCTACAGTTAAGCATGGTGGTGGCTCGGTGATGCTCTGGGGCTGCTTTGCATCCTCTGGCACTGGAAACCTGCAGCGTGTGGAAGGCAAGATGGATTCATTGAAGTATCAGGAAATCCTAGGAGAAAATGTCATGCCGTCTGTAAGAAAGCTGAAGCTTGGGCATCATTGGACCTTCCAGCAGGACAATGATCCCAAGCATACCTCAAATTGCACTAAGGCTTGGATGCAGAAGAAGTCCTGGAAGATTCTACAGTGGCCATCACAGTCACCTGACTTGAACCCCATAGGAAATCTCTGGTGGGATTTGAAGAAGGCGGTTGCAGCATGCAAACCCAAGAATATTACTGAACTGGAGGCCATTGCTCATGAGGAATGGGCTAAGATTCCTCAGGAACGCTGCCAGAAGCTGGTGTCTGACTATGCATCTCGTTTGCAGCAGGTCGTAACAGCAAAAGGGTGCTCTACTAAGTACTGAAGGTGCTTGCCATGAAGGGGTTGAATAGTTTTGAGACTGGAGAAGTCATTATAAGTTGCATTTCCAGTTGAATTTGGGGACCACTTGAAGCATTCGTTGTGTTCAGCTATTTCAATTGCTTTTGTTTGATTTGTTAATTGCAAACAGCTGAAAGTGTACATTTTGAAAATAAACCTGATTTGCAATGGGGGTTGAATAATTCCGATTGCAACTGTATATCAGAGATTTCAGCTAGAAAGCAGTAGAATCTTCAGGAGCAATTACCAAAATTCAAAGAAAGAAATCTTGTACGTATGAACTCTTATATAAAAAGGAGTTTTCAGTTCAGAAAATTGTAATGAAGGTTGGGGCTTCCAAAATTAAGCTACTGCTACCCTAAGGAAAAACATCTTGAACCACCTGGGGGAAGCCTTCCCTACTGATGGCAATCTCAAACTTGCCCTCTGCCATTCCTGACTCTGAAGCTGCTAGGATTTACAGAATACCTTGGCAGATCCACCTTAAGCCTTGCGGCCTATAAGTACTGGAAATGGAGTTGCCTCTGATGAGTTTTCATAAACCATTTAGACATTCATTTAAACTGATAGGTGCCTACAGGGATCTAAATATGTTCATGAAGTCATCGTCTCTGGCATCAAGACAGAGACCTCTGTTACCCAGAATCTTTGCTTTCTCCTACTGCACAAAAAATTGTGTGGAAATCCCTTTTTGGTCTCTCTGGTTTTCAAGACAATGATTTCCACAGGGGACAGAATGATGAAAGTGGCATCATAGTGTCAAGACACAAGCCAACCCCTTTTTACATGTATCGTGACACTACGAAAAAGGCTCAGTGTATGGTGTGATGCTGCAATGCTGCTTTCATTACTCTGACAAAAACAGCTAGCTCCTGCAGATGGCCACGGTTCAGGTTATGTTCTCTCTCAAACACAACCCATATACTTCTACAAACACCCACATGCTACAGTACGTCACAGCTCCACATTGACAATAAAGTTAGTATACACCCTAGTGCGGCTAAATGGAACAAAACAATCTCTTTTATGGTAAGATTGTGCCATCTGAATAAGCAAATATTCATTTGAATAGGCAACTGTTCCAATTGTAAGAAAGCAGTGTTTTGGATTCCATCCATATTCATGAACTTAATTTTATAGTCATGTTTATGACAGGTGGCTGCATATAAATTTTTAATCTAACATTCACTATAATTTAATATAAGAGAAGTCTCTTCAATAATAAAGATGAGAAAGAAGACATAATTCTTTCAATTGAAGTCATGTATTTCTTGGAAAAGAAAAACATGCCCTTGGGTTTACATTATTAAAAACAATTGCCTGCCTAGTGGTATTAATTAAAATTTGACAACTGCATAATCTTAATCAAGGCATACATTTCTTAAACAAAAATGTTTGAAAAATACGCAATTTGAGGATCCATAGAGGAACACAACTCACTCCCTGAACAGATACAGATTCCCATAGAGTCACATAGTTCTGTATTTTACAGATGCCATATAGGCAGTTCAATATCTTAGAGACCTGTAGCCACCTTCCATGTTCTGCACAAAGCTATGTCTTGATTGATGGAGTCTTGAAGGTTAATAAAAGAACTCCAAGCAGCTAACAACAATCTTGCAGAGTAGAAGCATGAACCAGCAGGGAACTTGCACTTTAAGCTTAATTGCGTTCAGAAATAAATTCAGTCTTCACACATTAGTTAGATGAAGAAAAATAGAGATAGCTTACATTTATTCAGTAGATCTGGATACGAGTAGATTCATAGTAGATCTGCGTGCAAGCGAGATGGAATGGATGAGAGCTGCATGGTGCAGCCCTCCTGCTTGCAGGTGTGCCCAAAGCATAATGGAGGTTGTTAATCCCCCCAAGCCGAGGAGGAGGAAGAGGAAATCAGGTGACCAAGGTAACATCCCACAAGCACAGTAGAGATGTGTTTACTAGAAAGACCCCCTATTATGCTTATAAGACAATGCTGAGTTGACTCCCGATACAATTTACAAAGTGAAGAGAAACCTTTTGGATTTCCACCACCTCGCCTTTTGCATTTCCTGTGCTTGTGTAATTAAGAAATGACTGCATTCCTAAGGACTCTGTGAGAAACATACATGCAAACAAATACTGTATCTCTAATAATATAGAACTACCCATATTGAATCATATGGGATTAAAACATTTGCACAGTATCATTCCCTTTCCATTTTTCTTGTTCAAAATTTGTGCTATTGTTAAATAAGAAACATATATATGTCATTTATTTATGAAAATTAATGAATATACCTTCTGGTTGCAACTTACAGGATTTGGTAGAGTTCCCAATCCATCGTAATACATTACACCCAACTGATATATGGACTGAAAATCTGTGTTTTGTTCAAATTGCAACAATGCATCTTCATACCATTCCTGCACCAGGCACATAGGAAATCAAATATTTAGGATTAAACCAGATGGTAAATCTTACAGACTACTGAAGCTTTCAGAATATAATTCCTATCTAGATACTATACTCTGAATTTAAAATAATTAAAAGGGTGACTAAACATCTTAGAAATTTGAAATTAATTGCATCAAGGACAGGTAGTACTTCATCAAATTCAATGATAGGACCTGAAACGATAGGCAAGTATGTTCAGAAGAAAATGCTTAGAAGAAAGAGGTATTTTTACCTGTTCCCTTAGATACTCAGAACATAAACAAAAGCCTAACAGCAAATAGGTTCCTGGATGGAAACCTTGCTAAAGAGTAAGTTGCTTGGATCCAAATCCTTGCATCTGTACCTGAAATAAGATACGTGCATAATGTTTCTCCACTGAAGAAGACATTCTGGAAGCTATACTGGAGAAAGTATGCTTCTTAGTACCAGGTGCTGGGGAACATTAGGAGAAGATTGTTATTGCACCCAAGCATCCAGTCAGCCTTGGCCACTATGTGAATAGCATAGACTAATTAGGCCATTGTTCTAATTCTACATGGTTCTTATGAAATGAATGGGTGCATCCTTGTGGGTAGGTTTGTTGAATTGGGTTTTGGCTTTTCCGTGTATAAAAAAAGAGGAGGAGGTTGTGTAAACCCATTTTTGCTAGTGACCCTGGATTCCCATTGCCGAATCAGATTGGCAACCTTGATGTTCCAGATGTTGTTGAACTGCAGCACCCAACAACCCAAGGATGACAAATGGGGAGGGGGTCAATGCTAGGAGTTAAAGTTTCAGTGGTGTGAGTGGCCACATGTTGTCTACTCCTGACTAGAATATGGATGCATAAACTAAGATCACACGTAACAGTATGCCAGGGTTTTTAACCAATATTTATTGAGCAAGACATACAGGCCTGATTTACTTACTATACTAAATCAAATACAAGAATGTGTGAACCAAGCCAGTAAGGTAGTTTCCTATATTCCTAATTACACTAAAATTAACTCTTTTCTCAAGTTTGAAGTTATCCTCATGTGTTGGAAATAGCAATTTCAAACTCCCCAGCCAGCAGGACCAGTGGAGTTGGGAACTGTGGGACTTGTAAATCCTACTGTTTCTGGAGAGCACCAAATTGGGGAAATGAGTTCTATAATATTGGCATCTGAAATTGTCCTTAATCCTTGCTTTTGATGCTCCAGCATTCTTTACATTCTTTTAGAAGTTGTATAGTTTCACCTCTTCAAAATAAAGTTGCCCTTTGAGAAAATATGCCAGAGGGTCTCCATCTTTGATCCGCTTTTCCAGATGTTCTTCAGCCTTTTCAAGCAGAAAACCATGATTGTAAGTCTCTGTTTAAAAATAGAAACACAACTATGGGTGTTTATGAGATAATCAAGCATATAAAGCAGATGTGGAGAAACTTTTTGGACCAGAAGACTTCTTTTTCTTAATGGGCATTTGTTGAAGCTGCATGTCAGATATGGGTGGGGCCAACAGCCAAAGTGGGAGGAGCTACAGATATTATTAAAATTATGGAGCGACAATGTTAACACAATCACACCAACATACACACACTGGATGGATATCAAGCCTACATTTCCCTCCACTCTGACTGCTGCATATCAGAATGTGAAGGACCAAATTTATATACTGGACTGGATGGTTTAATTCCTATCACTATCCTTTGGATGGGAATTAAACTCATTCCTGGTGAGGGATGGATGAACAGAAGCAGCAGCATGGGGAGGATACCAGGGGCTGGAACTAGAGGCCTGAAGACTCAAGCTGGCAGGCAGACACATCTCAGGAGTGCCATCCTGACTGTATTATATAAAGCCATGTTAAATAGCTCAGTCCTCAGTTCTCATCTCAGTTCTCCTGATATTTTTCTCCTTCAACTAGTGCAGTGCTTTCCAAACTGCCGCCGTTGGCGACACACCACCGGCGGCAGCGGCAGCGGGCACGATGGCGCGGGGGTGCGCATGGTGGCAGCATGGGGGTGTGCCCAGCGGCAGCGGCCTCATGTTTGCCGCTAAAACGCGGAAGCGCTGATGGCGCGCCGCCGCTGTCGTCGCTGCCACGCACGCCCCCGCACCGCTGTCGTGCACACCCCTGCCACCGCCTCCAGGTTGTTTCACGACACACTAAACTGTGTGTTGCGACACACTAAAGTGTCGCGACACACAGTTTGGAAAGCTATGAACTAGTGCTTTTCTAAAATATTATGTGGGCAAAGAAAATGGCCCCAATCCAAAAATCACTGAGCACAGCATGTAACTGTGCAGATGGTTGGCAGTCAGTTTTGAGAATACTGATCATGCTGGGGAAGAAGAGGGGCACATTTCCCCCCTCCTCACTCCCTACAACTTATCAATGCTGACTGGATTGTCTGTCAGGAAATATGCATGAAAATGCAGTCCGCCGTTCATTGTGCTGTGTGGGTAACCATGTTTGTAGGTGGAGTACTTCAGCGGGAACCTTACACAGAATGCTTGGATTGTCTTCTCTGCATCGTTGTGCCTGAACCTGTAACTTAAATGTTCTTTGAATATAAACCTGACACTGAAGAAGAAAATGAAACAAAGAGGGAAAAAAGCTCCAAATGACATTCTTTTCTTGCCAATGTCGGCAAGCAGGAGTCACTGATCCCACCAATAGTTGTTCCTTGCATGTCAGAATACAAAATATAGAGAAGCAACAATACTCTATCCAAATGCGCTCCCACTCACATAACTGTCCGTCCATTTGTTCAAGAAAGGTGTTACATAATAAACTCTGATACCATAAGGAGGAAGTGATGTATATTCCTTTATGTTCTAAACAAATTCAATGAAATGTAGTATATTTCCCCAACACAGAATCAATTGCTTTCCTGAGCAGCACTGCGGTGCTATTGGTAACGTCTGACACTGCAGAGCTACACATACGGTACAGGAAGAGACAATGGAATACGTAGGGTGGCTTACACTGAGCTAAATCAAATGAATCAAATCCAACTTCCATGGTTTTATAGGCTTGTTTAACTGATGTTTATTTAAACCAGGATTTCTATCCCATATATAATAGTAAGCCAGAATTTTATGAACAGTGTTTTTGTTCTAGCTGCAAGTAACAGAAAGAGAAGAGAGAAAGAAAAGTATGATCACCTGGAACAGTGTTTCTCAACCTTGGCAGCTTGAAGATGTGTGGACTTCAACTCCCAGAATTCAGCAAGCTGGCTGGGGAATTCTGGGAGTTGAAGTCCACACATCTTCAAGCTGCCAAGGTTGAGAAACACTGACCTGGAAGATTAGCTCATTCATCTGTAGGGCGGTCAGCAACATCATCTCTCTACCTTTCTTGGCAAAGTGACTGCAGCTGCCTTTTTAAAGAAGAGAACCTGTGACAATCTGCAAAAAGCTCTCTTCCTTTTCTTGGCAGAGGATCAGGCTACAATCAGATCAGAGCTCCTGTAATCCTGTTCCTCCATTTGTTCAGGGAACAGGAGCATGACTTCTAATTCAGGTACTATGAAAATATCCCTTCACCTTATCCCAACCACAAGATGAAAAATGAAGAATTGTTAAAGTTACAAAATAGGTTCTTCTGTTACCTTGATTGGATAGCCATTTTAAACCATCCAATTCACTACTACAGCACTTTGAAATGGACTGGAGAATGGTCTCACTGCTTTGTACACGAGGCAGAGGTTCACTGGTCAGCTTCATTTTTCTCTTTCACATTATTCCTGTCTGTAACAAAAACTGAGAAACATACTCAGCCTTGAGAAACGGTTATTATTCTCCAGGCTTGGCTGCCAGCTCGACCAGTCAGATTTCTCAGAGAAGCTGAGAACTGACTGAATTTCCCTTGCTTGCGTGGATTGCAGAAGTTGTGGTCCACTGAAGTTTTTTTTCCCCTGGAGAGGGGGAGACCAGAAGATTACTCGTGGGGCCATTGGGATTGCCTACCCTTGTTTTTTCTGTAGTTTTCCACCGCGGAAGGAACAGGGTAAGTGCAAGGCAATGGCCGAGATATATCAGGCTCTCGCAGGGGAAACAAGTCTCTTTGAAGAGACACAAGAGCGCCCAGCCGCTTTTAGATCACTTTAGGAATGTTTTTTTTAGATTAAAATATTTTTGAAATCTAAGATCTATTTTTTGGACTTTGTTGAAAATGTTGGCTAACTTTGTGCTTTCTTTGCTATAACTGATTCTGGTGGAAGTTTGATGGACTCTATATTTGCAACATAATGAAACGTCTGCATTTTTTTTTTACTTCTCTTTTGTATTAGAGGGATTTAAGAGACTCTGTTTGTAATTCTTCGCTTGATAAACTAAATGACTATTCATTTTTTGAGAAACTCTTTGTTTGGATTAAGCAGCTTGCAGCTTGAAGAACGAAAGCTCGCAGTTTGAAGAATAAAAACACAGGGTAACGTGTTTTTTTCCTTGTCTTCTTTTTCTACATCCTCCCTGGTTGGATTTTGCTTCATTTGGAATATATTTTTTATTTCTCCTTCTATAAACTGTTTAAAATATTATTCTCTCCTGTATTTTGGATTATTGGAACTTTCTTTTTTCTTTTGACTTTAAAAAAAAACAACAACAACGAAGTTCTGCTTAATAGATTCTGCTGGTAGTATTCCATGGACAGATTACATGATTATTGTTTTGACTAGAAGGGTTGTTGTTTTAATTTGAAGGACACAGGAAAGATGGCTTTCCAACTTGTACCTGAGGAGCTCAGAAGAGAGATTACTGAGGTTTTTTCAAATATTCAAAGGTCGTTGGAATTACTGTTCGTAACTCTGCAAAACAGAGAGAAAGAACAGAGAACAGAAACAGAAGTGAGACAGGAGACAGAAAGGAAAAATGTTTTTCAAGTGGAGGAGAAACAGAAGGAGGAAATTTTGAGTATATTAGTTCAGAAGAACATTCTGAAGGCTTTACACTACAATCTTGGTATAGATATGTTGTGGCAGTGGAGACAGAGTGAAAATATGGGTGCACAGTTGGATGGATGTTGTGAAATATGTGGAAAGGGAGAGAAGGTTGCTCTGATATTCTATATGAGATATAGAAAAGAACAGGCTGTATATTGCGAATCTGCCACAGTGTATTGTGATTTTGGCATAACCTAAACAGAAGATATGAGAAACTGTATGGATATAAAGGCTAATGAAAATATGGACTTGAATTGTTATGAGAAATTGTATGGATATATAAAAAGTGATATTCTAAATGTAAGATGCTAAATACAAACACAAGTTGATATTATAGAATATTGTTTTCCTTAGAGATATATTTATGAGAAGATAATGATATGATGGAATTAGAATGATGGTTACTACAGGATGGTATATATCAATATGTATTGTATGAATATTATAAGAATTGATATATTAGCTATTAGGTTAAGTGATATGATAGATTATGCACTTAGTTTAAATGGACACTACTACAAGGAATGGAAATTACAGATGGATAATTGAGATTCAAGAATTCCTTTTTTATGGAGATATATATATATATTAGAATTAAATTATAGAAATATATATGTATGAACACTATAAGAATTGCTAAATTATGTATTAAGTTACATAACATGTTAGGTTATGAGTCATAATATGAATAGAATATATTGTAGTTTATTAGAAGTAAATAAGGCTTTTATTTGTTATACTAATTGGTCTTTATTGAAGATATAAATATGTAGTAATGAACATTCAACATTTAACTATTACTTCAAGGAGTGGAAGCCAAAGATGGATTATTGGGAGACAGTAAGATGAAGGTTAGAAGATTGGATTAAAGAAATCAAAAGGCATATGACAAAGAAAAGTTCCTGTATACTGTATGAAGGACTAACATTTAAAATCAATTGTTGTACTTTAAGTTCAAAGATAGATTGGAGGACATCTATTTTCTATATTTTCTTTGCTTATTATTTCTTGACTTCACTTTTTCTTTATCTTTTTCTTATTTTGTATTTCTGTTTCTATTTCTTTTTTCTACTTTAAATTTTATTATGTATTGTAAAACTTAATAAAATTTAATAAAAAAAAAAAAAGAGAAACGGTTATTTGCTTCTACCTTATCCCCCACTTTTCCCAGGATACGGGCCTTTCTTTTAAGACTTGCTTCTTACACTGATTTCCCATTGACTTCTATGGGTTAGCCAGTATACTTATTATTTATTTATTTATTTTAATTTACATGGCCACCCATCTCAGATTCATGACTCTGGGCAGCTAACAGTGTTAACATATAAAAGCATAAAAAACCAGAAAAACAAAAAACCACACACATAGAAACAGCAGCCAGGATAAAAACAGACCCACTAATCACAAGTTAACATAACCAACCTATGGGCTCAGCCGCACCTCCTGACTCCCAGGCCTGGTGACAATCCAAGGTGTGAAATACTCAGAGGTTCATTCCTTTCAGACAATTCTTACAGCAAAATATATATTGCATTTGCTTCCATACTGACAAGTAGTTGTTTAAAAACAGAACAGTAGCTAGCACATAGCAGCATAAAGGGTGATGAACTGACCATATATGTACGTATTTTTAAAGCTGCTGTTGAGTTTTGCTGTCTCTGGGCTTAGAACAGCATGAAGTCTGTCAGGGGCCGCAGTCCAACAGTTCTCTTGTTGACATTTTATGCTGACAAATCTCCTGATCAGATATTATTTTCTTGCTCATACTGATTTAATTAATCAGTAGCAAAATGTGTGTCTCACTATAATCATGCCAATCCTGTGACTTACATTTCTTGTGTCAGAAATTGGGACAAAAGTATGTAATAGTGGCCTTTATGTGATTATGTCACTGCATACGTCTCATTTTAGCATCTTCGTTGTTCGCTGCTGCTCTGGAGCAAGGCAGAATAACTGCTCTGCCTTTTCAGATATTTGAAGACTGCTATCATTTTTCCCTTGAATCTTCTAAATTCTCAAATAATTTTTTCCTCAGTTTCTCATTGAACTTTGTTTCCAGGGTGGTTACCTTCTTCTGAACATTTTGCAGTTACTCAACGCCCTGCTGAAAATGTTAAAATAATTTAACATTCTAGATTAGGGCACAGAAAAAATGGTATCTTTTCATGGTTTGGATACCTGGTGGTAATTCTCACTAGTACTGCTTTTGTTCAGCAGTTCCTAATTTGTATTGTGGTGGCCACCGTTTTTTATTATTTATTATTATTTTATTATTTAAATTTATATGACCGCCCATCTCCCCCAATTTTTATTTTGAACATATCTGAAGAAACCTTTCTTTTTCTTAACATTCTTCACCAACCATTGCTCATTTTGAGTTTTAATTTTCTGACCCAAATTCTACAATTTAGGCTACAAATATGCACTCTTTCTTCGTGCTCTGTACCTCTTTCTAACTTTTATTAATTTATTATTTATCTAATTTCTATAGCTACCCATACCTGTGGGTATAGCTTCCTACCCACAGGGCCATTGGTTGTCATCAAAAGCTTCTGAGGACAAGAGAGTGATCTGCATAAAAGAAATTATTGGGAATGGCTGCCTTGGCTTTTAATTTAGCAGCCATATTACTTTGCTGGCTCATGTTCAGATTGTGATTAACTGATTGTAATAAGTATGCATTATTTTAAATTATATAGTATACAACTCTACCTTGACTTTTTATTCACTGCATTACATCTCACCTCTCTTCCAGGGGCTCAAGGCTCTTCCCAGCGTAGTCAGATACTTTTAATTATATATCACTGGAACAAAAAGGAGGAAACTCCTTGACTTCCAAACTTTTGACTGTAGAAAAGTTCTCATATTACAAGATTTTTTAGAAGGAGCAGTAGTGGAGGAAAAACAAACCTAGCAGTTCTGCCAATTTCACATTAACTTTATTACTCATCCTTGTATATCTCCATAGTGATTCCAAAAGCTGTTTTGCATGAAGCCTACTTATTCTTCTGCCCGTATATTATGTTTCCATTCAAAATGCATGACATACCACTTACCTGTATTTGACCGATAAGTACAACCCTAGATTGCCTTTATACCCACAAGGGCAAGCTGAGAGTCAACATGGTCCGATGTGGTACTCCATCGGACTAGAGACCTACGGCTGTGGTGAAAGGCATCTGTGCAAAACTCCTCCTATTTTGTCCTTTGTTAGAGGAAGATAGTTGCACACTGCCAGACCTTGCTGAGGCCAAGTCACAAGTACTGCATGCATACAATAGTGGGAAGATAACTTAATAAATGGAAACCAGAAACGCCCAGAAAGGTGGTCAGTGTTTCAAGCCTATCCGGTTCTTTCATTCCATGAAATGTATTTTCTTCTCACCTGGGCCGCTTCCCATCACCAAGGTGCTGGCCCAGTCTTAGGAGAAAGTGGTTTCACTTTTCTTGGCCCCATTGTAATGGGAACAAATGTTCCTAAAGCACATGATAGTGATGATGATGATGATATTTTTATCTTACCTTTTAACTCAAGGCGACGAGCATACCCAGTACTCCTTCCTCCTCCTATTTTCCCCACAACAACAACCCTGTGAGGTGGGTTGGGCTGAGAGAGGGGGACTGGCCCAAAGTCACCCAGCTGGCTTTCATGACTAAGGGAGGCCTAGAATTCAGTCTCCTGATTTTTAGCCCAGCCCCTGAACCACTCCTCCCCTGAACCACTGGCTCTAGAGCACCAACAGCAGCCCCTGCGCATCTGATCCTCTTCCAGGTTCACCATCCTCCCACCTGCCCCGCTAAGGAGGACCATGTGATGGTGACCATTTGTGCCATTATGAGGCTTGCCCACTCGTGGACCTCCAGCAAGGGACCCTTCGACTGTGCTGGACCAGCTCTCAAAATCCCCAGGCAATGTGGCCTTTGGGGCGGGCTGGGAGTGATGGGAGATGTGGCCCAACCTAGCTGGAGGACAAAAGGCTGGGGAAGAAGCCCTCCAGAGCAACCGCATCACGGTATTTCTGTACTTTGGTGCCCGAGATGCCCACCCTCTCCGCGCCAGAGTTCTCCTAAGAGCAGTAAAATGATTAAGACCTCGCTGGGGCCCCTGACCATATACAAAGTGCTTTCCCACCTCCATCAAAGCTGTTCCACGAATTAGGACACCGCAGCAGTTAACGTTCTGGCTCTCGCTTTTTAAAGCCCTCTTGACAATCGTTACTCGGAAATGTACTATTGCTGACAAAAGCGGCGGCACAGAAAAAAAAAAGAAGAGAGCGGGAGAAAAGAGGGATAAATGAGCCCGCCCGATTCAGTTCCCATGGATTGTGACTCACTGAATTCACCGGCGGTGCCCATTGCGAATTGCGCCCTCCCGCGTAAAGACGCAGACAGCCAAGATACCGACCTTGCGGCAACCACGCGTCGCGTAGCAACGCCGGCACCAAGCGTCCCCCAAAGGCCCACCCCTCCCATCGCCCCGCCTCCTTCCCTTTCCCGGCCGCGGGAAAGAGGAACAATGAACGCGCGCCCACCGACAAAGAGGCGGGGCGGCGGAAGGCACAGAACGCTGACCAGCGGGGCGTTCTCAGTCTGGTCAACTGGGGACCTGAGCGGAGGAGGCGCTCGTTCTAGAGCAGTGTTTCTCAATCTTGCCAACTTTAAGATGTGTGGACTTCAACTCCCAGAATTCCCCACCCAGCCATCCTGGCTGGGGAACTCTGGGAGTTGAAGTCCACATACCTTAAAGTACATTTCAAAGTGCTGCAGTAGTGAATTGGATGGTTTAAAATGGCTATCCAATCAAGGTAACAAAAGAACATATCAATCGAAGAGAACATATTTTGTAGCTTTAACAATTCTTCATTTTTCATCTTGTAGTTGGGATAAGGTGAAGGGATACTTTCATAGTACCTGAATTAGAAGAAGTCATGCTCCTGTTCCCTGAACAAATGGAGGAACAGGATTACAGGACCTCTGATCTGATTGTAGCCTGATCCTCTGCCAAGAAAAGGAAGAGAGCTCTTTGCAGATTGTCACAGGTTCTCTTCTTTAAAATGGCAGCCGCAGTCACTTTGTCAAGAAAGGTAGAGAGATGATGTTGCTGACCGCCCTACAGATGAATGAGCTAATCTTCCAGGTCAGTGTTTCTCAACCTTGGCAGCTTGAAGATGTGTGGACTTCAACTCCCAGAATTCCCCAGCCAGCTTGCGAAATTCTGGGAGTTGAAGTCCACACATCTTCAAGCTGCCAAGGTTGAGAAACACTACTAACCAATAGGAAGACTTAGCTGGGGAAGTGAAAGTTGCAGGAACATTAACGGGAAATGATCATGTAATGCTGGTCTTCTTGATTTTAAGGGGCAGTAAACTGAGTGTAGTCAAACACATCTTGGACTTCAAAAAAGCAGATTTTGATAAACTTAGAATAGTAAGAATTAGTAGAATTCCATGTTAGGAAAAGCCAATGGACAAGATGGATGGGAGTTTCCAAAAAGGGAGTTTGCAAACACTTCCACTGAGTGTGTGTGTGAAGGGGGAGGAAGATAGCAGAAGAAACGTGGCTACACAGTATGCTTAGAGAAAATCTGGAAATCACAATGAACATATATAGGAAACTAGAAAGAGGAACAGAGCATGAAAAAAAGAGGCACAGCATGAAGAAAGAGTGCATATTTATAGCCTAGAATTGTAGACTTTACGTCAGAAAAGTTAAAGCTCAAAATGAGCTAAGGTTAGTGAAGAATGCTAAGAACAACAAACTGTTTTTCAGATATGTTCAAAACAGAAACAAGAGAAAAGAAATTATATTCTAACTCCTCAGTGAAGATGGCAATGGAATAATCAATAACAAAATCACTCAACTCCTTCTTTGGCTAAGTCTGTTTTGAGAAAAGAATATGCTTTCCACTGGGCAACTGTGAAGAGCTGGTTGAAAGTTTCCACCTTGAGCTTGTTAGAAACAGGGAATAATTATTGACCTTGAATGAGTTCAGATCTTCAGACTAGATGTATATGATTCTGGAGAACAGCATAGTGGTCATTAAAAATCAGCATGGATTTATCAAGAACAAATCACATTTCACTTTGAACTTCCTTAATAGATTGTGGGAATACATCTAGATTTCAGCAAAGCGTTTGACAAGATATTCTATATTAGCAAGTTAGATGAGTATGGCTGGATGACATATCTATTAGGTAGATCCACTGCTGGCTTGAACAAGAGTGCTTATCAATGGTGCGTCATCTAGAATGATGAGGGATGCCATAGCGTTCAGTCCTAGGGCAGGTACTCACACATTTTAATTAATAGCTTATGGAAAGAGATGGAAGGCACTGAAGAAGCAATACTTTATCAAATTTTTAGGTGACACAAAGTGTGGTGTGATAGCTGATAGAGTAGAAGGCAATAAAAATTGAACATGATTTTGATACGATAAAGAAATGGGTTGAAATAACAGACTGAAATTTAATACAGACAAATGAGAAGTTCTTCACTTAGGAAAATCAAATACATATATATATATATATGGGATAGTGGATCTCTGACTTGGTAATAATATATGTGAAAACAATCTTGGAGGAATTATAATCACAAACTGTTCAAGTATAATTCCAAGATTCTTTTCATCTCTTTGTGAAAGACAAATTGGGATAGGTGCAAAAAAGGACAACATTGGATTGGAAGCTGTCTTGCGAGAAGAGACTAAGGGAGAGGTGTATGTTTAGTCTTGAAAAAAGATGATTTGGGAGTGGGAGGAGATAGAATAGCACTTTTCAAGTACCTGAGGAGGCAGCACACAGAAGATTAACATCTGTACTCCATCATCCCAGAGTGCCAGACAAAGAATGATGTTACAGGATTCTGGAAGATTGCTAGAAAACCTTCCTAACAAAATATTTCAATAGAGAAACAAATTGCTGAGGAAGGTGTAAAGTATCTTGAGCTGTCTGAAAAACGAGTCAGCTTTTTGTTTCTATTTATCATTAAAACTGCTGTTTGCAGATGCTTTTTTATAAATGCAGTACGTATTGATTGCAGTCGGTTTGTAACAGTTTTTAACTCTCCAGTTTTAAAAAATTAAATTTGGTCAGGCCATATTAAACATTAATTTTTTAATTTCTCATAGTTTTATTCTTTGTTGACTGGCTTCAGTTTATTCAACTCAAGTTCCCAAACGATTGATCTAAGCTTCTTGGACATCAGATCTGGGCTGTAAAACTCCAGATGACCACCAGATGGCAGTAAAGAATCAATGTTTTCTATATTTCTGTCATCTGAGCTGGAGTCCTACACCCGAGATAGTGAAGTTTAATTTAAAAGATTAGCTTTAATCTTTAAAGCTGCAATCCTATAGAAGCCAAAATAGGTTGAACAAACTCTTATCAACCCACTCAGGAATCTACTGGAGTGTAGATGTAGGAATGTGTTCCAAGATAATTTAGAAGTAAAAATCAGTACTTATTTTAGAAGAAACAGCCGTCCTTGTGGCTGTTGCAAAGGGAGGAGTTGGAAGGCAGGCCCACCAACTGTGGTTGATTGTAGGGTATGCGTGTGTGTGAGATACGTGCCTGGTTGCACAGCGCCGCATGGCTGCTCCACCTGTCCTCAGCGTTTCCTGCTCCCTCCTATCTCATAAGCATAACAAGCACAGGATGCTTGAGAAAAGCCAATCATCTCCCCAGCCAAACAGGCCGGCTTGCATGTGCTCTTGTTTGCCTACGTGCAGAAGCCGGCTCGCTGCAGAGAGGGCGGGACTGCGACCAGAGTGTGTGTTGCCGATCTGACACTGCCCGCCTTGGAATCACATCCACTCGCGTGCCCAAGGAAGCTGTGCGGAAGAAGCGCTACCACAGCGTTTTGTAACAAGTGTACTGAAGAAAAGCAAAAATGCTACTGTGGGACAGCAACCCAGAGGTAAGGAGCTTACGTATGTTACGGTTGCCCTAGTATATTTTTTAACGATTTTCCGACTGTGCTGTTTGTAACCCATTCTCCTCGTAATGTTAAACTCACAAGATCACTAAAAACAATTCTGAAAGGGTAACTATATATTTTTTTAGATTTTATTTATTCTGCCTTTATTTTTATAACTAACTCAAGGCGGGGAACATACCTAATACTCCTTCCTCCTCCTATGTTCCCCACAACAACCACCCTGTGAGGTGAGTTGGGCTGAGAGAGAGGGACTGGCCCAAAATCACCCAGCCGGCTTTCACGCCTAAGGCGGGACTATTGAATGAATGAAACTCTCTTGGAAATGGCTCCTCTTTTGTAAGAAAAAGCATGCAAATGCAAGTAGATAAATTTTCTGATCCCTTTGCTAACGAAAGAGGGGTGAATTCACACAAGGACTGTGCTTCAGATGCTCCTCTGTTTTGTAGCCTCGTGGGCCGAGCTCTCTCCTGGAGGCGGGGACCGAAGTGAACCTGGCTGCGGCTGCCTTTGTTCAGTCGCCAGCTCATCTGGCAGCTGGTGGAGGCCACGCCTTCTTCCTGCTTTGGCAACTCCAGACAGGAGCCAATCTGAACCAACAGGTACGTCTTCGACTTTTCAGACCGCGTAGCCCCGCCTTTTCCGTTTTACGTTTGAAGCAACAGCTGCTGTCTGAGACTGAACAAGGCGCGTGGAACCTTGCCTGAGTAGCTTCAGAACGTTCTGCTTAACTTTGACTAGGATTACTATTGAGTATGCAGTAGTAGTAATATTAGTAAATTCTAGGTATCATGGTCCTGGGAAGAGAAAAATGTTTTGTTAAGAGAATATATGTATGTCCTAAGTTAGTAGCTTGTTTCCAGGAGTACTTTTCAAAGGACAAAGGTAACACCTATTATTTTCAAACTAAGTAAGTGTGGTCATAAACTTTCAGTGGGCCCGATCCAGAGGACTGTATGTTTTTTTTAGCTCATCCTGATGCAGAACTTCACTTTAGCTTGCAAATAGTATCTACTGGGACAGGATTCTGGGGTTGGCAATCATATTACTGTTGAAATCAAGCTGCTTTAACTTTTAAATATGAACACTGTACAATGGTGAAGTGACTGGATTTGCAACTAAAGTATTCATTTTTATTTAGGATTGGCTTGGAGAAGCTCCAATCCATAAGGCAGCTAAAGTTGGGAGTTTGGAATGTCTCACTTTACTAGTTGCCAGTCAGGCCAGCATTGAGTAAGTGCATCCCATACTAATTTAATCAAATAATTTCATGGTTTTTGCATTTAATTGTAAGTTAAATCAAAATTAATTTTTTGTCCTAGTCCTGACCTTCCGAATGGCTGCCCCTGGCAGGCTACTCCAAGTGTGAAAAAGCTTGCCCACGTTTGCCCAACTTTGAATTTTAGTTTAATTTCCAAAAATACCACTTCTGCACGTTGGGTGCAAGAGGCTTTCAAATAGTTTCTTTTCAGTAGAGGATGGATGTTTAGGCTCCAATTCAGCACAAGTAAATGTATACTTCACTCCCACAGGCATCAGGAGAGCTTAGCATTATATTTAACTTGCGGTATTGATTTCAACAGAACAAGCATGATCACCAGCAGGATCAGACTCATAATCTAATTCTACTTGTGCATAACCAGAAACAAGTCTGTTTGGAATTTGTTTCACATGGAATTTATTTCCAGTGTAACATATGATCCCATGTTATTTTCAAAAAAATAAGCTCCATGGATTACAAAGAGGCTTACTTGTCAGTAGACATACATACATACATTTGGGCTGTAGTGTTTCAACTCAACACTTTATCCAACATTTTAAAAAATAAAATTTTATGACGGTTTAGTTGTATGAGAAATACAAGTCAAATGATTGTATTTGTATGAGAAATACAATACCAGCCAGTCAAATGAATTGATTTTCTTTTAAATGTGTGCTTCAGCTTGCGCAATAATAATGGTCAAACAGCAGAAGACCTTGCGCTGTCTTTTGGATTTTTGGAGTGCGCCCAGTTCCTCATGAGAGTGAAACAGATTCAGAACAAGAAAGCAGGAACACAGTATAACCGTTCCTTGCATGACAGTGATGAATCCATCCATGCAGATGCTACCACAAGACAGAAACGAGCACGTGAAAGGAACAGACTCATCAACAAAAAGAGAAGAAGATCAAATGGTAAGGCAGCTTCTTCAAAGCACAACATTAAAGTCTAATGAAATTTCAGCCCGATGGAAGATCTGTCAAACTGAGCATCTAGTATCTTATACAGTGACAGACCTAGTTTAGTTAGAATCTAGAGCAGTGTTTCTCAACCGTGGCAACTCGAAGATGTGTGGACTTCAACTCCCAGAATTCCCCAGCCGGAATTCTGGGAGTTGAAGTCCACACATCTTTGAGTTGCCACGGTTGAGAAACACTGCTCTAGAGAATGACAATCAGAAGGATACTCCCAACCCAATATTGCAAGCACACCATAATATATAGTCCAGATTCTGTTAGTTGTGCACAAAGCAGGGGCATCTGCAGCAATGGCCATTGGCCTCCAAATGGCAGGCATGAGTGGGCAATTGAAGTCCTGGCCCTTTTTAACAGACCTTGCATACATAGAAAAAGGGGTGTGGCATCACTTGCGTGGTCATGCCTATCCGTTTGAAGCCAGTGACTGTCACGCAGACCCCTCTGCTAAGAAGGATTACTCAGAAGTAAGTCCAACTGATTTTAGAGGATTATAACTATAGTAGAAGTGTTAGGACTCAAACCTCAGACTAGTAGCTTTTCTCTCTCCTCGGTATCCAGCCTTACTTAGTCTTTTCTCTCCAAGGGGACTTCTTATTTAAAGAAATATGGTACAGTAATATGCAAGTGTTTTACCCACATCCAAAACCCGCTATTATATTTTGATCCAGGGACGTATAGCTTGATTAAATAAATAATGCACTTGTGTAGTTCTCTTAGGGCTGAGCAGACCACCTTCTCAGGTAATGGATTCTGTGGATGCTACCATCTCCTTTGACATTTTGAGGATATAGCCCTAGACTTTCCTTTTTAAATCTAAAACATATAGCTGTATTCTTATGAATTTATTATTGTTTTCTATACCCATTGCTTAAGTTTTCTGTTGATAATTGCCATTTTTAATGTGGTATTCAGCACTCTAGGAATTTTAACCAGTTTAGGATGTAATTTTGTACATGTCTACTTAAAGATAAATTCTGAGTTCAGTGAAACTGAATTCTAGGCAAGTGGATACAGCCTTAGTGATAATTTTATTGTTAACATTCCTTTTGTACACTGCCCTAAGTCAGTACTTGTTGGAAAAATAATTAAAATATTTGTGGCGGATTGAAGAAGGTTGGTTTATTATGGGAGGAAGAACAAGGATCTACATAGGCAGAGGGAGCCCAGAGCTGAACAGTCATCTGCCCAAAATTAATTGCCAAGGCTGGAATACATTATGTTGAAACTGGACGTAATATACACATCATAGCGCATGCTTAATTCAAAAACAGGTTTTACATTTGAAAAGCAAATCTTTTCTTTCTGTTTATACAGATTTGAACTCAGAGTCACGTGAAAATCAATAAGCTTGAGAAATATGGACACTCAAAGATCTGCAAAGAAACATGAACCTATAGCTCAACACTTAAGGATTTTGAACAATGCCTTCTAAGAAGGAGAGTGTGTTCTTCTTGAAGAAGATCTTTTTATATACAGTAATTCCTGCATTTACACAATAATAACATACAGTAATATTTTTCTACCATTGTTCCATGTGTATACATACCATTAATTTTGTGAGTGGTATGCTGATGTTCTTTACACATGTGAACACACACACAATCAAGCAAAGCAGGAGATAGATAGTATTCTTAAAATCAACACATTGTTCAGATTAAACAAATATGTATTATCTTGATAAAAATGCATTCTGTATGTGTGCCTCTGTCTGCAAATTTTGTGGAACTTCCCTACAACCTTTTTGTAATACCTTATGGTATAACTATACCTTCTTAGTTCTGTTGCTGCAAGTCTGAGATTGCAAACCTATTCAACATTAAGATGAGGGCATGTCATTTTCAAAAGACAGGCACAGAACTGAGCTGTTAATATTAGATGACAAAAGCAGAAAGCTATTCAAAAGTAGTAGGATATAATCAGATTTTATTTGAAAAATAATCTTATAATTTGTGCTCTGAAATACTGGAGCAGTACTTTTATTTCAGTGGGGGCATCATGAGAAGCATGATATAAAATACAAATAAATCATTATATATACAGAAAGCAGCTAGTGTATCATGGTATGTATCATTCAACACAGGTATTCAGATACATTTTGGCCGCTGAGGTAGACACAGATTATAATAAGCATCTTTGTTCCAGAAATCTGGACCCTTCCAGCCACACCAACCCTGTAAAAAAAGGGGAGAGAAAAAGAAATCCAATGCTTTAATCCATTGCTGGTGTGTTGGTAAAAGACTTGGGTTTTGTTTTATATATTCGTACAGGCAAAAAGAGCTTTAAAGCTATAAATAATCACTCCAACCAGTTTATGCCTTTTGAAATAACAGGATTGTATTTGGTTTATAGGCTTTGCTCATTGGGTATGTGTTTACAACATATATATGGTCAATAAACTCCCAATCATAAAATGATTGCATAAAAACAGAGAACAGCCTTTGCCAGAGATGAACTCTTACAGGCCGATTCAGGTAATAAATGGCAAAACAATGATCACTGCCAGGAAACTACATTGAATTGATGGGTGCCCTTGAAATCATCAGGAGTCAACCTCAATTCAAAGGGGACATTAACTTTTTATAGTCTAGTATTAAAAAACAGCTATTGAATTTGTTTTCAAAAAGAAAAGGCTAAGAATAAAGCAATATCCTGAGCTTAAATCAAAACCAGAAGCAATATATTTATTTATTATATATTTATTTTCTTAAAACCACACACACACACAAATCTATAAGCAACTCACTGTTTCCCAGACTTTTAATAAGAGAATAGAAAACCAAAGTAGCTCCAAATGTATAACATTAGTATAAAAATGTATATCCCAGATCTTTGTATGTTAGGGTCATCTTAGCTGGAGCTTACGAAAACATCCTGAGATTTTTTTCCCCAGAAAGATGAGTCAAAGCAGAATTTGAAATCAGTAACTTGAACACTGTTTTAAGATTGCTCCCACTGTTCAAGAGAAAAACTTACAAATACCAGTATACATTCTGTTCTGCTAAGAGAAAAGTACACGTCATTCTGACTCTGTGAGAAAAAAACATGGAAACCATATGTCTTTTAAAACTAGCTGAAGCTCAGTTTCATTATTTAACCTATTTCCTATCTAAGATATTTCCAGTTTCCACTGAAGAAAGCAGCAGAATTCAAGAGGATTTTGTGAACCTGACTGCATTGGTTCATCGGTTAATTTAAACAAAATGGTGTGTTGTCACAGTACAGTAATATGTTTCTTCGACAAGTCCTTTCTCCTATGTAGAAATTAAAATTGTGAATTTTATACAAAATACCAACACATTTATGAACAGTGAATATGGATACAGTGCTTTAAAAAATCAATAAAATCTCTGTCTTTGGCAGTTAAGTCAAATGTGAAAGGAGTCTCACCTTTTCTAATATAACACGCAGATCCTCCGCACCAGTGTAATGTGGGTCCAGAATCAAAAATTTAATGTGCCCAGATATCTCATTCCATGCCACCCCTAATATAGTGTGGGCCAAGACTCCACCACCTGAATTGGGAAGGCAAGAGAAA
This sequence comes from Charina bottae, assembly GCA_023362775.1. Lineage (NCBI taxonomy): Eukaryota > Metazoa > Chordata > Lepidosauria > Squamata > Charinaidae > Charina > Charina bottae. Next base: position 1,566,455 of record JALMGJ010000059.1, on the reverse strand, counting down.
AGATACAAGCTGAAGTAGTGCATTCAATTGCAACTCACTATTGTTGGGCCACCAATATGTACAGCTTAATTTCAGTGTCCTTTGCTGCATAATGAACACATTGATTCCCAATTAGGGACTGCTTGTGCAATGGTTTCCTCCCTTTTAGCAGGAGAGAACTTCCATGTGGATTTTCTTCATGATCAGAACTTCTATAGCCTTTGGGAATGGAGGTGAACCCTGCTTCCCAACCATATGGTAAGAAGTACCATCCTTGATTTGATTGGGGTGTGGTGGCTCAGCGGGTAAGATGCCAGGCTTGTCGATCGGAAGGTTGCAAGTTCGGAGGTTTGAATCCCTAGTCCCGCGTGACGGAGTGAGCTCCTGCACTGGCTCCAGCTCTTGCCAACCTAGCAGTTAGAAAGCATGCAAATGCAAGTAGATAAATAGGTACCACTTCGGTGGGATGGTAACAGCGTTCCGCGTGCGACATGCCGGCCACATGACCGCAGAAGCGTCTTCGGACAGCGCTGGCTCTTCGGCTAAGAAACGGAGATGAGCACCGGCCCCTAGAGTCGGACACGACTGCACAAATGTGCGGGGGGAAGCTTTACCTTTACCATCCTTGATAAAACTATTCACTGTGCTAAAGAGAACATGCTTAACAGGAGCACATCCCTGCCACCTCTTTCTTTTGTCAAAACGAATAGCAAAGAACACAATGTACGGATAATTTACAAGGCCGTTACACACAGCTGTTTGGAAACTACATCCAATTGAGGGCTATTCCTTTCCAAGAACCCACAGAAAGAATCCTGCAACACAGGAAAGGGAAGGGAAGGGAAGGGAAGGGAAGGGAAGGGAAGGGAAGGGAAGGGAAGGGAAGGGAAGGGAAGGAAATCACAGGCCAGTAGGGTTTTTTTCCTACTATCAAGCTGCTTGAAAACAATCCAATAAGATAAGCAAAAATAAAGCCATGATTTCTGATTAATTCAGCCTTTTAACTCTATATTGTTATATATATAGTATTTCCTCAAAAATGTTTCACTGTATTCATTGTAGCTTATTTTAGTGAAAGAGATTACTCACTTTGTAATTTTCTTGCTCTGAATCCTATAATCACTGAATCCTACAAACTTAATAATTCGATGTAAATAAGATCTATTACAAATATGGTTTAAACCTCATAATTTCTAAATCATGTTCATTATTCTTAAGGGCAGACTCATTTTAGACATTAATAGTAAACATTGATCTTAGGAATGGCAAACATATTTCTTTTTCTGTAATCATAAGGAGGAAAGGAAGGAAACTATATATCTTATATCACACAAACCATAATGTGGTTTATTAATATTTGGCATAGCATAATATATTCCTTTGAACTGGAGAGGGAAGCCAACCAACCAACCGATGATTATAGATCAAGGTTTCTTTATTTAGAATGTAGTCATATATTTCAAATCCTTGAGAAACAGAGGTTATGAAGCAGCATCTTATTTTTTCATTATTAAATACACTGTTTTCTCTGTAGATGGTTAAAGTGAATTTTTTTTTCTAAAACTCTATCCCTAGAGTACCTTGAAAAGATATGATCAAATTAGAACTTGAGAAAAGCCTGTGAAAAGATGACTTTGGAAATTTCTACATACAGATTGATTGATATTATTAGCATATTTGTCCTGATTTTTTTTCCTTAAAAGAGTTTGAAAACTTGCTCTCTTTTGCTGAGACAAACATTCAAATATTTTTGTTGTGAATTATTGATAATAGTAGCAGATTCATTTTCAACCAGCATATTTCATATAAATAATGCCAGTGAACTCTGTGATAATGAAAGTCATTATAAGTCCCTCCCTATTTTTACTATGAAAGAAAGAATTGACCAAAAATAATTATGTCAATTGCCATAATTTCATTTAAAATTGAGGTTTAAACATAAGGTAATGCAGAATTTCTAAGAATATAAAAGAAGGTGGCATAATTCTAGAATGTTAATTTGCTTTTCATTCTACAAAAGCAAGTTTACTAATTACAGTTCAAGTAAATAGACCAAAGAATTCTGGCTGAACAGTTCTTTTCCATCTTAATTTTCCTGCCTCTTAAACATTCAACTTACAGACTTTGTCACACTCTTCTGTAACTTTTTATGTAGAATAGTACACTATGCTCCAGAAAAGCAAAAGTGCTGTAAGAACTAAGCCCCAAAGAAACCACATTATGGCCTAGCATAATGTGTGAACCAAGTATATTGTAATGGTAAGACTCAAACTGAATTAAACTGGAGCTGGCAGATTCACATGTTAATTGGGAAACACCACAAAGATCTATGGCAGACAAATCTTGGCATTTAATTAAAAAAAAGGCATACAGAAGAAAGAATGGCACACACATTTATAGCATATCATATGAGCAGATATTCCAATGCCTGCAACATTTCAAAATGAAGCTGGAAGATGCTCTCTCTTATCTGTAGGAGCGGATAGTCTGTAGCTCTTCATAAACTTCTTAACTTTTCAGAATCATGATTTTTTTAAAAAGCGAGTGAACTTTCTAATACATATTCTAAAATAATATTGTTCAGGGGAAAGGAACAAATCAGGATCTTCAACCCAATACACTTTATTCATAAACTGCCAGTAAAATATTTTAAATAAAAAAATTTACCGATCATCACTGGTGTTCCTTCAGTCTTGAAATGATTAGCAAGTTCCCTTCCTTGAGAAGCCAGTTCAGATCCCTGGCTATGAAAAAAAAACAACTAATTAGCACTAATGCTAGTACTAATGGTAATTTAGCACTGGTAATTTGAGAAAGAGGCATAATGAAATATAGCAGCCCCCATTCTCAGTTCCATAAATTAGAGCCAAATCGGGTCCCCTCCATAACCCTGTAATTGTCACAAAAAAGTCAATAAGCTGTGATGTTTCATCTAACGCCCCCATAATTTGATGCACAATTAAGTCTTATGCATTTTCCAGATACATCTCTCATCCAGCATGTCTTCCTTCCTTCCTTCCTTCCTTCCTTCCTTCCTTCCTTCCTTCCTTCCTTCCTTCCTTCCTTCCTTCCTTTATCCCACCTTTTGTTGAGGAGCCTAGGTGGTGTACATAGCACACCTTCCTCTCGTTTTTCCCACAACAGCAGCAAAGTAGGTTGGGACAAGAGGGAATGATTGACTTAAAGTCACCCAGTGGGGTACTCTAGCTGAGAGGGGACCTGAACCAAGTCTTCCTGATGCCAGTCCAATACAACACCACTACATCACACTGGCTCTCACGGGCAGTGTTGACATGGATCCACCATACTCTAATGTAAATCTGTGAACTGCCCAAATGGACAAGTATCAGCTGTGGACAGAAGCTACAACATATTCATTTGCCTATAATGGGATAGAGTAAGTTTTATTTCATTTTATTTATTAAATCTATACACTGCCCATCTCACTATAAAAGTGACTCGTGTACTTGTCAGAGCATCAATTCAGAGCATCAATTCTGAACAAGATAGAACTTGGTTTTTCACTTTGAAGTTGCTTAAGACATCTTTGGGATTGTCTTCCTGCTGTAACGTCTTAATCACTGAGGTCTAAATCCAATTCTACGCTACCTGTACAATAGCTAGGAAAAAAAGGAATAAATTATGTATATGGCATCAATTTTACTATGATAATTATTACACCAACAGTACCAAGATTGAGTTGAGTTCGAAACAAACATTATTACTGGGCAAAATAGTACTTTCCTAATGCCATTTTAAAGTTAACTGCCATATGTCAAGCCCTCTAGAATTAACAGAATTTTGTAGGATTTTACTGATCAACAACATGACAAAGTATATAATCAATACTAATGCAGATACTGACTGCAGTCTTGTAAGACAGAGACGGGGGCTTTATCCGTGGTTTAGTAGTCCATGAATACAGTGTGTTCCTTGAAGAACTTACCTGCAAATCCTTATTTATCAATCACTTCATTTTTATACTGTCTTTTCTCCAAAAAGCTCAAAGGTGTACTGTATGTAAAAGTAAGTGAGCACAAAATTGTTGGTGGTTGCCAAGTAGTCTTACCTGACAAACAGGATCTTTGAAGTTATCCCTAGTAGCTGACTCAGCACAAGTTGCACTTCAATCGAACCAATCCACTGGCGTGATCCAACAAAGCTGGGCGGTTTGTCCCCAACATTAACAAGCGCCTTCAATCACGTCACAAGTGAGAGATGGAATATAGTAACAGTCAGTTGCACAGGATTCTATCAAATCCAATTTATTAGAGGCCAAGGGGTAAGAAAGGGATTTTATTTTTAAAAATTAAATTAGCTTCATGCAAAATGGTTGTGTAATATAATAAGCATAAGTTTTCTTTGGCTACATCAATATTAGCAGATCATTTGCAAGGTCACACAAATCTCTCACACTTGAATTGCTCCTCCTAGAGTTTACTTGTAGCTTCTGTAGGGTCACTATTAAAATGTAAAATGTAGAAAACCAGCCACCAGATATTCCATCAAGTGAGCCTCAAGCTGAGATCTAAATCGATACAAATGAGGAACAGATTTACAGCTTGGGGAGAACCAGGCTTAAGCAAAGACTTGGCAATCTTATGAATTAATGCAGTGATGGGGCACACTCATAATCTAGAACGAATAGTTGCCTACATGGCAGGCCACCTTCAGAAGGCTGAGAGCTACATGTAGACATCAAAACGTTGGATACATGGGTGTCTGGGGTGGGGGAAAAGAAAAAAAAATTCAAAATGTTGCAATGCAAACTCCACTTCTAACATACTTGCATGCAACATTGCAATGCAAATACAAAAAGGAAGCTTGAATTGTTATAGGATACATGTTTCATCACTTTGGCATCATAATGGGTAGCTGCCATTGCCTTTGGTCAGGTACGGCTCCTAAAACCACCAAGAATTATCAAATGGCAATTTTTCATTTCATAGAAGAAAAAGGTGATTAGTTATGGGACTAGAGCAGAGCTTTCCAAACTTTTCATGTTGGTGACACACTTTTTAGACATGCATCATTTCGTGACACACTCTTACAGCAGGGCATCATTTCGCGACACTCTTACAGCAGGGCACAAGGCAGGCACTAGGACCTGCACGGAATCACAGCAGGTTTGGAGGCAGCAAGGCACAAGGCAGGCACTAGGACCTGTGCAGAATCAGCAGGTTTGGAGGCAGCAAGGCACAAGGCAGGCACTAGGACCTGTGCGGAATCACAGCAGGTTTGGAGGCAGCAAGGCACAAGGCAGGCACTAGGACCTGCGCGGAATCACAGCAGGTTTGGAGGCAGCAAGGCACAAGGCAGGCACTAGGACCTGTGCGGAATCACGGCAGGTTTGGAGGCAGCAAGGCACAAGGCAGGCACTAGGACCTGTGTGGAATCACAGCAGGTTTGGAGGCAGCAAGGCACAAGGCAGGCACTAGGACCTGTGCGGAATCACAGCAGGTTTGGAGGCAGCAAGGCACAAGGCAGGCACTAGGACCTGCGTGGAATCCTGGCAGGGCTCGGAGGCAGCAAGGCACAAGGCAGGCACCAGGACCTGCGTGGAATCCTGGCAGGGCAGGTTTGGAGGCAGCCAGGCACAAGGCAGGCACTAGGACCTGTGCGGAATCCTGGCAGGGCTCGGAGGCAGCAGTAGCCGCGACACACCCAGACACTGCAGCCAACACACTAATGTGTCGCGACACACAGTTTGGAAAGCTCTGGACTAGACAGTACTCACATTAACAGTATTTAAATGTAATTATATGTAAATATAAGTGAAATCAAATTTAACTTTTGTCCTGACCCCAACCCCAGCTTTTGTGTATATGGCACCTAGCTTGCTCCCACAGCCAAAGATGGCCTCAGCCTGGAAAAGGTCATACGCTGCCGATTTAGAACTAGTCTGGGCAGAAGTGCTTATATAAAATATTCCATAAGTAGTAGTAGTTTTCTCCACAGAAATCTAGATTTAGAAATCACCTCTACCTGCTGTATCTCCTTGTGTGTAGGTATTGCTCTGTCTGTGTATCCCTGATGCCTGAACCAGGAACATACAGTCTGTAGAGATCGATAAGCACAGCCCCATCCATTATCATCAATACAATCTTGCATGTAATGATGATAACTATATGTGCCATTCACCAAATATACCTGTGTCCAAAAAAAAAAAGAGCACAGTTTATACATGTTAGGATAATGAAGTTTGCATAAGAGTTAACATGTTGCCTTTGAGATCTACATATATAATGAAAATGAAGATAATTTGTTGTTACTAACAACGTATTTGAAAGACTATTCAAGCTAATCAATCATAAAGTTAAATTAGGAAGTCTGCAAGTGGGGATTAATGATGATTAAGGCTATGGAATGAGTCTGCCTCTCCTTCTGATGCTCCCAGCTGGAATAGTTGCTAACAAAAGATATCACAGCAGTTCTGTTTTCAAATTAAATTAAATTAAATTAAAGTTCTGGAGCAAGGATTCCTTTAAAAAAGGAAGGCTTACAAAGAGCCATTGTTCTCAAAGAACTTTATGAGATTTCCCAACAAATCTAGCCAAGCTCTCTTTGAACCAATCAGAATCAAAAGAGTACACCAGTAGATGAGGACTGATGGTTGGGTGCCTTTAATTTCTGTTAATGTTGACTGAGAGGCAGAGGGAGAAATCATCTGATATTTGTATTTGTAGCTTCTGTTCTAAGACTCTAGTTTTACCTGCCTTAGGGCTTTTCTGCACTGCAACCTTCAGCTGCTTGTCTCCCATGCATAAACCAGCTGGAAATGAAGCCAGCTTAAGAAATCCCTTTCTGCCTTCCACACCCCACACACACCCCTTCTTCATTTTGGCCACTCTGATGGCCAGGGTTTCTTTTTGGACTGTGGTTACCATGGCCCGCATGACCCTCCTCCTGCTTCTTTTCCTCTCCCACCTGTGCCAGGGAAAACAGGTACCAACTGCTTTTCCTTCTGTGGGTGGGTCTTTTAGAACAGGTGGGGGGGGAATGTTAATTTCACCCAGTTTTTAAAAAACAACAAAGAAACCATATTTTACCAATCCCAAAACGAAACCCCCTCCAAAGGTACAGCCTTTCACAGTAGGCCGCCCAATGCAAAGGTGGGGACGGGTGGGGGTAGGGTGGTGTGTCTACGTGACATACACCTGTGTGTATACAAGTGGAATGGAGGCATTTGTTAGGATGTAATGAAGTGCAGTGGGTAGACTGGGCTGTCCTGCTTACACCGGTGGCGAGGGAAAACACTACTTTTGATGGGTGGAGGTCCCCTTCCCAGCAGCCAAGAGGCAGGTTGAGGAAGACATTATCCATCCCTGCCCTCCCCAAAAGGTCGGTGGGCTGCCCTCATGCTGGGGCAAGCAGGAAGTACGGATCAGCCATTAGACTTGAAATTAGAACAAGAAAACGGGCAAATGAAACTCACCATACCAGACTCTATTCCAGGTGGATTGAGATGTAGATGTGGGTCTCTGAGATACCCATCTTTAAAAGGTTCATCAGGAAAGTGATAGGCATTAGCTCTTCGGAAATAAGGCCTATCAAGCGGTAGATTAAATTGCCCATGTAATTCCTAAATGCAAGGCAAACATGGGCGAGGATGAGCGAGTAAATCAGTGCTTTCTAAAGTGCCGCCGTTGGTGACACACCAACGGCGGCAGCGGCGGCGCGCGTGCATGGCGGCGGTGCGTGGGGGCGCGTGGGGGCGTGGGTGTGCATGGTGGTGCCGCCGTGCACGCCACCGCTGCCGCTTCCGGGTTGTGTGGTGACACACAGTTTGGAAAGCTGTGGAGTAAATCATAAAAGAATCGGCCATTTTTATAAAGTTTACCTTATTGTAGCTTAGTGAATTGTTTCTTTGTCATCAGTACAAAACTGGCATGTTATAATATTAAGTACCTTTCCTATAATAAGTTCTTACTATGGAGAGATCACTTTGATACATTTGATTCACTAGGAGGCCAGAAAGCTGTTTGCCTGTATTGATACAGTCAAAACAATTTAGAAAATATAGCAAACCAAACAAACAAAAGAGAGAAATTAAAACCAACCAAAAAATCCATTAAAGAATGAGAAACCAATTGCAAATTTTAGCCAAATCCACATTCAAGCAAAGGAGTGTCCTTAATCTAAGGGTAAATTTTTTTAGCACACACTTAAGAACATAAATACTGTAGTCCTGCTGAATCAGGCCAAGGGCCATCTTTGGTCAACATTTTGATTTTCACACTTGCCAACCAGATAGTTCTGGGGTGTTCATAAACAGGAAGTGCAGTTAGATCCCCTCCTACTGTTATTCCCGCTACTGGTATCGGGAGACATGCTGCCACAAGCTGGCGGTAACTCCGAGTCTGTCTGCCCTCTATTAATGTATCTAAGCTGCTTTAAAGCCATTACCAAATCCTGTAATAGAGAATTCCACAGAATAATTATGCACTGTGTGAATAAGTGCTTTCTTTTGTCTGTTACAAATTTCTTTCCTTGGAACCCATGAGGCTTCCTGCCCTACTCATCTATTTTTACTCATCTATTTTTCAATTCTTTGAAAATCATTCAGTGTTTTGAATGATTAAACTTTTATTGATCATTAAATCATATAAGGTTACTAATATAGGATTCCCTTCTTCCCCTCCTCTGAACGTGAATTTCAAAAGTTGATTTGATTCTAATGCATGGGATCTGTTTACTGTAAGGTGTATCTATCATTCATTCATTCATTCATTCATTCATTCATTCATTCATTCAATTTATATTTTAAATTTAGTCACCACCCATCTCACTCAAAGAGTGACTCTGGGCAGTTTACAATAAAGTTTTACTAAATTTGAAATATAAATAAATAAATAAACAAACAAACAAACAAATAAAAAACACCTTACAGTACACAGATCCCATGCATTAGAATCAAATCAACTCTTGAAATTCACGTTCAGAGGAGGGGAAGAAGGGAATCATATATTAATAACCTTATATGATTTAATGATCAATAAAAGTTTAATCATTCAAAACATTTTGCTTAGCATCAGATACCTTTCTGTAAGTCTCCAGCTGATCGTCAGAAATGCCTGTAGGAAACGAAACTGTTACTAGATGCTTTTTTCCTGGTAACATGAAATGAAATTGTTCAGGCACCACAACCGATGTTCCTCTCATATGTTGCAAAATGCATCTTTCCATATCTGCTAGCTGCGTGTGAATTGCATTCACAAGGAGACTTCTCACACTGTAAAATATCAAGGCAGAATCATTTTTCCCCCACATTCTCTTCATTAGATTTTCTGCCCTGAGAGTAAAGCAATTTCTATAGATATTATACAACATGCACTGGTAAAGATGTTTATCAGTGAACTGCCTGATTTACATACTTGGTCTCCAAATACATTTTGGAGATTTATATCTGCCTTTCAGTTCATTTGTTCTGTCAGATGCAGCTATACTGTAATACATTCATATAGCAAACCTATGGGAACCAACTACAAGTTTTTTAGAATCCGGCTCTTACACTGGATTCAGTACCTAATCCATTTTAGAAAAAGGTGCCGTGTTCCTCAGGAGAAATCCAATTTGGAAGCAATACGTTTTGGGATATCGGGCAAACTATTTTACATTGTACTTCTAAATATTCTTCAAACTGTATTTGTAAATGAACAGTAATATTAAGGCTGAATTACAGCAATGCATTAGTGACATTGCTCCAGCTAGAACACGATATTGGAGGGTAGGCTGCTGTAAAGGGCAAGTTACTATTAAAAAATTATCCCATTTTGAGAGTACTTGTAGTGACATACAAAGTTTGAGGCAGCTTAGGACCCGAATGTGTGATATAACCCTAGTTATAGGTGCCACATCTGTGTGCAACTTGTTCTATGGAGACCAAAGTGTGGGAGTTTCGTCTCCAAGTGCCCCCGTTGTGAATTTCTTCACTGTTCAGCTACAGCTGGCAGAAACCTTTCCCGCCTGAGGCATCAACAAGTCTTTCAGTTAAATAGTGGTGTTCCTCCTTTCTGACATAGTTGTGTATTATCATTAATTGTTGGTTTTTAATTCATTGCCACCCGTTTTTGAATTTTTTAATGAGAAAGGAAACAGAATTTTTTAACAAATAAATAAATGAAAATGCTACCAAATGCCCTAAACCAACCAAAGACCTCACTGTAAAGGAGAACAAACCTAACTTAATGTTACATGCCTGAAAGTTCTCACCCTTTGGAGATTTGGGATGTGCATAACACTACAGCTACAGCTGGCAGAAACCTTTCCCGCCTGAGGCATCAACAAATCTTTCAGTTAAATAGTGGTGTTCCGCCTTTCTGACATAGTTGTGTATTATAATTAATTGTTGGTTTTTAATTCATTGCCACCCGTTTTTGAATTTTTAAATTAGAAAGGAAACAGAATTTTTAAACAAACAAACAAATAAATGAAAATCCTACCAAACGCCAAATAGAAACAAGCTAAAGAAAGCTTAAAAATACGTCCTCAGTTACACAACCTACTTACTTGCGCCATGTTTCTTCAGGAGAAACAGAGACAACAACATCAGCTGGCAATGTCATGCTTACGTAGTGATGCTCTTTGCTTTCCTTTTCGATTACTGGAGCCAAAGGCTCCAATGATGTTGTAATTTCCAACATGAGATCAATATTTACTATAGAAGGCTGAAAATAAAGAATACTTTAATGTACAAGTTGTAATCTAAATCACTCCAGAGGTACTGTTTCCCCTATCAGACGAAGGCACAATGTGGGCGGGGGGGGGGGGGGGAAGTTAGATCAGAAAAGTGGCACCCAGGGAAACCCATCACCTTCCCTAGGAGTCAATTTCCAATATCAATTAAATAACCCAATACTGATTTCAAAAGAAAAAGACTAAATGTATTATGTTTTTCACAAAGACTTGCCTAATCAAGAAACAGACTTGGAAATCATGGATTCTTTTTTCGCACTTTATAGGGGAGTACATGCTATAGTAAGGAAAGATATACCTACCACCTCTTGTAACTTTTTATCTTTCTTTTTTGAAAACCTGTGTTTAGTCCCATCTTGTTCAAATCTGGAAAACAGTGGCAGAATGAAGGTATAACGACCAATTATTATACCACCTCCATCCTCACCCACAAGAGCATTATTTTTTTTTGTCTAGCCACACTCACTGAATAAACTGTAGTATCTCCTTACAGGCAGTGTCATCAGAAAGCTCAGTTGCCATGGAGTTCATCCCACTGTTTGGCCACAAATATACCGGGCTATGACAAATCCTGAATACCAGCACGTCAGAAGCCAGTTTGGCTGAAAGATCCCTGAAAATGTATTTGAGGGCCTCTTTTGTGGAAGAGTCTAAAACAAACAGAGAAAGGAAAAAGAGATTAAAAGGACAGGGTGTAGATTTTAGGTAGTGAGAAGTATCTTAGAAAGAAGACAAGGAATAATTGGGTGCTTATTCATTAACTGGAGAGTGGAAAAAGAAGTGGTTCTCAATTAAGCATTTCAACATGAAAGAATTTCCTAAGAACAGAAGACCTGTGAAGTAAACTGCCTAGCCACGTGGGCTTCAGTCCTCAATACGCTTGGAAAGGTCTACTGAGAAGAGTAGGACTTGCTTCTGAATGAACCTGCACAGTTGCATTATTCCAAAAAATGTGTTTCTCAGACTAACTTTGCTAAAATAGTTTTTGTTGATACAATGGGGTCAAAATTACCTTTTCAACTTTTCTACAGAAAGATTCTTTATAATGTAACACAGTGCCTGGTATTTCTACAGACTCACCATCAGTAGTGGCTAATTGAAATGCAAAATCCAGGCCTCCTCTTATTCTAAAAAGTATGTCCATAGTTTCTAAGATGACCTATTGGAGGGAGAAGGAGAGAAAAAACAATTAAGTGAAGTGTTCCTGGGTTGGTTGAAAATTTTCATAAATTGTCATGGGAATGTGGCTCAAAGATTCAACCCTACCATCTGAAAATCTAGCAACTGAATGATTTTCAATTACCACGATTTGTTTATCCACAGCTGGTTGAATAAGACATAATGCTATGCTCACACGTTATCCTAAACAATCAAATTATAGGGACTGAGTTCACACAACACATTGGCCCAAGGTTGGGGACCATCCTAACCATTCTAGAGTGATCAAGGCCTCAGTGGGTCTGGCAATGATGCAAAGTGTGGGGAAGCATGCTATATATGTGAACTAGGCTTCCCATTTTTTATTTTTTCCCTGGATATTTGTGGGGATGGTTTTGGGAGCTTTGTTTTTTTGTTTTTTCAATGTTAAGCCTATTTTAGGATTTCTGCTATACTGTTTCTTGCTTCACAGTAGTGGGGACCAGTCCCTAATTTGTAGTAATAATGGTCAGAAAAGGTTCCAGGAATTGCAAAAAGAGCATGGAGATTTTGTGCAGCCTTGGGTCCGCAAACTGGTTATTACTGCATTAAGCCAAAATCAATGCAGCCACAGTATACATTGGTGGTCTTAGGGTTTGCGGGGTCTGGCCAAGAATGTAATTGGGAGTTCTAATGGAAGATTGATTTTTATAACTATTAGCAACTTAGCTGATTTTATTCTACCACTCCTCGACCATGATGAATACACCTTTATTCACATCATAAATATGATGCAGATGTTAAGGAGAAGCTGCACTGGCCCTGATCAAAGATCAGACATTTAAAAAACATTAATGACTAGCTCATAGCTTTCCAAACTGTGTGTCGCGACACTTTAGTGTGTCGCAACACAGTTTGGTGTGTCACAACACAACCCGGAAGCGGCGGCAGGGGTGTGTATGGCGGCGGTGGCAGCGACGACGGCAGCGGCACGCCATCAGCACTTCTGTGTTTTAGCGGAGGCCGCCGCCGTGCACCCCCCCCCCCCACCGGTATGTCACCAACGGCGGCACTTTGGAAAGCACTGACCTAGCTGATTCAATCTTGAAAAGCTAAATAGGATTGAACCTCATTAGTACTTGGATAGGAGACTACCAGAAAATCACAGACCAGGAACTTGAAAAGATATCCTGGAAAAAAGACAATGACAAATTCCTTTCACAATTCTTACCAAGAAAACCAAAAGGAGTTGTCTGGGAAGTCACCAGGAGCTGAGCTCAGGAAACTTTATTTAATTTATTTGGAAATAAGTATTTTTGATTCCAGTGGAACCTATTTTTAATTAAACTTATAACAATGGAAACCAAGAAGCAGCATCCTAAATGCTATTTCAAATAGTTGTTTCCTGTTTACTACATTTATAGAAGAAAGCATGGCCACCTCCAAGGTAGAATTTCTCCTATCACAAGCCGGGCCTGTAGAGAATGATTTGGGCTAATTTCGGCTATTTTTTGGGGGAGGGGGGTACTTTATTGAACTAAACAGATCAAATTTAAAAAAGAACAATAGCAAAATAAAAAAGAGAGAGCAAAAGCCATGATGAGCTGCTTACAGCCTAGATCAGGTATGAACAATTACAATGAAACATGGTCATTGTTTACCAAAACTTTTCTGTTCTCCCACAAGGCCCGAAAGACCAAGATCTTTCCCCGAGGCTTGGACCAGGCTGTAGGATGACCCCTCATGAAGTGTAAGACCCTTAAATGAGATATAGGTAGTTCTCGTTTAGTGACTGCCTCGGACAGTGACCGTTCGCAGTTACGACAGTGATGAAAAAGTAACTTTGCGACCAATGCCCGCATTTACAACCTACACAGCATCTCTCAGTCACATGTTCGTCATTAGTCAGTACGTGTTGTCCTGTTTAAAATCATAAGCAAAGTCGCAGTCACGTGACTTCCCTCTTATTGACTGCTTTGCATAATGATGGAGTTGCCTGTCCCAACTGCAGTCGCTAAACGAGGACTACCTGTATATCTTAGTTGGCCTAGGTTGCTTCTGTTATTATGGTTATCTCTGTGATTCCGTTATTCCCTGTTGTTTTTTAACATCCCAAATGGTTTCTTATTTTATCATCTTATTTTAGCTTTATTTTTAACTCCTTGCTGTCAAGCTTCTTCAAATGGTTAAGCCCCCCAGCGTCACTCCTGCGCAGTGGGCAGCCGTATAAATCTAGGAAATAAGAGAAAAGCAAACCCGTTGGGTCAAACTGCCTGTCCTGGCAGGCGTGCATGAGAAGCTCTTCTGTGTCTAATTGCAACTGGGACCAAGGGGGGTTGCAGGCGGCCCCTGATGCTCCCCCCAGCCGGAGCGGACCGGCAACAGCTGCTTCCTGACTCAAAGAAGCGCTGGGGATCGGGGGCTCCGCCGAGGCCCGGCTACTTCCGAGGCAGCCCAGACGAGGGATGCCACTGCCTTAATAGCAGAGCGGCGACGGGAACCATCGGCCTGACTTACCACGTCCGTCAGCGGCACGCTGGGAGGAAGCGATCCCGACAGCAGCATGCTCCTCCTTCCCGATCGACGCTCCTCCCCCACAAGTTGACACGTCACTCTTCCGCTCTTCTCTCCCTCTCTTTGCACAACAAACCAAGCGACGCGGCGACGGGGCCGCGAAGCTTTTCCGCCTGTATCGTTGAAGCTGCCGAACTACATTTCCCGACGTGCTCCACTTTCAAGGCGGCGCCGCCGCCGCGATCCTTTGGCATGACATCATCGGAGGGGGCGGAGCGAGGAGGGCCGGGTGAGGCGCCCCTCGAAACCACGGCAACTGTGTATCAACAAAGAGTTTCCGAGGGCGGGAGGAACTAAGCACTGCGAGCATGGAGGGGTGGGGAGAGAGAGGCGAAGGAGGTGGTCTTTGCTGCTGAGCCAACCTAGCCTGCCTTGCGTGGGGGAGGGAGAGAGAAGGAGGGAGAAAAGCGAGAGGGTGAGTTATTTGTCGGAGACCCGGAGGAAAGCGATAGATAAGCGGAGCCTTTTGCAAGCTGGCGCCCTCAAGACCTGGCTGCAGACCGCCCCATCTCCAGCCAGCTGGAGTCTGCCCATTGGTGAGTGGGAACCAGAAAACTAAAGGAAAGCGAGGGCATTCCGAAATGCCTAATTCCCTCCCCCTATCCCGTGCCAAGCCCTCGCTTCCAGGCGTCAAGTCCGTGCTTAGCGGGCGCCTAATGCGCTTGATTAAAACCGACAGGGGAATTCCGTAGGTGGATTAGTGTACTAATTTCGTAAAACTGCAGTGCTCTGGGGGAAGGTACGGTAAACTCTTGTGCAAAAAGAAACAAGTGTTTCAAAAAAACATACGATGAGTTGTAAAATAAATGTACAATTAAACTAGACAGGGATACTTACCACACTTGATCTTAACCAAAAGGCTGAGAAACAGTAGGGATACGTAGAGTTTGTCCTTTTGCCAGATGCATGTTCCTTCTGCCATTTTATTTTATTGTTTTGAGTCTTGGAATTTGAATATGAGGATAAGGTAGAAAAGTAAGATACCTGGGACTTCATATTTAATGAGAGTTTTGATATTGGGTATTGAGTTTGGCTTTCTTAAACCAGTTCTTTAGGAACATTGGACTCACAATTATTGTTTTGAAGTCAGTAATGTAAAGACTGAAGCATGTAAATGTGTATCCTTTTTCTTTCTAGGGAGCATAAGACATTTGAACATTTTCTCGAGTAGAAAGTTATCCTACAGAAGTAAACATGCCTTCTGAAACGGGAAAAACAGACATGGAGAGGATTGGTCTCTTCAGTGAAATGGAATATATTACTGTTGGTGATAAATATGTCTCGCCATTTAGCCGTAAGTACATTTTTTCTGTTGTATTCAGCAATACAGGAGGATGGATTGATCTTGCTCCACTGCAAGAAGGGTCTTCCCTGCATTTGACAAATCCAGCATGTGGGATGGAACACTGAGCAGAGCTAAGATGGGGTAGATTGATTTAGCTTCACAAAATACAAGGCAGCTGCACTGGCCCAATCTTTATGCCTGATATGATTACAGATGTCCTAGTTGACACCTAGATGAGCTGTTTAATTTGATTAATTCAGGGTGCCACTGTAATTCTCTGCTCTTGCTGTTTCCCCCTAGAAAACTGGTATGTTAGTCCATTTTGTTCTAAATGGCTCTTATTCTTTGCCATTTCTACTATTTATCTCTAGTTGCTTTAATTTTACACGTTGCTCCCCTCTGTGTTTAGGATCCTCCTATAGATTTGGGGAAATGTGTTTTCAATACTTTATTATCTGGATAGGTATCTTTTCTTGCTTTTCTTTTTGGATAATTTCTTTAGGAGTAGATGTTAAAGGGTTTTAAGTGGGTGTTTCAGATAGGGGCGTGGTGGCTCAGTGGGTAAGACACCAGGCTTGTCGATTGGAAGATCGCAAGTTCGGTGCTTCGAATCCCTAGCCCCGCGTGACGGAGTGAGCTCTCGCACTAGGCCCAGCTCTTCCCAACCTAGCAATTTGAAAGCATGCAAATGCAAGTTGATTAATAGGTACCACTTCGGTGGGTAGGTAACAGCGTTCCGCGTGCGTCATGCTGGCCACATGACTGTGGAAGTGTCTTCGGACAACGCTGGCTCTTCGGCTAACAAACGGAGATGAGCACCGGCCCCTAGAGTCAGACACGACTGCACAAATGTGCGGGGGGAACCTTTACCTTTACCTTCAGATAGAATAACACATTCCCTTATATGTGTTATTTACAGGTTTTATGCTGTCCTAATACGACAAACTATGTTTTGTTTTTGCTTGGTTGTTTCTTTTGAATGTTCTCTCTCTTTTTTTTTTTTGAAAAATATCATTTTATTTACATTCAACATAAAACATAAAACAAAACACATAACACATAACAATGATTACATATAACACATAACAATGGTTACATTTATATATATATATATTTACATTTGATTTTACATAATCATTTTTATTATATTTAATATAATGTATCCTTCTTCCTTGTTTTTTTTGTCTCTAATCTTTTCCCTCCTTTATCTTCCATTCTCTTCTAACCTATTCTCTCTCTATCTTTTCCTTTCCCTTACCTTCCATTTTGACTCTTCCCTTAATTCCTTTTCTCTTTCATCCACTCCCTTCTTCTTTTTAACCCTCTCTTTCTCTCTCTAATCTCTTCTCTCACTTGCCTTACTCACTCTTTCTAACCCTCCCATCTCTCTCTATCTTTTCCTTTCCTTTATCTTCCATTTTCATTCTTCCTTTTGTCCCTTCATCCATTCCCTTCTTCTTTTTTTTGACCCTCTCATTCTCTCTAATATCTTCTCTCATACTCCCTCTTTCTCTCTCTAACCTCTTCTCTCCCTTCTCTTCTATCTTCTCTCCCTATCTTTCTTTCCCTTTTCACCCTTTCTACCCTCTTTTTCTTTCTAACCTATTCCTTCCTTTCTCTTCTTACTTTATATATGTTTATCACTCTTGTCTCCCTTTCCTTTCCTTTCCTTTCCTTTCCTTTCCTTTCCTTTCCTTTCCTTTCCTTTCCTTTCCTTTCCTTTCCTTATATTATATTATTTATTTATATATTTGTATCAAATTCAATCTTAACTTTTAGATCTTTGTTTTATAATATATAATACATACATACACTTCATTAAAATTCTTCCAGTTTTCTTAACAAAAAAATCTTGTAAATACTTGATTTACATTTTTTCTCTTCTTATACCTCTTTTTTTCCCCTCGCCCCTCCTTTATTTGTACTTTTTATTATTATTATTATTGTTATTATTGTTATTATTTATTCTCTATTTGATATTATATTCTTTTTGAATATACTTTATGAAGGGGTCCCATGTTTCCTTGTACTTCCCCATTTCTTTTCCTTTTATTAAATTTGTTAATTTGTCTGTTTGCATTAAATCCATTATTTTTATAATCCATTCTTCCTTTGTTGGAATATTTTCTTGTTTCCAGTATTGGGCGTATTTTATCCTTGCAGCTGTACTTAAATACTGAAATAAAACCTTTTGTTTTTTATTTATATTGTCTTCAATTTTGCCCAATAAATATAATTCTGGTCTCATTCTTATTTCTTTATCGAATATTTTACATACATATTTGTGTATTTTGCCCCAATATTTTTTTGCTTTTTCACATAACCACCATACATGGTAGAAAGATCCACTTTTGTTTTTGCATTTCCAACATAAATTAGAATTACTCATTTTTGATTTAAATAACACCTCAGGAGACATGTACATTTGAATGTTCTCTATAGGATGGTTAGCCATATTTTAGGAAGTGAGATTGTCAAACTCTTGGGAGTTGAGCATTCTCTCCTTCTATGGTAGCACTAGATTTTCTGATCTGTAACATCTACTTCTGGGGACAAATTTTTAAATCTTTAAGGAAAAAGGCTAGGTTTGAACAAGCACTTTTTTGTTCAAACCTCAACATAAATGTGGACCCCTTCATAGGTTAAATTAAAGCTATGGTTTTCCCAGTAGTAATGTATGGCTGTGAGAGTTGGACCATAAGGAAGTCTGAGCGCCGAATAATTGATGCTTTCGAGCTGTGGTGCTGGAGAAGACTCTTAAGAGTCCCTTGGACTGCAAGGAGGTCAAATCAGTCAATCCTAAAGGAAATCAACCCTGACTGCTCATTGGAAGGACAGATACTGAAGCTGAAGCTCAAATACTTTAGTCACCTAATGCGAAGAGAGGACTCACTGGAAAAGACCCTGATGCTGGGAAAGACTGAAGGCAAAAGGAGAAGGGGACGGCAGAAGATGAGATGGTTAGATAGCATCACCGATGCAATGAACATGAATTTGGGTAAACTCCGGGAGACAGTGGAGGACAGGAAGGCCTGGCGTGCTATGGTCCACGAGGTCACGAAGAGTCGGACACGACTAAACGACTGAACAACAACAACATAAATCTTTTTAATGGTATATGATTTGTACAGTATTGAAAGCTGGTTCTTAAAGCAAGTATTGAAAACAATTCATATGTTTTCATATTCAGATTCAAAACAGCTTGTATGCAAAATGTAAAGCAAAGTAAGTACAATCTTCCTTGAGTCGAACTCAACTTCTGATGACTTTATAGACATTTCCATGCAGTTTCTTAGCTGCTTTCCGCATGGCAGAATTTAAAACAAAGGGTGCTGTAATAACTGAATCAATACTGAAATTGTTTCCTTATTTTAAAGGCCCTTTTAATGAAGCTGCAAGCAAGAATAAGCAAATGTTATCAGCTGGTAGCAAAGAGAAAGGAGCCACCCAAGCAGGCTATTTTGATCCTCAGTTTTCAAGAATTTTTGACGGTGAAAGTTATTCAAATCCTGTTCAGTTAAGGAGAAGGTACCGATTGGCTGAGTCAAAAAAAAACCTGGGTAGCAAAACCTTTCTTCCCAGTAATGGAGATAAATTTCCGTAAGTTTTGGGAAAGGTATTACTGTAATATAAAAGTTATATGGCTTTTGTCTACTTATATTGATGTTTTCAGTTAAAACATATTTTAAGGATCCCTTTGATATCTAAGTTGCCACAAAAGCTGGCAGGAGATTTCATTTCTTGATAAACAAATATTTATCACTAGATTTTACATAAAATGTCTGCTCCCATGATTCTAATAACTCTGACCTTCGATTCCCCCCCCCCCGTGCCACAAATACCTTTCTTCCTCTAAGATGGCTTAGTTTAATTTCTGCCAATTTTCTTAAACACCCAGAAGTCATTTCTAGGAAACATTTGGAATATGAAAGGGGGGAGTGATGGGCACATCTTGAAGGATGTAGGGAAAACCTCTGGAGATGTTTCTCTGATTCTGTACAAACACGTGTTATAGTTTTAACTCCCATATTCCACAATGGGCCCCGGTGGCTGGGAAATGATGGGAAGAAGTCTGGCATATGCAAAGGATACCAGATGGGGGAAGACTGCTCCACTTTTTCATAACAAAGGTATCACCAGGAGAGAAAGGATGACCTATAATATATTGGACCAGAGCACCTGCTCTGAAATGGTATGAGCAAGAAAAGAAAATCAAACTGCAAAGTACAACACAATAAGCAGCCCAAAATAGGTTGGATCCGTACTGTGCTAAGTGGCTTATTTCATTTTCCTTAAGTGTGATATATGAACCCAGCCACTGTGGTTTGCATACCATGGTTTATGGTTTAGTTTGCCTATGAGGGACATGCTTTTTTTATAATGGCTCCCAAGGGCTGCAGGGATGTGTGCGGTCAAAACTATAGAATAACTGATGGCTTATTTCTGCAAGTATTTTGCATATTTTTGCAAATAAAGTAATTTGGTGTGTCTATCATATTTTGGCTGTGCAATCTGAGAGGGCCTGAAAGGCCTCAGAAAGGGATCTGGGAGAACTGCATGTAACTTGCTTGCCTCTGGCTTAGTATTATGAATGAATCCAGGTATAGAAATGCAGAATTACATTAGAATGTTTACCTAACCAGGGATGGGCAATTTTTCCCTGGTTAGGGAACCGCCTGTTGTTTTTCCTAAATAAAGGTAATCAAAGATGGCATAAAATGTGACAGTGGCATAGTGGCGGCATCAGAGAGAGCAGGGCTCATTTCTCCATCACTTTTTTAAATTGTTTTCGAAGTCTGGGGGTTGATTTTAGCCAAAGGAAGAATATTAAACCTAATAAAGACTTAGTGCACCTATTGTCCCCTCTTTCTTTGAAAAAAAAATGCTGCAGAGTTTTTGGTGTTCCCAAAGCTGCAAGAATGAACCTAGGGTCTGAGTGTGGTCTTGAGGATTGTCTACCCAATGTAACCTAAATACTTTAAAGCAGAGTCCAATATGTATATGTATCTATTCAAAAGTAAGTCCACCGACGTCATTTGGCCTTAATTCCAGTTAAGTGTAAATATCATTGTACCTTTAATGTATTTTTTTAAACACAGGGCAGTCACTCTGAGTAGGAGAGATACACTGGAGTTGTAACTTGTTTATCTGAAGCAATCAAATAGCTTATGTTACAATAAATTGCGCATTTAATAGAGAATGCTAATCTCTATATTCTTTCTGTATCTCAGGTGTGGCATAGGAACATACTACGGAACGATTGGTGGCCCATGTTCCTACTTCAGTGCTCAGTTAAAAGATAAAATTCCATATGTACCACCAGGGAAAAATCTGTATACCAATCCAGGGAAGAAAGGAACTGGCTATGGGTAAAACATTCTAAAATTATAATATGAAATATATATATATATTTAAAAAGTAAGATATAGTTGAATGCTGCTGTTACCACTGTTTTATTTCTGTATCTAGGTATCCAAATCTCACCATAGGTAAACCATACATGCATTCAGTTGAATTATATGACATAGGAAGAATAAATTTTAAGGTAAAATTCAATTGAATTTCTACTTTATTTTATTTTATTTAGATTGATAATATATCCTATCCTTTCTAATTGGACCTTATTTTATATCATCTCATAAAATTATACATCATTAACCTTCCTTCAATAAATAAAATAGTTTTGCATATTATTTCAATATATGTGGGAACTGTATATTCTGTTTCATTAATTTATTATTTTCTCAGCCTCAGTATGGTAAGTGGTTGGATAGTGGGTCTTTGCACCTCTCACTGTTAAGATAGACTCTGTTAGCCAAAAAATTATGGATACTGTCCCAGAAGTGGTGTGGACTGCATTAGAGTCATATATGGATTTAAATGTGTATCCTTATTGTGAAACCCTGTTATGGAGGGTCCCTTTAAGTGGTGAAGGAATGGAAATAGGGAAATCCATGCTGTTTTTTATTACTTCAGTGAAGAACATTTCCTTCTTGTACATATTTGCTTTGATGTTGTGATGACTGAGGTCCTGCCTTCTACATATTTTGCTTTGATTGGGCTTGCCACAAATTGTTAATCTTCAGATATAAATATATCCCTAATGCTAATTAATACTAATTTCCTACCACTTACTGCGTTTATAACTTCAGAAATGCAATCCCATGTAAGTTTGCTCAGGAATAATTACAGCTGAGTATGGCTTTTACCCTGAAGTAAGTTAGCATAGAATTGCAGCCTTAATCTTATCCCTAGCTTTAGATAAGCAGTTGAAGACTCCAATGTGACATCTTCCATTTCTGATTTGCCCAGAAAATATCTGAAGAACATCACCAGCTAATGAAAGGTGGACCATTCAAGCTAAATCTTTATCCCCGAGAATATTTTGATATGAATCCTTACCATGATGAAAAGCCGTTGCCTCCATCAAAAAAACAATCTACAAAACTACAAATTCAACAACCTTTTAAACCAAGTTCTCCAGCTAAAAAGGTGTGGTTTTTAACAGTCAAACTTCTCAAAAATTTTTTATTACAGATATTTTCCTTTAGCTAAGAAAAGATGACATGTGTGATATTTACTGCAATGTAGAGGGCTACATTTATTGGGGGGGAAAAAAACACAAGTAATTTTGGAAAGTAGCATATCTATGGAATCATCGTAGCTTTTTCAGATTTAACCCAAATAGAGATCCAAGAGGTGACCTATCCTGGAACCTCTTCCTTCACAAGATGCAGTTAGATCTAGGAAACTATAATTAGGAACAAAATCAGCAACAAGAACCAAAGGGAAGTTTCCATAGATGCTTATCTGTGATAAACCAAAACCAAACAAACACTATCATGCTTAATGTGTTGTATGGATGAAACCATTATGGTTGTAAACTATGGGTTTTGGCTAGCATATTGTTCTGAACCCATTCAGGTGCAGTTTATTCAGTAACCAAAGTTAAATTATGATTTACTGCAATGTGTGTAGCTAAAGTTGTGTATTCTATCAGGGTTCCTGCCTTGTGCTGGTTAATGACCGCAATAAAGACTAAACTAAACTCAGGGTTCTTGCCTTAATTTTATATCCAAGTGTGGCTGAAGCAGAGTAGGTAGCCATGAATTTAGATCAGGAAGACCTAAGTTCAAATTTCTGCTTGGATGTGAAGTGTACAAAGACTGAAGTACCAATCGAAGAGAATATTTATAGCTCAGGGTTGCACTGTGGAGTCCTTGGTGTTCTCTGAGCCTTGTTGTTTTCTTGCAGACGTTTCATTGCCAGACTAGGCAACATCTTCAGTGCAAAAAGGGAGTGGGACTTGCTTTCTGTTTATATATCATGGCTTGTCCTGCTTGTGTTGGTGGAGGTGTTGGGAGTTCCTTGGGAGTTCCTAGTAATCTTTGCATATCTGGGTGTTGATGCTTGGCACTCAGACAAAGCAGCCATCAACATAGAGGTAAACAACATTTACATACCATTAGAAAGAGACAATAGAAAAGCAAAAGACCAGAACACTTCCTCGCCAGCAATCAATACCCAGATGTGCAAAGATTAATACCAAGATTAACACCAGATGAACAATCAAACAGTACATTATATCAAGGAACTATTAACTTAATCAATCAACCAAACAGCAAACACACCCAAATACTATTCAGGACTGACTCTGTTTATACTTCTTGAGACCAGCCTTGTAACTCTATCGTTCTGCGATTCTCAGTGAAGAGAAACTAGGTGCTGTACTTGAGATGGGCCTTCATATTACTTTGCACCCAGCTCAATAATGTTGCTAAATTCATACTTAGTGTTTTGTGTGGATGAAGTATTCTTTTCTAAGTCTGCAGTATTTAGCATTCCTTCTTGCCCTTCTAGCCAGGAGGTATGAAAGCAGGCACGTTTGATCCATTTCCAACCTATTCCGCAGAGCCATATGGCATTCGGTTGCCCAGGTCTGCCACAACTAATAAACAAGGAAACGTATTTCACCCTAATCCTGGTACTAAGAGCAGACCAGTAAGAAGTATTATGACCTTGAACATTGAAAAGTAAGTATTGCCTAACTGCAGTATTTAATTTTTAGGAAAACTTGTGCAGAAGATATTCTCCAACCTGGTAGCTATTAATCTCCATATACTGTTCTATGAAGACTCTCTTGCTATTTACTCAGTTGGGAGGGAAATATGTTCCAGATGTGTTGAAGAGTTCTTGTTCTACTTTATATAGTTGAAGCTTGAATCCTGGCACTGGTGAATAATAGAATAATTAAGTGCTTTTTTTTTAAATTTGGTGTCCTGGTCGAGTTAGCTAATTCTAATAAAATCATTAAGACCTATTAGGCCAATGCACTGTAACTCAACAGTCATATAAAAAGGCCTCCTCACTTCTTTACGTACATACCTACCCACCTTTTGGGGGCATGCAGGCATATGCAGAGCACTGAAAAGGAGTAAGAAATAGTAAGCCAAAGAAATGTATGACATAAGGGGAAAAAAGGAAAGAGCTAAATCTAATTTACACCAACACCACTCACTATGCTGCGCTGTATCTTTCTATCCTCGCAACCAATCCTTGTTTCCGCCAAAACCATTTATTGCTTCATCCATTACCTTTCATCCTCACTTTCTTGAAATGAAAAATGTGTGCCTCTAAAGGCACACAGGAAACCAAAATATTAGGTTCATGTTGATGGGTTACCTGTTGTACACACCAGATCTGTACTTAACATTAGTCTCTTTAAAGCTGCTTTGAATCTTTCCAACATTTGACATTCAATAAATTTGCTTGCTAAGTAGTATGTGGTTTCTCTCTTTGTGTAAACATCTGGGAAAACAGAAGTTGACACCCCCCCCCCCCGGAAATAGCTTATCATAGAACCTGATAACCTGGTGGTAACTTTATGAAACATAAACTGTAACATGAAGATTGCCTAACATATTTTTATTCAGTCCAAATGAATGAATATTCAGTCCTATTAACACACACACACACACCCCTCTACACCTACCTTCTTTCCTGCTTTGCACCTTTTGGTAGCTACCAAAGAAGTGTGATGCTAACCAGTATGATGGAATATGATGACCTTTGAAAAGCAGAGTGGGAGAAGAGGAAATGTATATTCTGAAAAATAAACATAACCCTACTTTACAAAATATTGCTATATTGAGCAACTGGCTGAAAAAAATGAGAGGAAAATATTTGGGGTCAGTGGCCAGAAGCAAGTTGTTTTTAATCTGAACTTCATAGGATCTGTGTTAGGAAAAAATGCTGTATTACATTTGATTGAAGAAAAAAAATCAAAACTTGGAGTATTAATGGATAATTCATAAGATCCAGAATAGTAGATTTCAGGCACTCTTGAGAAGGAAATTTCTACTTGGGTAAAATAGAATGTATATATCAGTTAAGTCTTATGACACTTCCTTGCATTTACATTTCAGATCGTTAAATGCAACTAATTACACGAATCCCAATGTGATGTCATATTAGCTGCAGAAAAGCAAGGTGAATGAATGAACCTTCTGGACTGCAGACAGTAACAGCTCAAGTAAATAAAAGTTTTGTGGCTGAGGGAAATGTGTCAGATATAGCTATCTGCCTTGAGGGTTTTATAAATATAAGAACTAATTGATAATATCGTTAGTGATGATATGTATAAAATGTAAACCAGATTTGAAATGTTATTTAAGTTGTATATATCAGATAGTATTAGTAAACATTATTTTTTTGGTGTGAGTTTTTTTTTCTGCCTTGAAAAGAACAAATACTATTATTCATAGTTGTCCTGTGTCTTTTTTTTTATTTGAACATAGTCATTAAATAATTGGTCTATTAAAAAGAACTTCCCTGAATTCTAAACACTCTAGAATGGGAACAATTACAACCAGGGCAACTATACACTGAAAAAAAATAACAAATATTCTTCAGGTATTTAAAAAGAAAGCTGAAAATTCAGCTTTATCATGTCACTGAGGAACCAGACTTGCTAGCCTCCTTCCCCCTGACTTATCGCTCTTAAAACTTTGTGCTGGGTGAAAAGTCCAAGTTTGCCTTTTGCTGCCCTCCCAATAGTGTGCTATGAAAGTCATCCAGTGAGCTATTGACTCCCAGAGTTTGTGGTGCAAATGAAAAGGAACAAAAGAACCAGTGGCTATTACTCATCATGTCTTGTCTCCAGGATAAGAGTTATCTGTGTCCAAGTACCAGTTCTGGGAAGCATCACAGGAGAGAGCTGTTCCCTTTCTTTCACACTAATGAGCATTTCTGCTGGCTTCTGATTGGTTGCTGTAGGACAGTGTTTCTCAACCTTGACAACTTTAAGAGGTCTGGACTTCAACTCCCAGAATTCCCAGAATGGACTTCCCAGAATTCTGGGAGTTGAAGTCCAGACTTCTTAAAAGTTGCTAAGGTTGAGAAACACTGCTGTAGGAAATAGGATGCTGGATTACTTAAGTGTTTCTGATCCAACAGAAGTCTTTCTATGTTAAAGCTGAAGCCTGTGCTCATGCGGAAGTAAACCCCATTGAAATCATTGCAGGTTCTTTCTAAATAGACATATATACACACTTGTGCTGAATGACCACCTATGACACTTTCATTCTCATTCCAATCCAAATACAATATGTAGCAGTTTTGAAGGGAATTTAATGTTTAGGCTACAACTTGAGTTTCAGCTGGACTTTCAGTGGGATTATCTCTTGAGCAGGGTTGTACAGAATTGGGCTGTTTATAGAATTATTAATAGATTAAAATGCTTCCAATTATTTTAAAATAATATTCCTGACTGAGATGCTACTAGTGGCTTATATAATACTATATTGATACAAGAATTTTAGGTGACAGGCATTAACTTAAATATAACATTTTCTCCTCTGTGAAAGAGTAATCTCTTCTAAAATAATACATGATCTAAAAATAAAATTTGCTTTGAGTCTGTGACTTCCAATATATACAGACTTTACTAAATACAAATATATATACACAGGCAAAATACCTTTTAACCAACTATGCACAGCAATACACAATCCAGCAACTCCTACAACACCCAGCAATATGGATTTCTCCCAACTGCCTTATATCCATGTAACTTTGCTAAGTCATTCAGTGGTGATTGATTCAATTGTATGTAATTAGCTCATCAGTTTCCTCAGAGCTAATTGTTCAGTGCTCTCAGCTGTGCTGCCTTATTCACTGAAGTAAAACTAGTAATACAATGTCTGGCTCTGGCACATGTCTACCCTTCGTTGCTAGGTAACCAATGTCTCTGCCAGGCTCTCTATTGTTTTGCAAATTCTTTTGCCTTCGACATTCCGATCTGATTGCTCCTAGAAGCGGAGAAAGATTTTTGCCCTCTAAATTCAGGCCAGCAACAAATGGGAAAAATCTGTTTGGTAACATGCTCAGCACAAAAGGCATCTTAAGTTTTTCATTCATGAGATTCTGGACTGTGCTCAGTTGATCAAAGATTGTCTGTATCCTGATCAGGTGGTCATTTACATTTCCACTGTCTTCCAAATTGCATGCAGTTCTCGTAACAAAGAGATCACTTTCTGATCATCAGCTTCTGAATATAGGGTGCATAAATTCTCAATCATTTCCTTCGCAGTAGAAATATTTTAAATCTCTGCTAATCTGTGATCTGGAAGAGATCTAGCAACAAGAATTTTAGCTCTCTTATCCTTTTTCTTCCACTGTCTTTTGGCTTCCTCCCCATCCTCTGGTTTAGGTTCAGGTAAATCCAGAATGTCCAAACAATCTTCAAAATCTAGCTGCATCCTCAATCTGAATAGCCATGCTGAGTAATTATCCTCAGTCAATTTTGGTATGGGGGCAGCTCCTTCTTCTTTCTCCATTGTTCAGAGAGAGGAATTTTTTTTTCCTGAACTTTGCTTTTTAAACGTGCAAGTGGCTTCCATTTTTGCTGTGAGGCCAAAAAAAAAAAACTTCAAAGAATCAGTTCTTGGTCAGTATACTGGACTCTGCTGGGCTGCACTGGTCTGTACTGGTTTGTACTGGGCCCATAACCCTTGATGGAGTTTTGAAGGTTAATAAAAGAACTCCAAGCAGCTAACAACAGTCTTGCAAAGTAGAAGCATGAACCACGAAAGGACTTGCACATTAAGGTTAATTACGTTCAGAAATAAATTCAGTCTTCACACAGTAGTTAGATGAAGAAAAACAGAGATAGCTTACATTTATTCAGTAGAACTGGATACAAGTAGATTCATAGTGTGAATCTACTGTGTGCAAGCAAGATGAAAGGACGAGAGCTGCATTCTGCACCACCACCTGCTTGCAGGTGTGCCCAAAGAGTAATGGAGATTGTTAATCCCCCAAACTCAAGAAGGAGAAAGGAAGTGGAAATCAGGTGACCCATGTGACATCCCACAAGCACAATAGAGATGCGTTTACTAGAAAGGACCACCCTTATGCTTATGAGACAATGCTGAGTTGACCCTGATAATTCCAACAGTAATTAGATAACAGTTTTAAACAGGTTTCAAATAGGAGTTTTTATTATAGTTTCTTTGAAGGATTGATTGATGGAGTTTGCCTGGAACTGCCTAGAAAAAAAAGACAGTCTTCTTTACAAACAAAATCAAAGGAGGCAATTTGTGATAGCAACAAATCTATACATCCATTGTACTTTAGCAATTAGTCCTACGTGTCACTGAAGGTGATGTTGAGGTTGTTTCTAGCAATAGCTTAATTCAGGGCTTTCCAAAGTGCTGCCGCTGGCGATACACCAGCGGCGGCAGCGCGGGGGGGGGGGGGTGCGCGCACGGCGGCGGCGCGGGGAGGTGCGGCGGCGTGCGTGCACGGTGGCACGGGGGGTGTGCAGTGGCGTGCACGTGCACGGTGGCGGTGCGGTGGGGCATGCGGCGGTGTGGGCGTGCACGGCGACGGCGGCAGCCTCCGCTAAAACGCAGAAACACTGATACCGCGCCGCCACTGATACGCTGTGTGTGGCGACACACTTTTGTGTCGCGACACACAGTTTGGAAAGCTCTGGCTTAATTTAACCCAGTTTTTAACTAAGAATGCTTCCAACTCTTTATCAATATTAATAATCATCTTTAAACAATGTTCCCCCACTATATTCCTATGCCATCTAATGATTAAAATACATGGCCTATTCCACATCCACTTCAGTAGGTCATCTAAAACTCTTTCCTTGTCAGAACTGTAAATTTAAGTGGAACTAGAGCTACAGAAACTTCTTACAAAACATTGGGGTTTTTTTGGGAAAACCTCACTTTCAAAAATTTAAAATGCCTCTAGATCAGCCTTTCTCAACTTTTTGACCCTGGAGGAACCCTTGAAATATTTTTCAGGCCTTGGGGAACCCCTGCACATTCAGGCTCAAATATAGGCCAGAAGTTACAAAATTATTATATTAGTTTCATGAGTAGGCCTGTATATATGCATTAACAGTCTTCTTAAACTAAAAATAAAGAATGAAATTTACCTCTTTAATGGGAAGTTGCCCGAATTTGAAATAACTTTTTAAATAAATTGTGATCTCCCAGCGAACCCCTAGTGACCTCTCGTGGAACCCTAGGGTTGAGAAACCCTGCTCTAGATACATATATGGAAAAGGGCAATATGGATACATTGAAGGACACAGTATTTTGTCCTTCATCTAAGATTAAACCCAAAATAATGTTAACTTAAAATAGATTTTTTAATATATATATCAGGAAGCGAAACATACCTGGTAGATCATGTATCAAAGAAATACGTTGATACCTAGATATTTCTTCACAAATTTGAGTAGGATTTACAGAGAAATCATTTTCCTTTTGGCTTCTAGGTTTGCACTCTTGCTTGTATTGCTCATTGACCAAAGTAGTAACTTGCTCTTTGAGGTTAGTGTTGTTCTTTTGAAGACGCTGTGCTTCAAACCTCAGTGTATCTCTTTCATTCTCTACAAAACGTGTTTCATTTTCCTTTAGTAAGAGCATTTCATTCAGTTCTCTTATTTTATGCTTGCATTCAGACGTTTCCTGTTTAAATTCATTCATCTGCTTCTTGAGAATCCAGTTTTCTTCTGTAATGGTCGTTACCATGGTTCTCAGTCGGTCACATTCTCTTTCAGTATTGGATAAAGTAGTTTTCAAAACTCCACTTTCTATTTTTGCATTTTTACATTCAATTAGAAGTTTTTCCTCAACATGAACTCTGTTTGACTGGGCATCCTGGAGTTCTTTCTCCAGGACATTTTTAGAACTGAGTGCCTCATGCAGCTTTTTATCAAAATTCACTTTTTCATCTTTAAATGACTGCAACATCCTAAGAAGAGCTTTCATATCTGATACTGTGATCTTCTCATTTTCTTTCAATTGTTGTATCTCATTCTGTTTTTCTCCAAGCTCTTCTCCTAACAAATTCTCTTTTTCTTTAAGTTGGGAGATTTCTTCCCCCAAGGTATTTTTTTCTTCTTGAAGTACTAAAACTTTATTTTCCAAAGATCCTAAGGCTGCAACAAGTTTACTATTTTCGTTTGAGAAAAAAGCCAAATTTTCCTGGGCTTTTTGATCTTTCTTCTGAAAATCAGTTCTCTCTTGCATTATCCGCTGATTTTGATCATAAAGCTGATCCTGCTTTTCTTCCAGTGCTACCTTTTGCTGTTGAAGTTCTTTGCATTTCTTCAGTAATCTTTTCACTTCTTTCAGGCATTCCTTGCAGTCTTCATCTGATTTAACTAATTTCTCTTGGAGGTTATTCTTCTCATCATGCAACTCTTTAATTTGATTCTGATATTTTGAATTTTGCTCTGTCAGAGACTGTATACTCTTGGTAAGAGGTTTCATTTGAGTCTTCATATCTTCTTGTAGAATCATCCATTTTTTCTGAACATGCTCAGACTCTCCCAATGGCACGTGTAAGTGTCTAAGGTTTTCAGCATAGCTATCAGGTACAGAATTGATATCAGAGAATTCCAGATCCTCGTAGTTTTGTAACTCTTGATGTGACTTAAGCAGCTGTGTTTCTTTTTCTTTTAGCACTTTGGACAACAGATTTAACTGCAATTTGTCAATGGCACTGCCTTTCATGAGATGTTCTTTATTCTTATGTTTGTTCTTGCATGTTGTTTGAAGTGCACTTCGATAATTTTCTGAAGATGAAGTAGTGACAGTTTGAAACTCATCTACTGAACCCTCCAGTTCTGAAATCCTCAATTTAAAATCATCATTTGATGTATCCGCTACTTTTTCCATTAAATCCTGTTCTGACAAATAACCAGAATCATTGTCTTTGCCACATACATTGTTAGAATTCTGAAGTTCAAGGGTATGTGACAGTTCATGTCTAGTAGTCTTTTTATCCTCCTCTTTCAAATCTTTGAAAGAACTCACACTCTCTGATAAACATCCCTCCTCTGCTTCAAAGTTAAGGAATGCCTTGGAGGCTTTGTGTTCGTTGTAATTTTTTAACACACTAGGATGTGTCATCTTTTCTGGGCCCAAACCCATAAACAATGGAGAAAAAGTGTAGTTGGCAAAATTCTTAATTTCATTACCATTATTTAAAGTGAGAGCAGCTTTGTTTCTAGATTCTTGGGTATGGTTTTCTGATATTCCAGTTGCTTTGTGTTTTAATAGAATCTGTTGTGGAATGTTTTCACTTATAATCCTGTTATATATGGATTCAGAGCTGAACTTGGTTTCTGAACAATGACCGGTGTCAGGCTTCTTATCAGGAAGAGGTTGCTTCTTAAAATATAGAGCTTCTTGATATTCTCTTGGCTAAGACAAAGGGAAAGGTAGCATATCAGAAGACTATTCAGTGCTTAAGAAACATACAGTAGCTTAGCATTGCTTATAAGTTGGAGACAGTAGCTCCTTTTCAAGTCTGGCAAAGATTTTCTCCCCTTGCAAAAAATACATGAAGATATGGGGATCACTTGTCTTTTGACCGTTTTCCTTATACTTGCTAGTAATTGTTTAAATTATTTTAAATTATGGTGCTTTTTGCTGGTTTTTAACTTCTAATATTTCCCCTTTCTTTGCCTTACCATTATACATGTGTGTTTTTTATGGTAAGTATGGGCAAGGTTTCTTTTTTTAAAATTTATTTATTCATTTATTGGATTTATATTACCGCCCATCTTCTCCACAAGGAGAAGATTTATTTAGTTATTTTCTATCCCGCCTTTATTATTTTTATAAATAACTCAAGGCGGCGAACATGCCTAATAGTCCTTCCTCCTCCTATTTTCCCCACAACAACAACCCTGTGAGGTGGGTTGGGCTGAGAGTGTGTGACTGGCCTAAGGTCACCCAACCAGCTTTCAGGCCTAAGGTGGGACTAGAACTCTCAGTCTCCTGGTTTGCCATTGGCTTCTTCCTAGGGCTGAGAGTGACTGGCCCAAGGTCACCCAGCCGGCTTTCATGCCTAAGGCGGGACTAGAACTCACAGTCTCCTGGTTTGCCATTGGCTCCTTCCTAGGGCTGAGAGTGACTGGCCCAAGGTCACCCAGCCGGCTTTCATGCCTAAGGCGGGACTAGAACTCACAATCTCCTGGTCTGCCATTGGCTCCTTCCTAGGGCTGAGAGTGACTGGCCCAAGGTCACCCAGCCGGCTTTCATGCCTAAGGCGAGACTAGAACTCACAGTCTCCTGGTTTCTAGCCTGGTGCATTAACCACTAGACCAAACTGGCTCATAGTTCTTTTAATAACTATGTTGTCTACCTACTGGGGGATTTTGTAAACGCTAGGTAGAAATGAACAGTAATTCAGGGAATTTATCATTTCTATTTTCTCGAGCATTTCTTAGGCAGTAGAGAGATCTGTTTACATATCACATTGAGCCATAATGTGTTTTTTAAATCCAGAATATGAACCCACCTACTGTAGTTTATTAACCATCATTTATTTTGAGGCAGGCTGTTCAATTGGTAAACAGCTCTTACTGTTAGGTAATTTTTCCTGATGTCCAACTGATTAGAGAGGTTTCAGGGAAAAGATTGAATCAGCCAGTCTTTTTTCCCAATGTAGTCAGTGACAACTGTATCACCAAATACGATTAAAGAGTGTTTTGTTTAACTCTTCTTGGAAGAAATGTTCTTCATTCAGTTTGCTTAATTTTTCTTTTCTTTTTTACATTATACCTATACCTCTCTTACTTAAGGCAAATGGCTCACATGGTGTCCCAGAAAGTTTCTTCTTCACTTATCATCCACACTAACACCTGTTGAGATTTAACAAAATAACAGCATTTCTTTCTTTGACCTAGCAACTTCTAGATTAGTTTCTCAACCTTGGGAACTTTAAGATGTGTGGACTTCAACTCCCAGAATTCCCCAGCCAGCATTGGCTGGCTGGGGAATTCTGGGAGTTGAGGTCCACACATCTTAAAGTTCCCAAGGTTGAGAAACACTGCTCTAGATGGATATGCTGGCTAGGCACTACCAATATTCCTGGAAGATATCAGGTGATAGCACCTGTAATAGCAGCAAGTGCTATCATATTATTCTCAGGGCTCATTGTAGTAATACACAGTGATTTAAAGGGGCAAATTAACTACCAAAAATAATGAACAAGATATTAGCCTTTGTAATTATTAGACTGCCATAACCATACCGTACAGCAGAAGACTAATCTGTTTTTGTATTGATATTGATACTGATATTGATATGTGTAAACCAAAAATTATCTGCTCTTCATGCACTGCTGAAGTATTATTATAGTTGGGAATATGACATCAGTTTGGTTTTCAAACATGATATGGTACCCGAGACATAGTTCTCTGAAAAAGCATTGGGTTGTTCAGGATGATTCAAAACATTATACTATAATGTAGTACATAGAACTACATACTACATAATGCATGTCTGGGTTAAAAGTGATGGATGAATGATCCCAGGGGATTGGAAAAAATATATTTTGATTCTTAATTCCCCCAAAACAACAGTA
This sequence comes from Charina bottae, assembly GCA_023362775.1. Classification (NCBI taxonomy): domain Eukaryota; kingdom Metazoa; phylum Chordata; class Lepidosauria; order Squamata; family Charinaidae; genus Charina; species Charina bottae. Next base: position 1,532,881 of record JALMGJ010000059.1, on the reverse strand, counting down.
AAAAGGTAAAGGTTCCCCCCGCACATTTGTGCAGTCGTGTCCGACTCTAGGGGCTGGTGCTCATCTCCGTTTGTTAGCCGAAGAGCCAGTGTTGTCCGAAGACGCTTCCACAGTCATTTTAATACACAATTTTAATAATTAATAATTTAATAATTTTAATACACAAAGTATTTGCTAGTAAGAAAAAAAAGCATACCGTAGTAATGTTGATAGATGTGGTGGGAAAAAGTAAACTGTCTGGACTTTTCATATCAGTTATATTTTTATTAAGTATCTCATTGATTTCAGTTTGAACCTGAATAAACACAAATGAATCATTAAACTATCCTGAATTCCTCTTACTATTTGAATAATGATTGTAAGCCATTCTGACAGGCATTTCTGTGTGCAACTTTGCCAACTTAAAAGTAACTCCTACTGAATTCAGAGAGACTTCAGCCTTTGCAGTATTTTGAGAACACAGCATAATCTAGATCAGTGTTTCCCAGCCTTGGCAACTTTAAGATGTTTGGACTTCAACTCCCAGAATTCCCCAGCCAGCATTGGCTGGCTGGGGGATTCTGGGAGTTGAGGTCCACACAACTTAAAGTTGCCAAGGCTGAGAAACACTGATCTAGAGAAAGCTGTGACCAATTATGCTCATGATCTGCTTGTGGGCTTTATATATAGGAATCTGATTGATTGATCTGATGCAGTAGAATGGGAGTAGGTAGAACCTGGCCTTGATTCACCAATGTATTTAATCTAAGAAAACAAAAATAAGTGTGTTAGAAAAAAAAGAAAGTAATTTTTATTCCAGATGTTTTCAGTGTCACCTTTCAATGACAGCAGGTATCAATGGTTTAGGCACATATTTGACTTTTTCCTCTCAGTAACCTTTCATGACAATCCATTATGGAGACATTTATCACAAAGTGAGGAATCCTGTGATTCCCCTTCCCTCCCCAATATTGCAATATTGAATTTGCAATTCAAGAAAGAAGAAAGCAGGGGAGAAGGGACTCCAAGTACAAGAACATAACAATTTAGAATAATTGTTGGGATTTCTCACCCTGTATTGAAATTTATATATGAAAACAATTTCATATGTTTATTTTCAATTTACTTCTCATTAGAAATAAATTATCACATATTCCCTCCTTATTTCATGAGTATCTATGGAGCACTCTTACCATGCTTGCATTGTCTAAGGTTTGCTGTCGAAGATTTTGAAATGATTCCAGTTGCTGTTGTAAGATCTACAAGTTGTAAAAATAGTTAATATTCAGCTGGGAGTGATTATCCTCTTTTTTTTTTTACAGAAACCTATAATCCTGTGTATTCTAGTTCCTAAGAAGAGAGTGAATTGACACAGCATGTTTCATATCTGTTCTAAAGACTCCTATGCATATTCTACTCAGTTCAGTGAGATTTACACCTAGATAGTCATGGACAGGATTGCAGATAGAAAAATGGCTTACATTGAAAAGAGAGTAATGGGCAGGGGGAGGGGTTTAATCTATGAGCAAAAAAAAAAAGAGGTGTGTGTGTTATAAATCACAATGTCATCTTTCAATACTCTTGCAAAGCAACTTCCTCAAACTTTTCCAGTCTATATACACTTATTCTAATAATTTATTTAGGCTGGGAGCCCACAGTAAATTTAGTTACTCTACTTTGTAGCTGATTACCCGCTCAAGACCTATTTATGAAATGAATTAATTTATGTCTTAGGATATTCTACTCTTAGTATTAAAGAAATATATTTAAAAGTTTTTGATGTTGAGGCCTTGGTCAATTTTTGAGATGGGAAATGATCTGGGCTATTAAGCTAAAGGTAAAGGTATTCAGGTATGACATAAATCATATCCTTATAAATATACAGTGGAGGTGATGAATAGATTTAAGGGATCAGATCTGGTAGACAGAGTGCCTGAAGAAGTATAGACGGAGGTTTGTAACATTGTACAGGAGGCAGTAACTAAAACCAGCCCAAAGAAAAAGAAATGCAAGAAAGCAAAGTGGCTGTCTGATGAGGCTTTACAAATAGCTGAGGAAAGAAGGGAAGCGAAAAGCAAGGGAGAAAGGGGAAGATATAACCAACTGAATGCAGATTTCCAGAGAATAGCAAGGAGAGATAAGAAGGCCTTCTTAAATGAACAATGCAAAGAAATCGAGGAAAACAATATAATGGGGAAGACTAGAGATCTCTTCAAGAAAATCGAGATATCAAGGGAATGTTTTGTGCAAAGATGGGCATGATAAAGGACAAAGAAGGCAGGGACCTAACAGAAGCAGAAGAGATTAAGAAGAGGTGGCAAGAATACACAGAAGAACTATACAAGAAAGATCTTAATGTCCCTGATAACCATGATGGTGTGGTCACTGACCTTGAGCCGGACATCCTACAGAGTGAAGCCAAGTGTGCCTTAGGAAGCATTACTAACAACAAAGGTAGCAGAGATTACAGTGTTCCAGCTGAGCTATTTAAAATCCTAAAAGATGACACTGTTGAAGTGCTGCACTCAATATGGCAACAAATTTGGAACACTCAACAGTGGCCACAGGATTGGAAAAGGTCAGTTTACATTCCAATTCCAAAGAAGGGCAATGCCAAAGAATGTTCAAACTACTGTACAATTGCGCTCATTTCACATGCTAGCAAGGTTATGCTCAAAATCCTACAAGCTAGGCTTCAGCAGTATGTGAACCGAGAACTACCAGAAGTGCAAGCTGGGTTTCGAAGAGGCAGAGGAACTAGAGATCAGATTGCCAACATTCGCTGGATCATGGAAAAAGCAAGAGAGTTCCAGAAAAACATCTACTTCTGCTTCATTGACTACGCTAAAGCCTTTGACTGTGTGGATCACAACAAACTGTGGCAAATTCTTAAAGAGATGGGAGTACCAGACCACCTTATCTGTCTCCTGAGAAACCTGTACGCAGGTCAAGAAGCAACAGTAAGAACCGGACATGGAACAACCGATTGGTTCAAAATTGGGAAAGGAGTACGACAAGGCTGTATATTGTCGCCCTGCTTATTTAACTTATATGCAGAGTACATCCTGAGAAATGCTGGGATAGATGAATCACAAGCCTGAATTAAGATTGCTGGGAGAAATATCAACAACCTCAGATATGCAGACGATACCACCCTAATGGCAGAAAGCGAAGCGGAACTAAAGAGCCTCTTGATAAGGTTGAAAGAGGAGAGTGCAAAAGCTGGCTTGAAACTCAACATTAAAAAAACTCAGATCATGGCATCTGGCCCCATTACTTCCTGGAATATAGAAGGGGAAGAAATGGAAGCAGTGACAGATTTTATTTTCTTGGGCTCCAAGATCACCGCAGACGGTGACTATAGCCATGAAATTAAAAGACGCTTGCTCCTTGGGAGGAAAGCTATGGCAAACCTAGACAGCATATTAAGAAGCAGAGACATAACCTTGCCGACAAAGGTCCGTATAATCAAAGCTATGTTTTTTCTAGTAGTAATGTATGGCTGTGAGAGTTGGACCATAAGGAAGTCTGAGCGCCAAAGAATTGATGCTTTCGAACTGTGGTGCTGGAGAAGACTCTTAAGAGTCCCTTGGACTGCAAGGAGGTCAAATCAGTCAATCCTAAAGGAAATCAACCCTGACTGCTCATTGGAAGGACAGATACTGAAGCTGAAGCTCAAATATTTTGGCCACCTAATGCGAAGAGAGGGCTCACTGGAAAAGACCCTGATGCTGGGAAAGACTGAAGGCAAAAGGAGAAGGGGACGGCAGAAGATGAGATGGTTAGATAGCATCACTGATGCAATGAACATGAACTTGAGCAAGCTCTGGGAGACAGTGGAGGACAGGAAGGCCTGGCGTGCTATGGTCCATGGTGTCACGAAGAGCCGGACATGACTTAACGACTGAACAACAACAACAAAGGTAAAGGTTCCCCCGCACAGTCATGTCTGACTCTAGGGGCTGGTGCTTATCTCTGTTTGTTAGCCGAAGAGCCAGCGTTGTCCGAAGATTCTTCCACGGTCATGTGGCTGGCATGATGCACGCGGAACCCTGTTACCTTCCCACCGAAGTGGTACCTATTTATCTACTTGCATTTGTATGCTTTCAAATTGCTAGGTTGGCAAGAGCTGGGGCGAGTGCAGGAGCTCCCTCCATCACGCGGGGCTAGGGTCTCGAACCTCCAAACTTGCGACCTTCCGATTAACAAGCCTGGCGTCTTAACCGCTGAGCCATCGCGCCCCCTTGCTATTAATGTAATTGCTCCAAATGCCCTCTGGCAACCTGTAGAGCTACGTTCTCTGGGAACTTATGGGCCATAAAATAGCAGGAGAAATATCTGGCGTGACAACATATAAAAGCCCATGATTAATTCAATAGAGCACAAGTTAGAGTCTATTTCAGAGACACCACAATGATGTTGGCAAATAAACCTTTTTATCAGTGCATCCATATAGTGAGCTTTTAAATCAATTATCTCTAGAAACTAAAAAATACCTTGGTAGTTGACTGATCAATTTGTAAGACCACAAGCATATAAACTGCTGGTATTCATTCCAGTTTGGACAGTTAACACAGAATCTTGTGATTATGAATTCTTTCTAGTTTATGCAGCCTGAGGATACGGCTACAATGATGCCTAGTGAGATAACCTGTATGTCTTCTTGAGCCTTCCTCCTACTGGCTCATAAAAATAGCTGAAGGTAGATTTGCTAACTCATATTAGCAAATATGAACATTGTCTTCCATCCATCTTAAAAATGTCAGCGGTTTGTAATTCCTGGATGAAACTGATTATTGGTAAACCATTATGATCTGGGTTTAGGGATTATTCTTTTCTGGATCTGCCAGCTTTGCTTTTTTACTGTTTAATTACATCTCTTCGCTGCTGGATTTGGTTTTTCAAATGTTGTTACTGCTTCTATCTGTTGTAGATTTTTAATTATGTTCGGTAAAGTTTTACAGCTGTTTTTTTTTTGGAAGAGATAAGCGAAGCAAACATTTCTTAATTGATAACAATCAGAATATAGACATGCATAGCAGCTACCAATTTATCAGATTAAGTTGTTGTAACCTGTGAATTGTTCTATAACTAGTGTCTTCAAATCAGGCTATCTTTAATTTATTTTTGCTACATATGAATTGCCTTTCTTCTAAAAAGTATCAAGGAGGAAGAGTAGAACACATCAAACAAAGTAACAACAACAACCACCACCAAGGAATAGAGGCCAAACTGAATTTCTCTCTATTTTAGCTATTATTCTGGTATTTCCTATTCTGGTGTCTTCCAGCTATGTTGGTTCAAGCCCCATAATTCCCAGCCAGCATAGCCAAATTATATGAATTGTAATCCAACATATTTGGCAGCCACAAGATTAGGAAAGTTCACAAACACAGTCTTTTGTCCTTACTATTCCAAAGAGGTAAGCTTACTTTCAGTGCTGATTGTGGTTGGAGCTGACCATCTCTTCCTGAAGTTAAAGTTTCTGAAAAATCAAAGCAACAAACCCATTGTATGTAATGCTTAGAGGATTTAAATATTAGGCAAGAAGCCTGCAGTTTATTCCTTAAACAGTGAGCATCTCAGTACAGAAACAGTTTAGTACTTATATTTTTATTTACTAAATACATACTTAAAAATTAGTTTCCAAGATCTGAAATCTACTCCTATATAGGCCCCAAAGGCCCAATTTGAATGAAATATCTTTGAATTAATATTTTGCACTAGTATATCAGGCTAATATTGGGAGGTACAGTATAAATGTCCGGCAGAAGCATGTGGCTTAAACTTGCCATCTCTTCACTGACCTCATACATCTATACGTTGGATGTTCCATAATTACAAACTATCACAGGCCAGAGTTGGGCAACTTGCTGTTTTGAGGGATAATGGGGTTAAAACTATATCAAAAAGTCCTCCTGCAAGTTGAGTCTTTGTTCTCATGTTTTTAGTTTGTCCCCTGAAACAGCCATTAGGTAGAGACAGCAAAAATCACACTCTTTTTGCTGGGTGTGTACTATTTCAATAAGAGATACAGTTCAGGGGCAGAACAACCTTTCAGGCTACACCCAATCTAAATCTAGCCTTCACCTACACATACTGTATCCAGACAGATCACCTACTTGGCTCCAACTGACAGTTCCTTTGACTGTAGTCTTTCCTCGCAGCCTGTATCCTGCCTGCTGTTTTTGCATAATACCCTAAATGACATTCAAGACCTCTGTCATTGCCAACAAAGGATATATAACAAAGTATTGAGATGAACTTTTGATATTGACCAAATACTTATTTTCCACCATAATTTGCAAATAAATTCTTTCCGAATCAGACAATGTGATTGTCTGGATTTGTTTTCTCATTTTGTCTCTCATAGTTGAGGTCTACCTATGATGTCAATTACAGGCCTCTCTCATCTTTTTAAGTGGGAGAACTTGCACAATTGGTGGCTGACTAAATACCTTTTTGCCCCACTGTAAGCTGTATTAATTATAATTATAATTTTACCGTATGTTACTTTGTAACATATTTCTGTTATTGTATGTTATTGGTGCTCCAGCAAAGGCGATCATTGCCTTGTCGTGGTGCTGGAGCTTGAGCACCTCAATGACGCCATGAGCTAAACCGTGAAGGGACACCCAAGATGGGAAGGTCATGGCAGAGGGGTCAGACTAAATATGATCCCTGGGGAAGGTAACGGCAACCCACCCCAGTATTCTTGCTGTGAAAACTAAATAGATCAGTACATCCAGAGATATGTCGGTATACCATCAGAAGATGGGACTCCCAGGTCGGAAGATGGTTAAAATGCTACTGGGGTGGAACAGAGGATAAATTCAACTAGCCCCAGAAGTGATGATACAGCTAGCTCAAAGCCGAAAGGACGGCTAGCGGCTGATGGTGCTGGTGGTGAACGACGAATCCGATGTTCTAAAGATCAACACACCATAGGAACCTGGAATGTAAGATCTATGAGCCAAGGCAAATTGGATGTGGTTATTGGTGAGATGGCAAGATTAAATATAGACATTTTGGGTGTCAGTGAACTGAAATGGACTGGAATGGGCCACTTCACATCAGATGACCACCAGATCTTCTACTGTGGACAAGAGGACCACAGAAGAAATGGAGTAGCCTCATAATTAATAATAAAGTGGCTAAAGCAGTGCTTGGATACAATCCAAAAAACGATAGAATGATCTCAATTCGAATTCAGGGTAAGCCATTTAACATCACAGTGATCCAAATATACGCCCCAACCACAGATGCTGAAGAAGCAGAAGTAGATCAGTTCTATGAGGATCTGCAGCACCTACTGGATAATACACCAAAAAGAGATGTTATTTTCATTACAGGAGACTGGAATGCTAAGGTGGGTAGTCAAACGACACCTGGAATTACAGGCAAGCATGGTCTGGGAGAACAAAATGAAGTAGGACATAGGCTGATAGAATTTTGCCAAGACAATTCACTGTGCATAACAAACACTCTCTTCCAGCAACCTAAAAGACGACTCTATACATGGACTTCACCAGATGGTCGACACCGAAATCAGATTGACTACATCCTTTGTAGTCAAAGGTGGCGGACATCTATACAGTCGGTAAAAACAAGGCCTGGAGCTGACTATAGTTCAGATCACGAACTTCTTATTGCACAATTTAGAATCAGACTAAAGAGAATAGGGAAGACTCACAGATCAGTTAGATATGAGCTCACTAACATTCCTAATGAATATGCAGTGGAGGTGAAGAATAGATTTAAGGGACTAGATTTAGTAGATAGGGTCCCGGAAGAAATATGGACAGAAGTTTGCAACATTGTTCAGGAGGCGGCAACAAAAAACGTCCCAAAGAAAAAGAAAACCAAGAAGGCAAGATGGCTGTCTGCTGAGACACTGGAAGTAGCCCAAGAAAGAAGGAAAGCAAAAGGCAACAGTGATAGGGGGAGATATGCCCAATTAAATGCAAAATTCCAAAGGTTAGCCAGAAGAGATAAGGAATTATTTTTAAACAAGCAATGCACAGAAGTGGAAGAAGATAATAGAATAGGAAGGACAAGAGACCTCTTCCAGAAAATTAAAAACATCGGAGGTAAATTCCAGGCAAAAATGGGTATGAACAAAAACAAAGATGGCAAGGACCTAACATAAGCAGATGAGATCAAGAAAAGGTGGCATGAATATACTGAACATCTGTATAGGAAGGATAATAATATCAGGGATAGCTTTGACAGTGTGGTCAGTGAGTTAGAGCCAGACATCCTGAAGAGTGAGGTTGAATGGGCCTTAAGAGGCATTGCTAATAACAAGGCATCAGGAGACGACGGTATCCCAGCTGAACTGTTTAAAATCTTGCAAGATGATGCTGTCAAGGTGATGCATGCCATATGCCAGCAAATTTGGAAAACACAAGAATGGCCATCAGATTGGAAAAAATCAACTTATATCCCCATACCAAAAAAGGGAAGCACTAAAGAATGTTCAAGCTATCGAACAGTGGCACTTATTTCACATGCCAGTAAGGTAATGCTCAAGATCTTGCAAGGTAGACTCCAGCAATTCATGGAGTGAGAATTGCCAGATGTACAAGCTGGGTTTAGAAAAGGCGGAGGAACTAGAGACCAAATTGCCAATATCCGCTGGATAATGGAGAAAGCCAGGGAGTTTCAGAAAAACATCTATTTCTGTTTTATTGACTATTCTAAAGCCTTTGACTGTGTGGATCATAACAAATTGTGGCAAGTTCTTGGTGGTATGGGGATACCAAGTCATCTTGTCTGCCTCCTGAGGAATCTGTATAACGACCAAGTAGCAACGGTAAGAACGGAACAACGGACTGGTTTAAGATTGGGAAAGGAGTATGGCAGGGCTGTATACTCTCACCCTACCTATTCAACCTGTACGCAGAACACATCATGCAACGTGCTGGGCTTGAGGAATCCAAGGCTGGAGTTAAAATCGCTGGAAGAAACATTAACAATCTCAGATATGCAGATGATACCACTTTGATGGCTGAAAGCAAGGAGCAGCTGAGGAACCTTATGATGAAGGTGAAAGGAGAAAGTGCAAAAGCAGGGTTGCAGTTAAACCTCAAAAAACCCAAGATTATGGCAACCAGCTTGATTGATAACTGGCAAATAGAGGGAGAAAACGTGGAGGCAGTGACAGACTGTGTATTTCTAGGCGCAAAGATTACTGCAGATGCTGACTGCAGCTAGGAAATCAGAAGACGTTTACTTCTTGGGAGGAGAGCAATGAAAAATCTAGATAAAATATTTAAAAGCAGAGACATCACACTGACAACAAAGGTCTGCATAGTTAAAGCAATGGTATTCCCCGTAGTAACCTATGGCTGCGAGAGCTGGACCATAAGGAAGGCTGAGCGAAGGAAGATAGATGCTTTTGAACTGTGGTGTTGGAGGAAAATTCTGAGAGTGTCTTGGACTGCAAGAAGATCAAACCAGTCCATACTCCAGGAAATCAAGCCAGACTGCTCACTTGAGGGAATGATATTAAAGGCAAAACTGAAGTACTTTGGCCACATCATGAGAAGACAGGATACCCTGGAGAAGATGCTGATGCTGGGGAAAGTGGAAGGCAAAAGGAAAAGGGGCCGACCAAGGGCAAGATGGATGGATGATATTTTGGCGGTGACGGACTTGACCGTGGGGGAGCTGGGAATGGCGACGGCTGACAGGAAGCTCTGGCGTGGGCTGGTCCATGAAGTCATGACGAGTCAGAAGCGACTGAACGAATAAACAACAAATGTTATTGCTGTTATTGCATCCGCTGCAGCTGTTGCTTTTGTACCTTGCTATAGTAGCCTTGGCTTGAAAGGGTTAGCAGTTCATAAATAAATAAAACTGGCCTTGGGAATAATTTGAAGATTTCTTCTGTGGGCAATATTTCTGATTATTCAAAAGCAGAAATTATTGCACATGTTAGCCCTAGTGGGATACTTTTGCACAAACATATAGGAGTATTAAATGCAACCAGTCAATAATAATAATAATAATAATAATAATAATAATAATAGTGACCTGATGAAATAAAATAGGAAACATCCCTGTATCCCACAGAGAGCAAGCATGACAGTGTACCCCATCATGGACTGAAGCAAAGTTGCCCTGCCCATCACCTCTGTAGCACATCTGTACCAATTGCAGCTGGAGGAGAAGCGGGCTCATCTGGAGCACCTGGATTTGGGCTCCACGAAGCCGCGGTCTTCCTGGACAGCACAAGCTCCCCTCCTTCCCGCAGGCAACCAGAGGGGGCTTTCCTTCTTGGGTCACACGCCTGAGTCCCTGCAACAGCCTCTGGATGATGAAACGGCGCCCTGCGTTTGGGGCGAAAGGAATCCCTCTACCGCCCGCCCGGCCGCCCGCTTTTTCACCCACCAGGCGGCGCCGCGTCTAACTCAAGGGAGCGAAACCCGGCTCTCATCTTGTCTTGCGTCCGCCCGCGCTCAGCTCGTCACATTCAACGCTGGTGCCCAAACCGTCGCTCCGCCCAAAGCTACCTGCCGTTGCCAGGCAACGAGTTTCTTTGGAAACGGCCGGGAGAGGACAAGGCGGGCGAGAAGGTGCGGGTGGTTGTCGTCCTGGACCCTTGCATTTAGTCGCCTCGAGAAGGATGCACATCTTTTGAACAGGGTCACCCTCCATTAAAAGGCCTTGTCGTCTCTGAGCAACTTTAAGAGGCTTTAATAAGGCTTTAATAAACGTCAGTGCCCGAAGATACAGCATTTGTGTGGGTTGTTTGCTCTCTTCCTTGGGCTTTTGTGCACCAAAAAGGCAGTACAGTATTTTTCCAATTTGCACCCAGACATAGCTGGCGTTCCTTCATAACAGCGTTCCGCGCGTGTCATGCGGCCACATGACCGTGGAAGTGTCTTTGGACAACGCTGGCTCTTTGGCTAACAAACGGAGATGAGCACCGGCCCCTAGAGTCGGACACGACTGCACAAATGTGCGGGGGGTACCTTTACCTTTATAGCTGGCATGCTATCCTTGGCTCTCTTAAAAGCTAAACCGGGGTGCAAAATAAAGGAAAAAAGCCAAATAGGGTGTGGGCTGCTTAATTCCTAGATCGGAGACAACCAGGTAATTTCAGACAGTAAGCTACACTGATATGCTAAAATAAATAAATTGAAAAGAAAATCACCCTCAAAGGCATTGCATCTGGCATTGTTGTCGCCAACAAAATGATGTGGACATATCCTGTGAAGTAAAGCTTGATTCAAAAGCAACTTATTCACTGGTTCAGGTGGAGCAAATGGGTGTAATGGGTTTATTTTATAATTAGTATATAAGCCAGTTAGAGCATATTTCTTAATAAAGGGAAAAGTGGGGTAGAGTTGTTTTAAGTCCTTATATTGCTATCTTTGATTGTGTTTATCTTTTCAGTTTCCCAAACAAGACTGGGATCAGAATAATTTTTTTAAGAATGGAAAAGTTGATTTTAATAACGACTGCTGGGATTAGGCAAGTCAAGTTCTTTTTCATTTATGTCCTTTTGCTGTTTTCATAAAGGAAATGGCTTATACAGATTTTTTTAAAAAGTAAAATAAAAGATTTGCAGAAATATTCAGGCTTACATGATTCAAAAGGAAGCAAAATCCTAGTAATGCAAAAGAAGGAAGCTTCACAATACTGCAAGGCTACCTTCGGACATCATGCACAACTGCCTTATTGCCACTCACTTGCTCACAATTGCTACTTTACCCTCTTTAGGTGGGAGAAATTGAAACTACAATTCCCAAGATACTATAGAATTCCTATATAGGTGAATTAATTATATGGATGGTGTTGACTCTTCAAGGTGGAAAAAACTGTTGCTGCTCAAAGGGCCATCTAGTTTCCCTCAGGAGCAGGCGTTTCAGGCTGCAAATGATCTCAGGCCAACTCAGTGAATTTCTGCCAGGCTCCCAAATAACCCTTGTATAAACTATCTTCACAAAGTCCCTCTTACACCTGTTCCGTAGCAGCTGCGAAGGCCAGCCATTGGACTTAATCCAGCACTATTACACAAGAGCAAATATGTCAAAGCTATATTTAGGCATCTCTTTTGCACTGTAGTTCCCCCAATGTCTTGGTTTGGTTCATTGGTTCTATGCCTTATTCCCAGAGATGGCCAGTGCTATTTCATTCCTGACCCCCTTATTTCAAGAACCACAGACAGCACTGAATCTTATTTCAACACTGGTTATGGGACCACTTTTTCCCCACGTTCACAGGCAGCAGGTGGGTTTAGGGAGTGCAAAGCCCAGAGTTCTGTCTTCTGACATCTTGTTACCACTTCTTGTTTCTCAGCATATGACACCCTAGGCATTTTGGCTCATTTCTGTTCTGTTTAGTCCAAAAATGAGATTTTGGGACTAGCATCTGTAATTAAACTTGATGTTTTGCTTGGATAAATATGGTTGCTGAGGTAGTGCTGCTGCAGTGACATGAGAACACCTTAAACCAGCTGAGAGTTTTTCCATCTAGAAGGTTTTAAAACTATTGGAGTAATATAAGATTCAATTATAAATGTATTGGCATTATATAACACGTGGTACCATCATGTGTTTGTCTACCTACCTATATGAACTGCAAACATCCACATGATCACTAGATGGCAGCAAGGGAATGCAGAATACCCTTAACTCTTTTCTGCCATCTAGTTTGCAACCAAGATATAGTAGCTGTAACATAATACTTTTACAGGAGAGACACAACCTGTGTGTGGGATAAAATGCCATCGATGCTGCAGTAAAATATGCTTATTTCAAAGAGAAGACTGTTTGTTGTGTTAAAATGAAGGAAGAAAACCACTCTTATAACCTAGTGGTGAAGACAAAAATAATATAGAAAGAGGACTCACATGTTGGCATCACTATGAAAACAACTCAGTAACATAACTGACAGATCAGATTACCTTTAAATAAAACACTGGTTCTTATTTACTTCTTCTAAGGTCCTCATCTGAGAGGAGTTAATGAAGTATCTGCAGCTAGGGGCCTAAGACTGAGCATCTTCAAGCCATGATTTTCTCTGTGACTCTCTATGGAAGTGAAAGTTAAACTTGAAGAAGCAGGATAGAAAGAGTATTGATGCTTTCGAACTTTGGTGTTGGAGAAGATTCCTAAGAATACCATGGACAGCCAAGAAAACAAAGAAATCAACCCAGAATTCTCTCTTGAGGCACAAATGACCAGGCTCAAATTACCCTACTTTGGACACATTATGCGAAAACCTAGTTCTCTGGAGAAGGCTCTAAAGCTGGGAACAATGGAAGGAAAAATAAGAGGACAATCAGCAGCACAGTGGATGGACTCAATTAGAGTGGCGATGAGTTCACCACTGGAAGACCTGAAATACCAGATTGGGGCAGATTGTCCTGGAGAATATCTATCTACTGTATGTGGTTGCCAAGAGTCAACACCATCTTGATGGCATATAATTAATTCACCTATATAGGAATTCTATAGTATCTTGGGAATTGTAGTTTCAATTTCTCCCACCTGAAGAGGGTAAAGTAGCAATTGTGAGCAAGTGAGGGACAATAAGGCAGTTGTGCATTATGTCCGAAGGTAGCCTTGCAGTATTGTGAAGCTTCCTTCTTTTGCATTACTAGGATTTTGCTTCCTTTTACTGTTGACTCTACCCATGGGTCTTAAGTTGTGCCAGAGGACTAGCAAGAGATTGAGGGACTATTTTGTGAAGGCTTTTGCTACAGATATGGGTGAATGTATTGAGACAATTGCACAGTAAAAGCTTAATGTAGAAATGCCCCACCGCTCCCCAAGTGTTTGGTGTATTCCAAAGGAGCCATGGAGAAGTACCTCTTGTAACTGTGCAACTTTTGCCAAAGAGAAATTAAAAGTATTTCGGCATGCCCTCACTAACGAAAACAGATTTCCCTCTTTGATATTCTTTTGAACTCATGGAAACCAGGAAGAGCAACCTGATTTATGGAACTATGCATAGGATATTTGTCTGCATATGTAAGTAGGAAGTTAGAAAGTACAGAGACAATCCAAGACATTCTGATGACTGAGGCAGAAAATTTGAATGGCATTTCACAGTGGTAAAAATATAATCATGATTCCAGTATTTTTTATGCTGTTTAACTGTGGTTTGAAGTGGGCTGCCACATTTTGAAATAACTGGGCAGCCCTGGGGAAGTAGCAGCTGCTGCTGCTGCTGCTGCTGCTGGGAGCCCCCCCCTCCCCCCAGCAAAAGGGATTTAATGAGACAATCAATAGTGGTTCAGGTATGAACACTTTGCTTTTCAATCTTCATAGTCTTTTGTTGGTTGGCAGGCTAATAGATAATTAAAGGACAGTTTAGTCATCCCTGTGGGTTCTCTATGGAGGATTGCCAAGCTGACAATGTTGCATTTTAATTATTAAGCAAAACTGATACCAGTCCTTGTAAGGCAAGTAACGCAGAGCTGATCTCTCATCCAACAGCTCCAATTTGCTGTATTTAACTTGCTGAATAGTTCTCTGTCAAGTACCACATACTAGCTCAAACCTCTGGCACACAACCCAAACATGTTTCACATAGCAAGCATTCGCTACCCATGCCACTGTTTGAAACCTGATATACTTCATGAGTTGATAGATCTTTTCTCTACCTTTTTTAATTCCTGGCCAAACTGAAAACGAGGCAAAATTGTGTATTTTTCCAATCAGGTCAAAATACAATCACAGCATAATTTTTGGTGGCAGAATCTGTAGTTTTACAGCCTTTAGGGGCACTTCCATTCTGAGATTCCATCCTGTCCTACTGCTTTATAGTATCATAATTACCCATGAAAAGAGGTAGGGCTTCAGTTGTAACACTGTGCCTGCTATCCTGCACATTTTTACATCCCCCCCCACTCCACAGATGCCCCTAGCAAGTACTACACAATTTGGTTGGCCCCTGCCCTAATTTTTTTAAATGATTTTCTTTTCTTCCCCACACTCACACATTAGCAGTTTGGTGATGCTTTGGTTGATCCTCAGGAATGATTAACTTTATTACTGGTCACAGACACCCCAAGCATATCAAAATAAAAACAGTAAGTTGGTCCTAATAAAAACATTCCTTACTATGGATTTTGGCTGTTTTCCCCGGAGGATTCCCATGGCTATCTTTTTCTTTTTTTAAGATAAAGTAGGCTATTCTTAACTTAAGAATACTTACTGCTAGCTGTCACCTATCAACAGTCCTGCTGTCAGCTTTATAAGACACAGGCCCAAACCTACTTGAGCTTAGAAAGCTTTCTTCTAAAAACATATGAAATAATTTTGGCCCATGGACACATTAACTGTTATTACAGAGCTTTCCAAACGTTTTATGTTGGTGACACACTTTTTAGAAATGCATCATTTCGCAACACACACTTACAGCAGGGCACAAGGCAGGCACCAGGACCTGCGTGGAATCACAGCAGGTTTGGAGGCAGCAGGGCACAAGGCAGGCACTAGGACCTGCACGGAATCCTGGCAGGGCTTGGAGGCAGCAGCAGCTGCGACACCCCCCCCCCACACTGCAGCTGACAGCTATTAATTTGAGGTGTACTCGTTGCCCCTCCCCTTTTAAAAAAACGTGATGGCGATAAGCGTCAGAAGTCACAATTTCTCAGACATCTTATATTTTGTGTATGGGTAATGGTAACCACACAAGAAAACGCTCCTTGAAAACATTTTTTTTTAAAAAAGCATTTTAATTGCCTTTATACAGAGAAACCAAAAAACCCTACAGAAGTGCAGCTCTTTATAGTCAACAACCATATTAACTGCGATGTATGTAAACCAACATCGACATACCATAAGGCCTGTATGTGGCCAATGAGATATTTAAAAACCCAATTTTGAACAGCACACCCCTATTGAGCATCACAAGCAAAGCCCCCGATCCAGCTTCAGTTGTAGCTAGCAATTCTGGGTGGACATATACTTCCTCACCCACAGTGAGGACCAGATGGGTGTTTGGCAAAGGAGCAGCAAATGTCTATTCAGAACCATATCCTTCTACATAGACAGATGCCAGTCACTAGATCAGTGTTTCTCAACCTTGACAACTTTAAGATGTGTGGACTTCAACTCCCAGCATGGCTGGCTGGGGAATTCTGGGAGTTGAAGTCCACACATCTTAAAGTTGCCAAGGTTGAGAAACACTGCACTAGATCAATGTGAACTATTTGCCCTGAGGCAGAGAAACCCACCATTCCAGAAATATAATCCCATCCCCACTCCGCTTATGAGCTCAGCTGCCTACTGCTTTCCTGGCTATCTTTCCCTAATTGATTTGCTTATCTCAGGCAGCATAAGGGAAGTAAGGATAAAGACAATAAGCTGATGTCATTTCAGCCTGGGAATTATTTTCCTCCTCTGCTTCCTAAGCAACAAACATGGGAAAGTCCCCCTCCTGATTGGGAACAATGGGAGTTGCAGGACACCAGGCTGAGAAAACCTGACAGAGCAAATAAAAATGCAGTTGATGGGAACTGGGATAGTGCTTAAAAAAAAAAGGCAAAAGCTTCGTGATTCGTGGCTGACTTAAAAAGCACTTGCTTTTTTGCAGTGTCTATTTTATACTAGTGTGTTTCTATCACAGCAAACCATTCATGGCCAATATGAACTGTTGCCCTCTCCTACTGCTCTGAGCCTTCATTTCGGTCTCTACCTGGTTTGCTACTACTACTTTTAACGGCTACGCAATTAGATACTCTACTACCAGGTCCATCTCCTTCTACTTAGCAGCAGTATACTTTGCCTTGCAGTTGAGGAGATGGAGGTAGTAGTGCTGTGGGTCACAAAGAACCAGCAGGCATGTGAACAGGATGGATGACCACATTTGATATATCGTAGAGACTGACATTGATATAAAAACAATGCTCACAAGGCTGTGGGACATCTTTATATCAGGTGGGTGTCCTTAAGTAAAGGATTTGTGTTCATGGCTTGGAGGCTGAGAATATCTATGGGCTAGGTCTTTTCTTAGTAATGTGTATGCAAACATCTGAACAAAAATATAGCCAATGTGGAACAACTTCGCTTTGCTTAATATAGTACAATCTGTTGTGTTTACTTTATACTCCTGTCAGATTACACTGGCAGACATTGCGATGACGTCTTGGGAAAGAATGCCCCCTATCCCAGAATGGGCCACTGAAAACCCCACCTTTTCCCCTGAGCCCTCCATCCTGTCCTCCTTCCCCTCCCCCTGAAAGAGCAGTTTGCTGGATTTAGGCCATTAGCGTAGAGCTGCTGTAAGCTGAGAATGCCCTAGGCGTGCATGCAGGCATCTGTGTCTCCAAACAGTTAAGCCTTGGGGTAAACGGTGACAGCTTCGAAACCCTCTGGGGGCCTCATGCGAGCCCTGGCATGGGTTTCACAGTATAACTGCCCTTCCACAAAGAAGTAGCCTTTCTGCTTCAGGTTGAGATTGCAGTCGGAACAGACGAAACATTCTGGGTGCCTGTACTTGTCACGGGCTTTTACTACTGTGCCACTGTTAAATGGGAAAAAAAACCACACACAAACACAAACCAAAAGAACAAGTCAGCTGAATGCAATTTTAAGAGACCAGGACAGAGAAATCAGTGAGAAGTCTGCTGCTCAGGTACTGGGGGCGGGAGAGGGGGTCAATAAATTGTGAGCTTCAGTCTTCCTCACCTCTACTGAGTTCTTGGGCATGACTCTAATCCAGTGTTTTTCAACCTTGACAATTTAAGAGGTCTGGACTTCAACTCCCAGAATTCCCCAGCCAGCATAGCATAACTGGCTGGGGAATTCTGGGAGTTGAAGTCCAGACCTCTTAAAGTTGCTATGGTTGAGAAACACTGCTCTAATCTCTATGACCGCCATTCTATAAGCATATTTTGGTTAGATTCCCTACTGAAGATGAAGTTCAGTGGGAGCTAAATGAAACATTAAAATAAATAAATAAATAAGCTTTGCCCACACAGGATATGTGGGCGTTATTCATAGCATTGCTCCATGCTTTCTTCTTGTAACCTTTTAAAAATATGTTATATTATTCGGGACTTCCAGTGGGAATATAGTGGACTGAGCAGCTGTGCCCACGAGCTCCGTGAGCAGAACTGGCATTGTGGCATTTTTTTCAGGCTCAGGCTGGTTCTCCTGTAGCCCAGAGCTATTTTCCAGACTAAGGAAAAAGCTTGGAATCAACCCATTTGTCCTCCGAATGACCAGTTCTACCCAGATCGTGGACGGCGTGCGCGATTGACGGGGAAGACTTCGCCGGGAGGCTGGGATTTCTCCATTTCTGAACGGCGCTGCAGTCCCTTAAAGGGACAGTAAGTCCTGCCTTCCCATTTCTTAATCACCCAATTTAATTTTTTAAGTCTTATACCCTAAGAGAGGCTTTCTACAGTAAGAAGAAACAGACTCTCTTGATGCTTATCGTTATTTCTGGAATACTTTTAAAAATCTTTTAAAGTTTTGGCTTGTTTTCCCGTTTAAAGATTAAGGAAAACTGAGAACAAATAATTGCTTTCCTGTTATTGTTTTTGTATTGAATTTGAAGGATTGAATATTTTCCTACATGTTGGATTTCTTGTTTTTCATTCTTAGTTTTTCGTTCACTTTCCTGGAGATCTGCTTGTTAGTATATCTGTTTTTGTTTCAATTTCATGCGGAAACTCTGTATCAACTTATTAACTTGTTAACTCCTATCTACTGTGAGTTAAGTAGCTAGGGGGTGCCATAATCTACTGCCTGAAAAATGGAAGATTTTAAAGAGATTTTTTTGGAGTTTCATTGTGATAGCTCAAAGCAGTCCTTTAAAGAGACCCTTTCAGAGTACAGTCAAGTTATTCTACAGAATATATGGGATATTGGGGAAGAGATCATTTCTAAATTGTGTCATTTGGCTGAAGATGGTATAGAGGAAGATGAAGATTTTGGCAAAGAGGGAGATGCTTTTGTGGTCAGTGATATTGAAGCTATGCCAGGAGAAGACTATATCTTGGAATTGAAGGGGTTACAATGACAGTCTGAACTGCAGATTATAAAGCGAGTTGTTTTTATGGAAAATTGTTACGTCTTTCTGAAGGACTGTTATGGGAAAGAAGAAAATATGTTATGTGGGAGTTTTTTTGCTGAGAGGTTTGGGTTTTCAAGGGGGGCAGTTGCGCTGTTTGATATTTATAAGAAAAATGCCTTGGGTGTAATTGGGAGATATGTAACCGTTTTAGTTTATTTTGAAGTAGGGTAAAAATTTAAGAATGTATAACTGGACTGATAATGAGGTTTTGATGATTTTGTTTTCTTTTAATGACTTGGATTAAGATATATTGGAATTGTTTTAAGATCTGTTTGATTTGCAAGATTTATTAGATATTTATAAGATATAATTGTTTGATTTTTAGGTTTAATAGAGTTAAGATTATTGTAGTTACTAATCATAAAAGCAGACAATATTTATAATTTGATTTTCATTATAGTGGACAGAAATATAGAGAATCATATTTGTGTGTGTATGTCTGTGTGTGTATGTGTATGTGTATGTGTGTGTGTGTGTGTGTGTGTATATATATATATGTGTGTGTGTGTATATATATATATATATATACACACACATATACACACACACACACACACACACACATACACACACAGACATACACACATTTTCTTTATATAAAGGGAAGGAGCAATTGCATTAGTGATTTGTATATGTGCTAATGGAAAGATTTATAGAAATGATGTGATCTTGGTTTGATATAGAGTAAGAGACTGATTAGAGAAATTGCTGTATATTCATGCTGTTGAAAGTCGGAAGTCACCTTTGTATGTAATCTTCAAAAAATTTTCTTGTTTTTTACACTTTTTAGTTTTTTTTTCTTTTTGTAGTTTTGTTTTGTTGTGTAGTTTTTATCTTTGTCTTAAACTTAATAAAATTCTTTAAAAATATGTTATATTACTCAAATAAAACAAACATATACAACGTGTCTTTAATAATATGGCATTGTGATTTCATTTGTGAGGTCTCTTTAGGAATCAGTGGTTTTGTTTGTCCGCTTCCCTTTTTGTTCTGCTCCACTTTTGTGTCCTGTCTTTTACATTTTAATCCAGTGGGGAAAAACTGAATTATGTTTATTCTGGGAGCATTGTTTTTGGCTCAACTGCAGGATATTAATGATGGATGTAAACAAATAAACACAACCTTGTTTAAGATTATACATGAGAAATATCTCATTTTGTAACAGGTTGTTACAAGCTCTTTTGAAAATCGATGCTACAAATCTATGATAAGGAAATGAAATATCTTACACAATGCCATTTCCACACTTGTCACACAAAGGCACTTTTGGCACACTTCCCGCACCAGCATCCGTCTTTGTGATAGGTGCTCTTACGCTCCTTGTTCCACTGGGACGACCGTCTGCAAACAAAACAAAGCAACATATATAGCCTTGGGTTACATTCAAATGTCTACCATTAGAAGTTTAAAACGTATAAACATTTGTTTGCACCCAATGTTAGAATTTCTTCATTATAATAGACATTCTCTCACAAATAATTTGTGCTATTTTACAGCTGAAAACTGCATGCGTAAAACCATTTTCAGTTCCTTTATACCATCTAGTTATTTATATATATACCTCTTGATTTGCAGGCAGCAAATAATTTTTTCTTTTCTTATTCTTTCTCATAGGAGTGAATGTGTTTTAATCACTGCTAACCTCATTGAAATTAATATGATTTAAAGAGCTTGCCTTTGCTAGAACTGCCTTCCCCAGCCTGATAAAGTCCTTTTGTGTTGGGACAATCGTTCATAGAATTGCTGTGAAGTCTGGCTATGTCTTCCAACAAATGTAATTTCAGGTAAGGTACCAGATGGACATGTAGTGGTTAGGGTGCCAGGCTAGAAACTGGGAGACCGTGAGTTCTAGTCCCGCCTTAGGCCCTGGGTGACCCTGGGCCAGTCACTCTCTCTCAGCCCTGGGAGTGAGGCAGTGGCAAACTATTTCTGAAATCTTGCCAAGAAAACTGCAGGGACTTGTCTAGGCTGTCGCCAGGAGTCAAGACTGACTTGAAGGCACAAAAACAAACCAACCAAACAAACAAAAAAATAGACGGACAAAGTTGCCTTACATCATGTCTATTCTACACCTAGGGCTTTTGGGGGAAGAATGGTGGATTACCTATTAGCAGGTTCAAACAACTGCTTTGAAGATGGGAAAGAAGTAACTGAGGAAGCAGTATTTCACCGTTTCCTCTTATAGCATCTACCAATAGCCTGTCTCTGAAGCTATGATTTTAGTGGATCATAGATATTATGGTCTCTTGCAGAACTAATAGAAAAAATTTTTTGTAGAAAAGTGAAATACAGAAACATTTAAAAGTTTTCTTTTAATTATCACTTTCCATCTTTAAAATAATCAGAGGGATGCTAATGTTTATGACAGAGAAGGAAGAAGATGGGAAATCTTAATCACAGAATTCTTAGCTAGTTTAGTGCTTTGTTTAATTATTCACAAATAACTGACAAAAGGTCAGTTATTTCTGCATTTTTCTTTAAAAATATAGACAGAACAATTTAAGTTCAGTGTCAGGGGTGTCTGCAGGGGGGAGGTCAAGAAAGTCTAGCTAACACATCAAAAGAGCAATAATGGTGTCTGGATTAAGATATGTAAATTCCATATCAGTTGCTTAGGTACAATTCTAAACACACACTATAGTAAATAACATCCTATAGTAAATACTTCTGCTTAAAACAGTACAGAAGTGCACTTAAAATTGTCATATTCCTTTTTATTAAAATTTATTTTATGTTAGCTCTCCCTGACTGCTCTCTTCTTTTGTACCATAAGTAGTACTCTTATTTTTTTAATGGCTTCTCCTAGTTTAATACTCCTGACTTATTTTTATTGATATTGTCACACATTTTATTTCTGCTTTCCTTTCTTGAATACATTCTTCCATTAGGAGTTTAAGTAATCTACCGTCTTCCATACAGTCACTGACCAGAATCAAACCTGCCGAATTTAGCAAGCTGTTCTATGTTCCCTCCTACAACTTAGAGAGAGATACAAAACTGTAACTAACCAGGTTCTTCAGAGACCATGTCCTGGAGCACCTTAAAAGAACTGGACTGGCGTGGTTGGCTGGGTCCTTGAGGATCATCATGTAGCATCCTATAAACATCAGACTGGGGCACTGCAGCTGGTACTGGCTCACTGCAAAGTCAGTGCAAGTATGAAATAAAGATAGTTAACCATTAGAGGAGGATACAGGAGGACATTGACATGTATATCATAAAATGACTCATGGAACAACTCTACATATATAGTTGTATATAAAAAAAAGGTAAAGGTACCCCCCGCACATTTGTGCAGTCGTGTCCGACTCTAGGGGCCGGTGCTCATCTCCGTTTGTTAGCCAAAGAGCCAGCGTTGTCCGAAGACGCTTCCATGGTCATGTGGCCGCATGACGCGCGGAACACTGTTACCTACCCACCGAAGTGGTACCTATTCATCTACTTGCATTTGCATGCTTTCGAATTGCTAGCTTGGCAAGAGCTGGGGCAAGTGTGGGAGCTCACTCCGCACGCAGGGCTAGGGATTCGAACCTCCGAATTTGCAATCTTCTGATCCACAAGCCTGGCGTCTTACCCACTGAGCCACCACGCCCCTTATAGTTGTATATATTCATCCTTATATAGTGTGGGTTCAGAAACATTACTTCAGTTCCACCTAGAGTTTTGGGTTTGCAGAATGAATTTTGACACTTCCTTTGGAATGACGCGCTCTCCTTCCTGCTGCCAAAAATATACAACATATCACAAAATCCTTTTGAAAGCCTCTGTGATTTTGATAGATATGTGGTATGCTACTTGAAATTCATTGGAGAACAAGAACTCAAATGTCTTTTGAGTAGGCAGAATTTGCTAAATGGTTCTTTGGATCCAGTTCACAATTGCAATTTCTTCTACAATTTTGTCTTCATAAAACAAGAAAAGAACTACAGCAACTTCTGTTCTACCCTTGTACATGGTTAGCATTAGGGCAAGCTATGGTGAACACAGACTGAAAAGTTTAGATAGAACTCACGTTTGGGGGTAGGAACTAATAGTATTTTCTTCCCCAGGGTACGTTCTATACCAAAGCTTTCCAAACTTTTCATGTTGGTGACACACTTTTTAGACATGCATCATTTCGTGACATACTCTTACAGCAGGACATCATTTCGCGACACACTCTTACAGCAGGGCACAAGGCAAGCACTAGGACCTGCGCGGAATCACATCAGGTTTGGAGGCAGCAAGGCACAAGGCAGGCACTAGGACCTGCGCGGAATCCTGGCAGGGCTCGGAGGCAGCAGCAGCCACGACAAACCCAGACACTGCAGCTGACACACTAACGTGTCGCGACACACAGTTTGGAAAGCTCTGTTCTATACTCTTATATTGATCTGGAGCATTGGAAAACCCTCATACTACAGTTTTTTGCTTAAAACAAATATTAAAAAGTAAATCATTATATTAAAAATAACCACATAACAATATAATCCCAAAGTCAGAAGCAATAGCAACTGATCATATCTTCATTTAAATAAACCGAAAATAAAGGGGTCTGCTGAATTCACTAGATGCCAAGCAGACATTTCTAGAAAATCAAGGCAGAGAGTAGCTCCTGGGCCTATTCTCTCACAATGGGGCAACTTTAGCAGGACCTTCAAAAATGCACACATTAAAATTTATCTATATCTGTACTGGAGAAAGTTGGAAGTCACTTTCTGTTTCTATTTTCTGTCTATTGACACTTTTATAGTTTTTTTCTTTAGTTCTATTCTCTATCTTTTCTATACTTTTTATTTTTGTATTTTAACTATACTTTGAAAAACAATAAAGTTCTTTATAAAAAACCAAAAATGCACACATTAAATAAAAATATTTAAACTTTAACCATTCAAGTTGTAACCTTTTTAAACATAATAGGTTATTATTAGGTTTAGGTCTTGATCCTAGTATCATTAAGGCACAATGGAATGTTCCAAAGGAAATTCAGGATGATATTAATTACTACACACAAAATACTCCCAATCAGTAAGATACCATCCTTACTTTTGAGTCTAATGAAAACAAAACTTGACAATAAAAGCATTTCAAACTCTTTTTACTAGAATGGTTCTCAAAAGCAGGTTTCACTACTTGTCATGCAACCAGTGAAGATTTCATTCATAATTCCAGCTTTGTTATGAAAAGCCCCAATGAAAACACATGCAAAAATGAAACAAGGCTAGCATATTAGCATGACAATTGGCTAACTACTTGGGTCAAGGTATTTTTTTATTAGTATTATGGCCCAAACCAACGAGTCCTTATCTGTTGAAGCTTAAATGTGTTGTGTAATTTAAATAAATGTAGCCTTCAAGAATATTTATGAAAGTTTTTAGAACTTTCACAACTCAGCTAATGATATATTGTTTAAAAGCATGCAGTCAGCAGAAATATTGGAACAAGGATAACTGTTTTGGCAGTTGGCCTCTGTACACCACCACAATGAAGTTGAAAGGAAACACACCCAGATGGGAGCGAAGTCAGGACTTTCAACTGTAATTCAAGGGGTTTGACAAAAGTGGGGCACCAACCATTCAGGAAGTACAGCCAGTGGCATACACCAGAGCTTTCCAAACTGTGTGTCGCGACACAAAAGTGTGTCACCACACAGCGTGGTGTGTCGCCACACCACCCGGAAGAACTACAGTCAGGACCAGAAATATTGGAACAAGGATAACTATTTTGGCAGTTGGCCTCTGTACACCACCACATTGAAGTTGAAAGGAAACACACCCAGATGGGAGCGAAGTCAGGACTTTCAGCTGTAATTCAAGGGGTTTGACAAAAGTGGGGCACCAACCATTCAGGAAGTACAGCCAGTGGCATACACCAGAGCTTTCCAAACTGTGTGTCGCGACACAAAAGTGTGTCACCACACACAGCGTGGTGTGTCACCACACCACCCGGAAGAACTACAGTCAGGACCAGAAATATTGGAACAAAGATAACTATTTTGGCAGTTGGCCTCTGTACACCACCACATTGAAGTTGAAAGGAAACACACCCAGATGGGAGCGAAGTCAGGACTTTCAGCTGTAATTCAAGGGGTTTGACAAAAGTGGGGCACCAACCATTCAGGAAGTACAGCCAGTGGCATACACCAGAGCTTTCCAAACTGTGTGTCGCGACACAAAAGTGTGTCACCACACACAGCGTGGTGTGTCACCACACCACCCGGAAGAACTACAGTCAGGACCAGAAATATTGGAACAAGGATAACTATTTTGGCAGTTGGCCTCTGTACACCACCACATTGAAGTTGAAAGGAAACACACCCAGATGGGAGCGAAGTCAGGACTTTCAGCTGTAATTCAAGGGGTTTGACAAAAGTGGGGCACTAACCATTCAGGAAGTACAGCCAGTGGCATACACACACACCCATCGTTGGTGGCTCATAAGTAATGGAACAAACCAACCTCATTACAAACATAAGGATCGCCTTTAATACCTGGATGAAAATCCTTTGCAGTCAATGACTGCCTGAAGTCTGGAACCCATGGACATGACCAAATGCTGAGTTTCCTCCCTCAAGATGCTTTTCCAGGCCTTTACTGCAGCTGCCTTCAGTTGCTGCTTGTTTGTGGGTCTTTCTGCCTTCAGTCTTGTCTTCAGTAAGTGAAAAGCATGCTCTATTGGGTTGAGGTGACTGACTTGGCCATTGAAGAACATCCCACTTCTTTGCCTTGAGAAACTCTTGGGTAGCTTTTGCTGTATGTTTTGGGTCACTATCCATCTGCAATATGAAGCCGCATCCTATCAGTTTGGCAGCATTTGGCTGAACCTGAGCAGAAAGTATAGCCCTATACACTTCAGAATTCATCCTGCTGCTTTTATCAGCAGTCAGGTCATCAATAAACACCAGTGACCCAGTTCCATTGGCAGCCATTCACGCCCACGCCATAACACTGCCTCCACCATGTTTGACAGATGATGTGGTATGCTTTGGATCATGAGCTGTTCCTTTCCTTCTCCATTCTTTAATTATACTCCCATGATTCTGGTGCAAGTTAATCTTGGTTTCATCAGTCCAAAGAATTTTATTCTAGAACTGGGCAGGGTTTTTTAGGTGTTTGCTAGCAAACTCTACTCTGGCCTTTCTGTTCTTGAGTGTTGCCAGTGGTTTGCACCTTGTTGCGAAGCCTCTGTATTTACATTCATAAAGCCGTGTCTTGACTGTAGATGTTGACAATGACATGCCTACCTCCTCAAGAGCATTCTTGACCTGGCTAGATGTTGTGAAAGGGTTCCTCTTCACCATGAGCAGAATTCTGCGGTCATCCACTTTAGTTGTCTTCCGTGGTCTTCCAGGCCTTTTGCTGTTGCTGAGCTTTCCAGTTAGTTCCTTCTTTTTCAGGATGTTCCAAACTGTTGTATTGGCCACTCCCAAAGTTTTTGCTATCTCTCTGATAGGTTTGTTTTGTTTCCTCAGCCTAATGATGGCCTCCTTCACTCACACGGACACCTTTTTGGACCTCATGTTGGGAGTTCCAGTGAACAGCTACCAAATGCAAATGTAACACTCGGAACCACCTCCAGGCCTTTTATCTGCTTGATTGGTCATGGGGTACCCAGGAAACAGGCCACACCTGGCCATGCAGCTGCTTATCAGCCATTTGTTCCATTACTTATGAGCCACCAACTATGGGGGGGGGGTGTATGCCCCTGGCTGTACTTCCTGAATGGTTAGTGCCCCACTTTTGTCAAACCCCTTGAATTACAGCTGAAAGTCCTGACTTCGCTCCCATCTGGGTGTGTTTCCTTTCAACTTCAATGTGGTGGTGTACAGAGGCCAACTGCCAAAACAGTTATCCTTGTTCCAATGTTTCTGGTCCTGACTGTAAAATACATCCAATTTGAAAAGCACAAAATCATTGTTGAGCTAGATAATTCACTGGTGAAAAACAAGATCCTTCAGAATTTATTTAAAAGAACAAAGATTATCCAATGACCTTTATTTAATTAGTGTTACTTTCAAGAATATTTTCGTTCCATAAAACATGAACAGTTTCTCCCTTCCTCCTAAACACAGTTCTATTAATAGACAACAGATAGAACAAACTTTATTAATAATTTTAGAAATCTGGCAATAGTTTTTAAAGCTTTTCAGAAATTGTTGGTTAATTAGTAAGAGAGAGAGGAATCAACTGAAAGCACAATTTTATCTATACTTTGATCACAAGACTCCTATCATATAAATATGCACAGAATGCAGCTTCAGACTATAAGTATAAATAATCAGTTACCTGGGAGTAATTCTTAATCTAATTTTATGCATAGGATTGTATTGTATCCAACGGATTGATGAACAAAGCTCTCTGTAAACTGGCCAAAAGTGTTAATACATCTAGATTATAAATCTAAATATGAACAAAAGACTAGTTTTTCATAATGAGAAGGAAATTAATTTTTCATAATATATTTTGAGCTTTTTCATTTTCTAGTATAGGATATAAGTCATGGAACAAAATAAATAGAGATGAAACTGGACTTAGAGATCTCTAATGAGACATAGAAATTATTTCATTATTACTCTTTTTCTCTTTTTGTTTCCAAGGAGCTGAGCAAATTCTTGGACAGATTTGTAATCAGAAGTCCGTGGACAATTCAACTAAGATGAATAAAGGAGATGAAATCAGTCAGCACTGATTGGCCACTTGAGGTTGCTGCAGGGACGCCCCCTCCCCTCTGGTCCCCGGCCATAGCCTTCCAGGGCCATCCTTCTCTGAGCACTGTAAATGCCAGGTTCTTTCAAACCAAGCTCTTCCCCCAGCTCACCAGGTGACCCAACAGGACCCCTGGCTCAGAGATATGGATCAGGCTGAAGAGCAGCAGTGGTGTGATGGAATGTATCCCTGAGGAGGGGGGGTAATGTGATGGAGCTCGGAGCAGAACAAGGAGGGGGCACATTCCATCACAAGTGGGGATGTATTAAGTGAAGCGGGAAAGAGCCAGCTTTCTTTCTGCCGTTTCAGGATGCAGTCTTCCAATCACACTTGTCAGCTTTTGAGCACATATTCATTACTCTTCCAGAAGACTGTTGAACCTGTGTTTAAAAGTAGCCCAACTAAAGTTGATAGGCATGGGGAGACTACTTGGTGCAGTTGGAGAGCTCCCTCTTACTGCCCCGCAACTGCCACCCCCATGTGCCTGTCGGTTGCTTCTTTTCTTTCTGTTTCTTTCTTTTTGGCTTTTGGGGAAGCACGTATGATTATAAGCAGTCTGAACAAAAATTGGCAAGCATCTGGGTGGCTGCATGGTAAAACTCTGTGGGATCAGAGAGCTTGACAGATAAAGAGTCAACTCCCTTCTTCTCCTGCCACCCCTTCCAGACCTGTCAGCCTGGGGATCCACTGCCAGGGTTGGGGGGAGATGGCAAGGGAAGTGGGACAGCCTCTGCTAGCCTGAGGGTGCAGGGGCTGTCCAGTGAAGCAACAGCATCTGTCTCCTCCTCCCCACCATGGATGAGTTGTGCTACGATTTATGCCAGGAGTGATATTGAGAAAGAGGGTGGGAAGTTGAGCCAGGGCTTAATCAATGGCTTTGCTTAACAGGCCCTGCTCAGTCTAAATCATGATACCACCATCCAGAAGTAAGACAGAACAGAAGCTCCAGAGTCAGGATAGGGATTGACAGTAGGAATAGCAGATAATATAATTTTTTGATGACTTGAGGATGGGTGAAGTGTTCTTTCACTGAGCAGTGGGGAAAGGCCCTTAAAGGGGCATGGTGTAACTATGCTTAAAAGCCTTAATGAATAGCAAGCAAATAGCTGGCACATAGGCAGCACTCTTCATGCAGTATGCTAAGCACACATGATGGCTCCCATTACCTTATAGGGGGTGTTTCCCCAAGTGCTGTAGCAACCTGTCCCTGCAGTGTTTCCATAATATTGTCATCTGAATACATCTGCATAGGAGTGTTAAACTGAGCGTGTACAATCTTGACACCAGGAAGCTCCATTTCTAAGGGAATGTTGGGGGCCATCTTAGCTGCAGCTTTCAACTCAGTAGGGCAGATAGTGCTAACAGTGCTAATGGAAGAGGGTGTGCTACGTCCACTGCTGCCATCAAAACCGGAGGGAGTACTGCATATGTGATTCAAATCAGAGTGAAAACAGAAGGTAAAGAAAGGGCACATGCAGTTTCAAGAGTGATCAAAGAGACAAGAGGAAGCAAATGCAAGAATTGTGAACCGCCCAGGGTCACCGATGGGGGAGATGGGCGGTAATATAAATTAAATAAATAAATAAATAAATAATTCAGCACTATCTTTTTTTGTACGTTTTCTTGCTGTGTACAATCCGCTATAAAAGATCCTCATATTTTCTGTGGTCAAGTCTCACCACTGTCCACAAAAACATCTGTTACAGTTTAAGAACCTGATCAGGTTCAGGCAATTTAATATTAGTGTCTGAACCTTTTGAAGTTTGTCATTTTAGCCTTCAAAGCAACAATAATATTCACACTCTTCAATCCTGGATTATACATATAATCCTACTGATATAATCCTGCAACATTTTCATAACACTGCAGCCACTTCAGTGTAATCTGTTTTCTAAGAATTTCCTGATGTCATCACATATAAATATAATTTATTCTAAGTCCTAATGTTCTAATAAAGGAACTCTGAAAATCAGGCTGTTAATTAATTAAATTTTGATGCCGCAGTAAATAATTAAGACCATGCAAATATATTTTCTTGCATTTGTTCCACATTGGAAAAGTATGCATGCTCTTGCAATATTTATATATTATAGCAATGAAATATTCAGTGTTCCAAAATCAAAACGACACAGACAAGAAGTACATTTACCATTGAGCTCATTGCAATATTATCATTCAAAATGTTATTGCTAAATGCTTCTCTTTGGTGACATTAATTTTATTATTCTTCTCTCATGTTTAACCGCCCAGAGTCCCCCTAGGGGGAGATGGAGCGGTGATATAAATCAAATTTTTTATATATATATATATATATATATATATATATATATATATATATATATATAAGAGGGGAAGTTAGATTTTAGGTCATTTCAGAACACAGTTTAAAGTAGGATTAGCAAAAATCCAGAAAATAATTTAGAAAATGAGTCATATGTTAAAAATACACACAACCTAAAAAGCAGGTTCTCATGATACATCACATTTATACTGGATAATAAAGAAAACTGTGAAGGTCAATTTTAAGGTCTCTTATTATTACCCAGCATGGGTTAGAGCCCTTTGGAGACAGTGTTGCAGCTCTGAACGTAATAAATTGGTTTGGACATATTAAGCAACAAAATTAAGGAACTACTAAATATATAATCACACTCTTTCCCTTTCTAGGACAGCACAATGGAAAAAAGCCAATGCAGTGAACATTGATGAGAGGCTATAGTTTCCTTGACTGGTATTCTAAAACAGCTGGTTGGCACATCTGGGTGCTGCAGTTACAAGATATCAGGAAGTCATATATAAAGTATAAAGCCTTGATTATACTAGGTGTTACATATGGACTTATGTTAAGAGGATGACAAATATTTATTATAGCCTAGAGCAGGGCTTTCCAAACTTATGCCGTTGGCGACACACCAACAGCTGGCGCGCAAAAACCCAGAAGCGCCGGCACTTCCGGGTTGCCGCCGCAGCAGCAGCGGTGTCCTGGAACCCGGAAGTATTGTGTCGCGACACAGAGTTTGGAAAGCCCTGGCCTAGAGTTTAGCTCTCGACAGGGAAAAAAAGTGTCCCCACTCCTCCTAAAATCTATATGATGTTTATGTTGCCTGTTGCTATCTCTTGATTTGTGTTTACAATCAAAACTTAGCAATGATTCTGAATAATTAAAGAATGAACTTCAATGTACTTCCTCCTGGAAGATGATTGTGATATGCCAACATTAAAGGTAATAGTAGTGACCTTTACATTCAAATTCCTCTCTTGGACATTAGCCTGGAAATACAAAAGAGTATGAGCTCACTTTTCACTGAACATCTTCTGCCATCATTTTGTGAAGCTACTCTAAGGATTTGAATTTCCTTATCAGGAAACAAAATGTAGCAGAAATACTGAGATTTAATTCTGAATCTCTGTGCTTTAAGACAATGGTGACTATATTTTCCTATGTACTCATCAACAAATCTCACTGTTTCATTGGAATTTCCATATAGATGAACAGGTATACTGTAGGTTTGCACTATAAGGCTGAAATTACATGTACTTTAGGGAATGAAACACACTGATTTCACTGTGGATTACTCTTAGGTAATTGTGCAAGGATTGCAGTCTAAATGTTCACAATCTGGTGAACATTAATAGTGTCAATTTTTGTGAACTTCTGAAATCAAATTTAAATCTCATCAATTTTGCTGAATGCTGCCAATCAAATGCATATGATTTTCAACATTTACTGGCATGTCCAAACTCAAACATTCACAAAATTCATCTTGTTATTGTCACAAATCATAGGTGACTGCAAATATCCATTGTATGCCACAGTTGCATCAGTAAATATTTCTATAAATACTAAAATATTTTTGAGATAAATGACATTTCCTAAACCATGGATCCTTGAAAAAAAACTGCAATCAAAATGCACAACTAAATCAAGGATGTCAAGAGGAATTTATATAGAACCATACTGACATACCTTTCAAGAAAACACATTCCTTACTATCAAAGGCAAGGCAAAGATATCCAGAAGAGTCTCACATGCTCCAAAGCAAGCACACAGTTTTACATTTGCCAGATCTCTCAGCCAAATATCTACAGAAGGGGACAGCCACACATGGCATTGCTCAGAAATCACAAGAACCAGAGCCCATGTTTGGAAGACAAGAGCCAGACTTGTCAATAATGGTGCGGTTAATGCTAGAAACTAAAATACATTGTCAAAACTCTCAGCACAAGCGTGGCCATGAGCAACAGACCTTCATTACCAGTGCCAGAGAAAGAGAGGGAGCATTCCAGACATTTGTTAGTAGATAGTGTGTGTTACTAGGTAAACCCAAAAATTATGCTCAATATGGAGTTTTAATTTTCAACCCTTTGTCTTGCACTACATTGTTTTTTAAATACAATTGAGAAATTAAAACCAGAGTACAGGAACTTGATTTCCTATACACTGCAAAGTAATCTGGGCTATATATTTTCAGTTCACAAAATGTCATCCTCCATAAATTCTTACAGAAATGTAGGAATCCATGAAGGAGAGTAAGATTCCTATTAAATCATATTCTTTACGTATTAAATCAAAACAGCAATATTGTCCCTTTTCTTGTTTTATCCATCATAAATGTCTTTGGTTTATCTGTTTTTCTAGCACAGAATGCCTCCAGAGGTTCTCTGATGCAAGACCCATTGAACCTAATTGGATTTTGGGAACACTGTTGCCTGAGATATTGTTGTAACTTGAATCAATGCGTGGGCTACATTTTTACCAACACTTTCCATGATTGAAGAACTGGATCCCTCTGTTACTTGGGAGTCACTGTTTGACTACAGCTGTGAAGCAAGCATTTCATTCATTAGAAGGATTTACAACATACTGAACCCAGCTGGATTGTGAAAAAAAAATCATGCACCCGTTACAGGCAGAATTTATGACCTGCTTGGGCTTTGGACTACGAAAGGTTTAGGTCGAATGTTATGCTTGTGTTCAAAGTAGCTTATGTCCTGGAAAAAAAAGGAAGAGTTACAAAACACCTTTCAGCAAATTACAGTATATTTGTTTTCAAAGAAGTTTAGATAACACATATAAACACACGTTGAAAATTATGGAGCATAAGTTGTAGAGTAGTAGTATTAACACATTCCCTGTTATTCAAGCCAATATCAAGTTCTTTTAAAAGCTGCTGGTCCTATCCCACATACTACAAAGTAAGTCCCATGAAATACACAGATTTAAAATGTCAAATATATTCAGGACTAGGTTGCACACACCAACCTAAACATCTCCAATTGAAATCAGTAGGACATGCAGTTTCAGCCCTGTTATGTTTATTCAGATGAAAGTCAGGTTAAAACTGAATGGGTTTCACTTCACTGCATGTGTGTATGCATAGAATTATAGCCTTCGGTGCTTGCTTAGCTTTGTTTTGGCTGGACTAAACTCAATGTTGCACCTACACACAGACACACCAATTTTGTGTTGACAGTTCTCTAGAAGAGAATGCTTGAAATTTTGGTCTTTCCCGTATGAATATTCATTTGAAGGCAAGTATCTTGAAGAGCATTTTTTAAGTTTTGAAGATCAGGAAAGAAAAAAAGGGAGGAAAAGGTAGGAAGAGCTGGACTCAAGGATAACAAAGGTAGTGATGAGAGGCCATCTCACGACGTGGTACTCACTTTTCAGACGAGCTAGGAATCAGGCCACGCAGCTGTCCGTGAAGAGCATCGTGTATATTGCCAGACGAATAAAGCCCAATTGGAGAGTTATAGGCAGAACTCATTATTTGCCTTTTGTCATCAAGGTTTGCTGCTGCAACAAAAGGCTTGGCCTTTCGGTTATGAGTGGTACCAATAGGCTTGAACTCCTGTGCATAATAGGCAGACAAAATACACAGAGCTACAACGCACACTTAAGCCAAGAGCAGGCAAAACTGACATTGCGGCTAATTATTAACCAAATGCATCCGTGCTGAGGGACAACAAAGGCCTTGATTTAGTAAACCAGTAAGCAAGCATCCTATGGGTTGCTTCCAAAAACGGTACCAGTTGTATGCAGGTAAGCTGACAGACGTGGCTATCACTGTTAATTATTTGAGGCAGCATTACAAGCATTTGGCTGCAGAATATTGCAGAACAGACACAGTTCTTCCTTCTGTCTCCCCGCTAGTAATATCCAGCCATCCAGAAATCGAAAAATGAGTGTTGCTATTGTTGCACATTTTCCCCCACTTCTGCTGGTGATAAGCAAGGACATGAGCAGGAATATGAGGGCAGTGATGGCACATCGCACAAATTTGGATGACTAAAGGTTAGGGGGCAAGAGAGAGGAGAACGGAG
Organism: Charina bottae; assembly: GCA_023362775.1. NCBI lineage: Eukaryota > Metazoa > Chordata > Lepidosauria > Squamata > Charinaidae > Charina > Charina bottae. The sequence continues at coordinate 1,498,850 of JALMGJ010000059.1, read as the reverse complement.
GTCACCGTGGTTTTTCTTGACAGTTGCATTTCTTCCACAATATGTGGTTTCTTTGTCTCAGATTAAACCAAGCAACCATCTCTTGCATGGGTCTTTGGCCACAAGGTCCCTTTCAATCAATAAAATGCATTTCTAGATAAATACAGTTTAAATGGTATAAATAGTTTAATCAAAGCACAATCCAATCCAACTGATCCTTTCTTTTGGTTGTAGCACTGCCATAATTTGGTTAGTCCTAAAGCAAGACAGACATGAATGCATACGCTGCCTTCTGAATACATTCTAAAAAGTGGTTCTCAGAAGGTGCAAAATAAAACTAAGCTGACAAACCCTCAGTGGCCTTTTGCTCGCACTAGCATGGTGAGCTCTAAACATAAATGCAGCATAATGTACTGCTTCCAATCCTAATGAAGCAAAGAACAAAACTGCCACAGAAAAACATAGTGGCAAGAAGATCTGAAAGAATTAAATAAAACCCTGTTGTGCGCTCTGATTTACAACCTATTTAAAATGCACTATTAACTTCCTCAAGACGTTTGTTTTACTAAATTAGTGTTCAAATTGTGCCGGCATTTTAACAAGATAATTTTTCTATTGCTCCAACTGTTTTAGCTGGGAGTATTCTATTGATACAAACCAGTCAGCTAGAGCATAAAATAACGTATCAGGCACATCATTCAGTATCTTGAGAACAAATCTGTAATTTTTCCACCCTTCCTTTCAGTCTTTATGGTTGAAAAAATACTAGCGTTGAGTAAGAGTTCCAGTTATCTGGGAGAATTCAAAGGTCTGAATAATGGATTTGATCTTCCGTATGAGCAGCAAAGGTAGAATTCTGTACAACACGAGTTTATTAATGTAAATCTGTTTGCTTTACAGAAGTTATGAATATCCATTTTTCTTCTTACAGAATTATATTTCATATTTGACTATTGCAACCTATTTCAGAACTTTCAAAGAAAATAAAAGTTTAAGCATATGTATTGTTAAAGTGACAAACTTCATCCTTTTGGGATCCAGATCAAACTCATCTGTGGTCCCATTTGATGTTTTAAAATATTTATTCCACTTCCCCTTCCAATCTAAAGGGATGTTTCTCAGAACAGCTTACAAAAATTATACTGCTCAAATCACTGGAAGTTTTGTGGATCTTAAATTTGGATGAGCTATGTGGATGAGTGATTGATTAAATTTGGATGATCTATGTGGTCACTAGGAGTCAAAAATGACTTGGTGATGCATAATCAATTAAATTTGGATGATAGGTTTTAGAATACAGACAGCCATAACTTTGGACTGTAAGATATGTTATCTTACTTAACCTAGAGTAGGGAAAGAAATCCTGATGGATGGATGTCAAGTACCAATTCTGGATGGATTCACATTCTAGATGGATGTCAAGTGTTAAGTGTCACTTCTACCAGACCCAGACAGCATAGTCAATGGTCAGGAATGATAAGACTCACATACCAAACAGAGGATCACTGTTTCTCCACTGGTCTTTTTGTAAGAAGAAGGTTTGAAAAATACTTTTAATTAATTCTTGTTGTTAGCATTGCGTGCTTTAGAGAACTGATTTGGACATTCAGAACATTTTTTTCTAATAACAGTGTAGTTCACACTCACAGTTCTCTAACCAGGATGGGGGAAGACAACTACCAGCCAAAAGAAATCCTCTTTAGTTGAAACTTAGTTTTTGTGCTTCATTTGTTTTAGAGTGTATTTCTGTGATTCCTCTCAGCATTTCTGGGCCAGTCCTCTAGTTTTCAGAATAGACTAATTTCATTTATGAAGTAGTTCAAGTACAATTATTATAGCTGGCCCAAAAGAGACAATCAAGACAGGGCATCCAGAGTAGTGAACTACCTAACTCTGATATATAGGCAAAATTGGCTCCCCACCTAATTCTACAATCAGATTTCTTTTCTTGTGAGCCCAGTCATCCATGAAGTCATCCAGGAGGCAGATAGGCCCATTTGAAAGTTCTCCCACGTGAAAAGGTTTCTCTCAACAGAATGGTGAGAGCCAGTTTGGTATAGTGGTTAAGGCATCAGGCTAGAAACTGGGAGACCGTGAGTTCTAGTCCTGCCTCAGACACAAAGCCAGCTGGGTGACCTTGGGCCAGTCACTCTCTCTCAGCCCTAGGAAGGAGGCAATGGCAAACCACTTCTGAAATCTTGCCAGGAAAACTGCAGGGACTTGTCCAGGTAGTCGCCAGGAGTCAAAAACTGGCTTGAAGGCACAGAAAAACAAAAACAAAAACCAGAAAGGTAGCCCTGCAAAACGAAAAATGCTACCCTGGTCTTCTCCTAATGTGTTTTTGTTCAATGGAGAGGAAGTGCGTTGAGCGTTCAAGCCTGATCCCACTGTTTCTATTTACATAGGTCATTTGGAAGAGCTACACTACTGGTATTTTCTGAACAGGAAGGTCATCTCTTCTAGCAGCATTTAAGACAATGGAGTTACATTGTATTCAGTTGAACTAAACTGGCCTTCCTCTCGCCTTCCTTCAGAAAGAACTTAAAGACCTGGTTCTGCCGCCTTGCGTGGGGGGAGGAGGGGAATAGTTCCTCGTGGGGATGGCTGGTGCCATAGGGCCCTTTTAAACATCTAAACATCAACCATTGCATCTTGGATTTTTATACTTAATTTTATTATACTAGAGTATTTTATTAGGTTGTTTTAATTGTCGGATTTTAATTCTTGTGTTTTGTAAACCGCCCAGAGTTCCCTTGTGGGGAGATGGAGCGGTATATAAATTGAAATATATATATATATATATATATATATATATATATATATATATATATATAAATATAAGAGTGGCCTTCATAATATTAACAAATATAATATTTAAATCTAACTGTCCGTCCATCCATTCACAAAGCTTTATACCAGTATCAATGGGACTTACTTCCTATTAAATGTGCTTTTTAATCAAAGTGGTTATCCCCCCAAAAGAAAAATTCAAATTCTACACAGTTGGAAACTATGTTAAATGCACATAAATTCAGAAAAATTCATCATCAACAATTTTTTAATACTATTGAGAGATACATTACAGAAACAGCATGCAGTGTAGCAGCATCAATTTTATGCCGTGTTGTGAACATGTATGTTCCTGCAATGTGAATTTGACCTAATTTTCATTTCTCAAAATATCGCCAAACATGCAGAAAGATAAATTGAAAATGCAAACAATAGCAAAAAATGTACATAGTCCAGCTCTTCTGCTTATTGCATGTAACAAAACTGAAATATGATCGTCTTAACTGACATTTCACTAAGAACCCAAGAATAAATTTATATAACAAGCATGGTCCTAAATTTATGGAATCTGGTCTTGTTATGGGCAAAAACAGGCAAATATATTCTCTCAATGTGATGAACCTTTTTTTATATTTTAAAATCAGCAGAAAAATCGGTTCAAATACCTCCACTGACCTATTTATAGCTGATCAAGATAATTGTTTAATATTTAAGTGATTAAATATTTAATTTAATAATTAAAGACCTTTCTTAGAATAAATTGTTCAGTTAAAAGTCAATAGCTAGTATTGTATTTTAATAACATATTTTGCCTTGGCAGTAGTTTAATCATTATTTTGTTCTCTGGATTTCAAATAATGCATATTCCATCTGAATCTTATTTTTCCATGCACTACTGTTAGTTTGATTTATTGCATGGTGCCTTAGTAGATAATTCCATTTACTTCAGACTAATTAGACTGAAATAACTCCCACTCTTTTGTCAATCAATTCAGTCAACTTAATTTCAAGGCAATCTTATAGTGCCTTTTCAGAAATAAGCTATCTTGAATACTTCCACTCTTCTCCAGTCAGGTAGTTCTCGATATGTTTGACTTCAGCTACCATAATTCCCAAGGAGTTCATTAGATATGATATTGTGGAAGGCCCTATATTAATGGATGAATCTATCCAGGACTCACTAGTTTGATCCATTAGAGTAAAATTTACCTACAGAACATGTGAGGTACTAAGACAGCTAAACTCAAGATCCTAGTCAGTCTAGAATAGATATGAGAGTCATCATTTAATCATAAAGGCTTGGGATTCACTAGTTTAGTGTTGCTGTCATGTTAAATAATCAGTTAGTAGTACAAGTTGGTAAGTAGCAACTAACTAAAAACAGAATGAGAATGTTGGTGATTTAAGAACTACTAGATCTCAGCTGTAAAACTCCAGTCAACCACTAGATGGCAGCAAAGACATACAGATAACTCTAATGCTTTCCAGTGTCTAATGCCATTTAGTGGCTATCTGGATTTCTGCAGCCCAGATGTAGCTTTAATTTAAACCAATTGCTACCTGTGGTTCAGCTTCCAAGTTTATTTTGAATGGATGCGGCTTGCCCTCTTCTGCTACTTGTGGAGACCACAATTTAGTCTCTGCCCTGTTGGATGAAAAATGACAAATTAGGGAATCCAAAATATGTCACCATTTTAGGCATATCATATGCATTTTACGTATTTATGTCATTACAGCTTTAGACTGCACTTGTCTAGACAGTTACAGTAACTGGGACTGAATTCAAAGAGACTACTGTCCACATTGACTTATGTAGGATTATGTTGTTAATTTGTATATTAAATCCCACATTAAAAAGTGGATAATGTCTCAGATTATTTTTACAAACTCTACTAATGGAAAAGAAAAAGAAAGGAAAGGCAAACCGTTCAGTGTTTATCTGCTGCGGTCCAGAACAATAAGCAGCATATAGCATAAGAATGATCAGCAAAATTGTGAAAGACTAATTTGGCGATACTTTTTAAAAATAATCACAAAACAGGAAGGAACTTCATCCCCAAAACAGCTGTGTGCTTGGTAAGAGTATGTAGGATGGAAAATTTCAAGCAATTAAGGCAATAACTCGTATCAAAATAAGAATTCATGGAATTTATCTGATGTTTCTATTATGAGGAAGACAACCACTGGTTTGAGGAACCATGTACTTCTGAGTTAATAAGTAAAACTGCCCCAAGTTTGCATCTGTATGGACAGGTTGTTTTTCACAGCAGTTCCAGAATTCTTTTGACACCGAAGTAATTTCACCGAATGCTTCCTTTGTCTTCCGCTTTGTCTGCTACATTTTAACAACTTTCCTAGGATTAATTGCACCAGAAAAATGGCAAGGTATCAATCATGATACATAGTCCCAGAACATGTCATGATGGGGATGTTCTTTATAACGTGCAAGGGTGAGGAAGCTGCCTCATTTTTGTGCTCAATGGAACATAAACATGCCACCAAAGTTAGGTGACAAAGAAACCAATAATGGCAATGCACTTTAAAAAAAAAATCCAACGAAATCAGTTTATCACCTTCATGCACTTAGAAAGGTTTTTCAAAATTCAGAACAAAAATCCTAACCACTCCTGTGACACCGTTATACTACAGACCCAATCCCTGCAGCGCTAAATTGACTTTTTTTAAAAAAGGGAAGTCCCTGGGGGAAAAAGGTCTTCCTTCTTGAACTAAAGAATTCATGGTCCAGATTTCTGCACTGTGATCCTGAGCATCTGAGTCATGAAGAATTACCTCTCAATTTTCAGACAGAGTTGATGGGCTGCTGCTTTAATTCTCTCCTGGGCATCATTGTGAGTCATGTTCTCTGTGCTGTGGCCATCGATAGTTATAATGATGTCACCAGGACACAAATTGGCTTGTGAAGCTTTGCTTCCTGGTGTTATCTGAAAGAAAACCAGAGTAAGTTTTTATGTAATTATTTAGCAGGTATATTTCTATTTATAGAATCTCTCTCTCTCATCGATCATCTTTTATCCTGCTAAAATAATGTGACACTTGGTAGATTATGAAAAAGCCATTCCACTGGTTTAATATGTTTTTGCAAGGTAAGAATTAGGCAATCAACTTTTCTGCCATTAACACTAGTCTCTTCCATTACACTCGAATTCCTTTGTCTTAAAGAGATTTAGACCATTTTAGAGTTGGTAATCAGCCATGGTCAGCAGATCCTGAAATGCTTGGAAGGCTCCAGGGGATGAAGAATTCACATTCCACTCAACAGAGGCAGCTAAAGCAAGTACACTAAGCATGCTCTGAACTGCAGCCACATCTGGGAAAGAAAAATGTTATAGGACAGAAAAGGATCTCTCAGATCATCTCCTGGTCACCGTGACCATTGATCCCTCACAATTTGGGGGAGGGGGGAAGAGGAGCTTCTTGCATCATTTGGGGTTTCAGCATCTCATAACCCATATGGCTGGTAAAATTAAACCCTTGCAATATGCACCATGCCCAAGGAGATAATGTTAAAAAGGAATGGGCTTAAATCATCCAGCCACACCTACCACTTTCATGTCACTGATACCACCACCCCTGACACTCCTGCAAGTAATCCCAGCTAGGACACCCAGCTGATTTTGAGCAGCTACTGGAAATGGGGACAATGCTTAGCTTGTTCGCACATAAGACTTCATCATCTTGTTAGACTCAAGCTTATGCTAAGCAGAGAAGCCCAACTAGTAAGATTAGCCCAGCCAGGACTTCAGGAGAATAAGAATGGTAGAATGAAGGTTAAAGAAACAACGGATGCTGTGGATATCTGAAGATCCGCACAGAAACAAAAGGAATTATTATTTTGCCCACGATTTTACAAAAAGCCCTAGTCTAACTTTTATGGAGTTGAATCTATTCGTTCATTGTATATTCTTTTTAGACTGTGCTGAGTGTTTTCCAAGTTACGTGATTTACACTAAAATTCTAAATTCATGCAGTGATTTGTTTGCTGCAGTGCTGGCATAACCTTTGACAAGGTAAAGCTGCATATTGACAAAATGCTTGTGCAAGAGAAAATCACGAATAGTACAGAGGAAACGGAGATTAGTGGTAGAACACAAACTACATGTATAAAAATAATCTAACCTTAATCTAACCACATTTGGCATCAGAAGGGCGGGAAAGTAGGGCTGTTGTAATCTTACAAAAACTAGTGTGTAAAAGAATATCTTCTGCTAATTCATGAAATAACGTAAAGCCATCTAGATTGATTCAGTAGCCACTGAAAGCCTTATCTTTCATGAATGTGTCTAATTCATTTCCAAAGCTGAACAAATTGTCAACAATTTATCACACTACTTATGACAGTAAATTCCATAGTTTAAATATGTGCTCTGTGAAGCACTTACTTTTCTTGATCCTGAATAATTGGTATTATGACAGCAAAAAACTTCTCTAACTCTTTTCTCCATACCTTGCATCAGCCATGTTTGTTTCTCTCCCCAATTACTTGTCTTTCTCCGAAAAGTTTAAGTTACTGCAATATCCTTGTAGCTAAATAGCTCCAGCTCTTTGATCATTGTGCTTATCCTTTTCTAGCTCTATGGTTATTTTAAGACATAATAACCAAAACTGTACACAGTCTCCCACGGTAATCACACTGTGTTTGTACAAAAGCATTAGAATGTAGCCAACTTTTTTAAAAATTTAATTTCCTGATATCAATCCTTAAGAAAAAAATGGGAGACGGGAACAGAACTTTCCATGTGATTAGAGACTTTCATAAAGTGGACCTCTCCACTGCTAAGAGATTTACTTAAGCTCTCCTACAGACACGTGACATAAGGAAGTGTGGTCAGTAGGCAAGAACCATTTCTAGGCCTCCCACATTCAGGAGAACACAGAAACTGGACTATGGACTTCAGCAAATCTAGTTACAACATCTCAATTTGGATATTATGGGGAATTGCCCAAGAAATCAGAACATTTTAGTGCAAATTCTCAGTCAAATAAACCCATGCATCTGAACTGGGTTAGTATTTGGAATGATCTATCATTTCAAAATTCTCTGAAGTTACAGGGGATAGAGATTTTTTAAAAAATCAACAGAAAGGACAATCAAGCTGCAGCCTCAAATAGGGGTGTTAGAAAGCAAGTCCCTTTGAATTTACTCCTAAGCAGGCATTCAGGTGTTAACAGGAGTGCAGAGGCTTCTCCCCACACTATGTTTTTAAAAATATATTTTGGGAAATCAATTTCTGCTGCAAATTGGTCATTAATTTTTTTGATGTGCGGCTTGGGACTAGCTTCTGCCAGGAACCATTACTGCCAGGAACCCATTTGAATCTGTTTCTCTCCCACTCAAAGATAATGTTCAATCCCTTGTGTTTTGATCATTCCTTTTTAAAGGGCCTTTAAGAGTTCCAAGAATCTTCCTTCTTTTCTTAAGTCAAATATGCACGAAAGCATCTCTGCAATACATTCTGGCAGACAGTACTGTCTACTTAAGTGAGTCATTGCTTGGTTTTTCTGCAACTACAAACTTTTAGGAAGTTCCAAGCCAGATCTGATCAGGGACGGGAAATCTGGTGCTGTCCACATTTTGGACTTAAACTCCCATTAGATTTCTTTTTCTTTTTCCCTTTTCCTTTGGTTTAGCCTTTGGTGAAGCTGCAGGACAAAGCAGTAATTCCACCTGGCATCTTAGAATGTTTGGACAGGAGTTGGCAAGCTGCAACCCCCAACCCCCATTTCACCTCGAAAGACTCAAGATCTTACTGCCAAAAACCTGAAGTAAAAATGCCCATTTTCAACTGCCTTCCACCTTCCTAAATAAAAGGCAAAACAGGTGCTTTAAGCTTTGGGAAGACTGGACAGCCGTTTTGCTGTTTAAACCTTCCACTCCATAACTTTTGTTCTATCCTATTATGGTGACATTGTATCTCTAGCTCATTCCTGGGACATCTGGAGGCTTCTTCTTCTTTTTTTAAGTTGTCAATTTTTGCTCTAGGAGGATGAGTGGCTAAGGCAGAAGTTTTTCAGAACACTTATGGGCAAGTAATGCCCTTTGAACACAGTGGTGCTTACTTCCAAGTAAACATCATTGGATCAATTGGCTAGTTGATTTATTAAAAGCTCGCACATTGTATGGCTGTGAGAGTTGGACCATAAGGAAGGCTGAGCGCCGAAGAACTGATGCTTTCGAACTGTGGTGCTGGAGAAGACTCTTGAGAGTCCCTTGGACTGCAAGGAGGTCAAACCAGTCAATCCTAAAGGAAATCAACCCTGACTGCTCATTGGAAGGACAGATGCTGAAGCTGAAGCTCAAATACTTTGGCCACCTAATGCGAAGAGAGGACTCACTGGAAAAGACCCTGATGCTGGGAAAGACTGAAGGCAAAAGGAGAAGGGTACGGCAGAGGATGAGATGGTTAGATAGCATCACCGATGTAATGAACATGAATTTGAGTAAACTCCGGGAGACAGTGGAGGACAGGAAGGCCTGGCATGCCATGAGGTCACAAAGAGTCGGACAAAACTAAACGACTGAACAACGAACATACATTCTTAGTGCTAAAAATGAAGAACTAAAATGTATTCTGGGTAGTTTTGCACAGTGGTAGCTCTAACTTTGGGAGGCTTAAGTTCAATGAACTTAGAATGTATTTGCTGAAGCCATTTAGAACAATTGGCTTCAGTAAAACTTGATCCAATAAACCCAAGTCTCCAGCATCAAGCAGTAAAGATGTTACAGTATTAGACTGGCTTGAAGCTGCCTACAGATATCAAAATGTGATCTGTATTTATGTTGGCCTTCCCCCCCGCCAATGTTGCATCATTATACAAACATGAGAAAACCATAGAAAACAGATGTTAACATCGAACGAACAAAACTAATAAAACAGCAGATATTATCTTTACATTTGTTTTTCCATGTATGTATGACTTGCAGGCTGCTGAAGACCTCCAAACGGGCAGTCTTCTCATGCAGCTACTTGTCCCATGGAGATTCAGAGAGAGAGTTTATTTTGCAGTAATTTGCTATAAATGTAGCTAGCTCTTTTGCTGTTAATATCACTTTAAATTTTACTGTGTGTACTGTAAACAAATGCGGAGTAGAAGCCAGACATGGCTAAATATTTTTCCTGAGAGATAATGGGAAGCCTTTTAATTCCATAAAAGGCAATTCAGCCCCAAAACACCACAATCTCTCCTATTGTTTTAAACTTAGCCTTTGTTTCCTTTTTCCATGGTAGATGCCAAGTGTGTGTGTGTGTCAGAGCAGTTCAGCAGTGCCTCTGTGCATTTTACAGAGGTTAAGCTGTTTAGACAGAGAGACATTCTGGGAAAGAAAGGGCCAATTATTTAGAATGCCATCTTGTCTTTTTTGTATTAAACCTAGTTTGGCAATCCCATGCGTATTTCCTCAGAAGCCAGCCACAGGAAGTTCAACTGGTCTTATTCCAAAGTAGAAACAGAGGTTTAACTTAGTTCTTCCAATCAAACACAAGCCTTTGTGGGAGTTTTGCTGAAGTATGGCAAGCCTTCACAGATGGCAATAACTCCTCACCTCTTCACTCCAACACCTTACATACAATACTTCAACATCACTGAATTGTTTAAAAAGAATAATAAGAATAATAAAGGCTACCTCTAGAGATTGCTCTTCTGCAAATGAATACTGGACCCCTTTTACAATACTATTTGGTGACACTGAGATTGTTTATAAGATAAATGTTATCAGAAGTTTGGGAATGTTTCTGCTTGATTTTGTTGACAAAGGTATTACCCATCAGTTACTATTTTTCAAAAATCCATTTCATGAAAGTCACTAGTTAGGGTTAGGGTTTGTGCTGGTCTTTTCTACAGGAATAAGTGGGATATAAAGTCAGATACTAGGAAAAATATTCGTTATTCCTATAACACACAGCAAATTGTTAATCGTCAAGTTTGTGACCAATTTAAACAGTATCTAGTGAAGCAGGAAAATGACAGACACATTTTTTTCCCACTGAAACCAGACTGTTATTCCCATTTCGTGGGACAAAGTCCCAATAAACTCAATTTATTTTTCAGCAAGCATTACATGACTGAAAAAGGAACACATTTAGTCAACAATCCAACACACCAGCATCAGACTACTGATGAACAGTAGTTAATGAATGTGTGTATAGAAACATGCATACAAAACTGCAGATAAAGAAAGAGTAAACAGCAAATGAGATATTAATATTAATGAGCCTTGTCTGGCCTGCTGCTCTCCCCAATGTCTTGGGACTACGATTCCCAGATTTCCTAGCCAGGGGCACCTTCAACAATATTGGCTGGGAATTCTTGGAATTGCAGTCCCAATCCATCAGGATTATCATCAGATTGGAGAAGAATGATACTGATCATCAAAAGTCATTAATTTGATTTAATGGTCAATTGAGACTTGGAAAATACCAAGCTTTGATCATTCTAATAACGGATACGATCTATTTTCTGATGAAGTTTGTGTCAAGATAACAAATGAGAAGTGCATGCTTGGATCTGGTCATCTGTTGAACTGTACGGTTTGAGATGGGGGTTAAACAGGTCAGTGTGCCAAGTCCTTGAAGAAGATATTGCACAGAGAAGTTTCTGGGTTAGCGAAAGGTTTGTGGGAAATGTGGCCAACGAAACCATTGCAAAGTTATTAAAAGATTTCAATACCATCTGTCATGCCACACATCTTAAAACGAATGAAACAAACAAAAGCGTATCAAACAAATCAGTAGCCATGAATTGTGGAGCAGTGCCATTGTGAGGTCCCCATGCCAAAGTAAGAAAGAAGGTTTTCAACCTGAATATCAATTCCAAACGAAGGCTAGCACATGGTTTTATCTCTGGGGGGAGGTGCTTCACAGAGTTGATGCCAGCATAGAAAAGGCCCTCTTCTTGGCGGATGCCCAGTGACCATTCACAACCAGGAGGACTTCCATTGATAATCACAGTGAAGGAGCAGACTCCTGTGGGAAAAGGCATTTTCCCAGGGACTCTGGTCCCAAGGAATTTAGACCCTTATATGTAAAAGCAGCTTGTGGAACTCCCTCAGTAATTAATGGTGTTATATTTCAGGCACTCTGCAATGTTACCAGCAGCAGTTTATCACTGTGCTCCTTCAGCCCCTTAAATCCACAAGTGAGTGACCTGCTTTATTTACAATCACTTTTTATCACCTGTAGAACACAGATGGAAAGCTATATTTCTATGCTGGGTGCCAATTAGGAGCCTTGCCTCCTTAAGCAGATTAGTTTCGGCACTAATTAAAGAGAATGAATGGAACACACCTTTCTTCTACTGTCAGCCTACTTTCTCACCTGCCTGCATGCAATTTTGGTTGTCTACGGTAGACAGGTAAATGTTAAGATAAGTTTGAGTTCTTTTGGTATTTTCCCCATATCTGAAAAGTAGGGTCAGCTGATCCAATGAGAATGCCTTCTGAATCAGCTTTGTCAACGTAGATTTATTTTTCCTAAACGAACCAAAACATATTCTGGAGCTTTCTGTCCTATCTTTGAATCAGTTGCCAGGATTTGCCTAGAAGTCAACTGTGCAAGGGATAGAAGCCGTCCCTTTGACAAATTCCAAGAGATACCCCCACCCCTACTTTCAGATACTTCTATTCCTATGAGTGGTCTTCTTTGGATGGCTTTGTGATATGTGACCAAACCTTAAGTAAGAGCACTAGGTCTTCAGCTGCTTCACATTGCCATGACTTAATTGACCAAGGTAGTTCCAGAGATACTAGTTAATGATAACCTAAGGGAGTTCTGAGTCTGCAGACACAGTCTTCCTCTAGTTTTGCTTTTTTTCCTGAGCAGAGGGGCACCCTTCCCAACAAAGTACCAAAGTGCAGCCAGACGCCATTTTTAATTTCTAAGAATCCCCGCAGGGCCTTCATGGGGCCTACGGGCCTTCTTGTAAATAAGGATGATTGCTGCAAACTGCTTTGCCATTTTAATTTTCTTAATTAACCTTTTTTACTAAATAAAGTCAGAAAGGGTAGGGGACCCGAGGTATCTGCAGAGGCAGCAAATTGGCTACACTGAAGGGATCGTGGTGTATCTTTGTCATATTCGGGAGAAGCAGGGCGACTTGTGGCAGGCGGGACAAGCTGCATTGCATGCATTTAGCTCTCTCCTCCAATGTCTTGCTGCCATTCCCCATCTCCTCAGTATCTGGAGCCTTAAGCAGATGCCTCTTTGCCTAATGACAGGGCTGGCGCATAACACCCCCCCCCCCCACGGCCTGGAGCCTGGGCCTCTTGTCTGTTGTGTGCACATGTGGGTGTGGATGAGACAGAAGAAACTCACAGGGATATTACAATCTGGGTATCTATATATTTAATTTTTTGCAGGCGCCTCCGATTTCTACCCAGGGGAAGGCGAACTCTAAAGGGACTAGAAATCAGCCACGTTTCTAGTCCATAGCACTGAAATGCTGGGACACAGAGTGTTATCCGTCACAGTGGAAAGAGAACTGTAGAGGGAGCATCATGTTAGGCTATGGAAGCCAAGAATCTGGAGGGATCTGGTTAGAGGGAAGGGAGGGAAGGAAAAGGGCAGCCAAGCCCTCAACATTTTATTACAAGGGTTACTGATGGAGGGATTAACCTTGAGGAGGAGCTGTGTTATATGACTAAGAATTCCATCTCCTCACTCATACAGGGAAGTTACGGCAGGAAAAGAAAAGGAATCTACCTTTTTTCCAATTCTCTATTTCGCAGACCCTGGATTTACCTGAATATAGCAAGCAAGGCAAAAAAAAAAAAAAGAGGAAATCCTACATAGAGCAGGAGGCTAGAATCACACCTGAACTGCTACATAGCAGGGGCGAGGGAGGTATCCTTTTTTCCCCATTCTCCCAGTATCCTCCCCCCACAAGCACTCCCAGGCCTAAAAAGTACAATATCCTGTTCCAGGTTGGCAGTTGCCCCATACAAAATAACCTCCTCGTAGAGTGTAGGGTTGCATTTCAAAACAGTCATGATCTAATTTTGGTCCCCAACGTTAAGGTGACATAGCACAGTGCAGGGTTGCCCTCCTATATCTTCAGATGAGGTGAGATGTTAAACTAAATTTGTACTCTTATAACCACTTGCATCTGACAGGGCACAAATTTAAATAGGACTCAGTTGTGAGTTTCTCATTTAGCAAACAGATTTGCATTGCGTTGGCATTTCTGACACAAGCTGCCATCAAACCAGGCCCTGAGCAGGTTTTTTTTTTTTTTTAGTTTCCCTCCCTCAAAAAAAAAGAAAAAGAAAAAAGCCCCTGCCTTCCTTCTGTTTGCATGGTAAGAGGCATCTTGTATGCTAAGGAGTGGAACACTGCCTCCAAGCCTTAAAAAAAAGTAAAGTAGGTGGGGTGAAATTTAAAGCAAAGCAGCAGCAACAGAAGGCACTGTTTCACCCTTTCAAAGTTCTGCAAACTTAAATACACAGTTTTGCAACAAAAAGATGCCAAGTCATAGGGCACAAGAATTTCTTAAAAGGAAATCCCTGTCTAGCCACTGGACTACTCTGAATCCTTTCTTCCAATGGATTTTATTTTTTTGAGGAGGGTTAGAGGAGGAACTGGTAGATCGACTTGTTTTCACTTCAGTGTGTCCGGCAGACCTATCCTTGTGGGTGCCAGGAAAAGATCATCAGGGAGATCGGGGAAAGGCAGAAATCTCTGCAAAACAGGTAGTTCATCTGTGCCAGGGGCAGCGAAGAGCACGCTCTGCACCTCCAATCAGATGTCGATAACATAATATACTTCTGAAGGACAGGAAGTCCCACTGAAGTCAACAAGGTTTCATCGCAGGTAAGTGGGCACGGTGATGCCCCAACCGCGCCTTTACGATACAGACATTCTCTCCCAAAGTTATACGCATGAGCGCCAAGTCCCTTCCCTCTCTTACGAACTTTTTAACTTAGACAACCAGCTGTTGACAATAACGCTTTCCTTTAAAGCAAAGCACCTGCAACAAACCCAATCCAAACGGATTATTTTCGGCATAAATATGACGTCAACCTACACGAAATCCTTTCTCAAAAGGAAAAGCAAAGAACCGTGGTCGGAAAGGACGTACCCGGGTTATGATTAACGGCTGGTTAAAATCGATTCCTCCCGACAGCCTGAAGCCCCAAGGCGCGGGTCCAGGAAGAACCACGTTCTGTGGCATGTTTCCAGCTACTCTGGGGGAGCGCTGCTCCGCGGTCTTGGCTCCGCTCCGAAGGGCGGCTGAGCTGTGGCGACCAAGCGCTCCCGCCTCTGCCCCGCGCGCAGCTTCGGTCTGGCCGCGGGAAGATCCCCTTCGCTCCTTCCGGCGACGAGATCACCTCTTATCTGCTCCTGGCTGACGTCAGCAAGCCCGCGTCCCCTCCGCCCCGAGCGGGAGGGCCAACTTTGGTCAAGGAAATCTCGGACTTGGGAACTGGCTCGCAGGCTGCGTCTTTGGCCGTTTCCCGGGAGTCTCCCCCGGCCGCGCTCTCGCAGCTTCGAGTTACAGCCTCATATTTAGCTCTGCCTGCAGCCTGCTGGGCGGTGTGATTTTCCCTGAGCCTGTTCCGCATTGCAGCCCAACAGTTCTGGAAGGTGCAAGGTTATAGGTCCTCTCTTAAAAAAAAAAAAAAAAAAAAGTGGGACGTCGCTTAACCTGTAATAAAGGGCGTAGCATCCATCTGCTTCGCTTTCTCTGGCTTCCCCTCCCTTTATTTAGTTGGATCCCATGTGCGGAATTGTAAAATTGTAAGCTCCTCGGGGCAGGGTGCTCTTCTCTTGAACTTTATAAACGTCAGAGGTATAAATGGCACTCCCGGTATGAATGGTTCGCCAATAGCAATTTGATAGAGCACTTACATACCTTATTTCTTCTCCTTAAATTAAAAACATGAACTCCTACCAACAGATGTTATCACTTATTGGTGTTATCTAAACATGTTTACACATCCCTTTGGGCAAGATGAAATCTCAGATTTTATCCCATGTGGATCCATCCTCCTTTTGAGGATCTTGGTGGGGAGATGAATTAATGGTTGCCAGATGGTCTGAATGTCACTCCCACCAGCTCCAGCCAATCTAGCCACTGATAAAAGATTTAGGGATTTGTACTTCAAAAAATCTGGTAGGCAGTAAATTGCTTGTCCTGCAACACAATGAGAGGTTGACTGCCACATTCTAAGGCTCCTGAGTCCAGAGCCACAACTAGGGGGGCAAGCGGGGCATATGGCAAGCGGGGCATATGCTGGGGTGTGTGTGTGCCAAAATGACAAAATAGTATTTGTATACTGTTTCCTGGCATGATCGCCGATAGGGCGCAGCATGCCGGCGGTGATTGGCTGCGGGGCACTCTCCATTGGCCAAGGCCGCAGCCAATCCACGGCCTATCCGCTGAGCACCACCCTCAATCACAACCTGCCTCTGCGCAGGCGCGCCCCGGTAACCGAGCCGAGCACTTCTGCAGAGGCACCTCTTCCCGCCCACCGTACTGGTTCACCGGCGCTTGCTGCGGAGGGAGGGAGGCGCAGGGTGGTCCCGCTGCTCCGATGCTCCAGGGGGGCCGCCGCTGTTGCCCGGAGCAGCCCCCAAGCTGCTGGGCTGGACGGTGGGCCAGCAGGGGCACTCCCAGGGGGGAAGGCAGCATTTCTCGGCCGCGCCGTGGCTGACCTAGGCACCCTCCCCTGCCCCATCCATGCTGGTCGGCGGGAGCCCCGGCGCCCCTGGGGATGGGGAGGGTCCCCTTCCTCTCCCACATCCTGCCGCGCTGTTGTTCCCCGCAGGGGACGAGGGACTCGACCTTGCGGAGAGGCATGGAATCCATGGGGTGGGGGGGTGCCGAATCCATGTTTGCCCTGGGTGACACAGACCCTAGTTGCGGGCCTGCCTGAGCCTACAGTTGTGTAGGTACTTACCTGAGAGTAAGCCCCATTGAATTACAAAATGCAAAATATCAAATTGTGGTAGATCCATTCCAACCCTGGATCTGGACTTGGTACCTGTTGCAAATTAGATGTAGTGCTTGCTTAACAACCATTTGTTTAGTGGCTGTTCAGACTTACGACGGTGCTGAAAAAAAGACTTATGACCAGTCCTCACATGACCGTTGCAACATGACGGTCACATGATCACGATTTGGGAGCTTGGCATCCAGTTCGCATTTATGACCGTTGCAGCATCCCGTGGTCGCATGATCACCATTTTCGACCTTTCCGTCTGGCTTCTGGGAAACAAAATCAGTGGAGAGCCATGTGATTCGCTTAACAACCACGTGGTTTGCTTAACACTGGCCTCATAAAATGTTGTAAAATCGGGTCGGATTCACTTAATGACTGCTTCGCTTAGCATCTGAAATTCTGGTCCCAATTGTGATTGTTAAGCAAGGAGTACCTGTATTAGCATAGTTCCAATGGGAGAGAATATATGTAGCTCAGGTTTGAACTGTGGAGTCCTTGGTGCTCTCTGAGCTTGGCTGTTTCATTACCCGACTAATTCTTTAGGACTACCAAGTTCCTTAGTGCCAAGGAACTACCAAGGAGAAAACCAGACACCCACCAGGACTGGCAGGGCAAGCTACTGTATAGAAACAGGGAGCAAACCCCACACTCACTCGCACTGATGAAGTTGCCTAGTCGGCTCTGCTGTTGGATGCAAGCACATCAGCAGGCTCCTTCTGGTCCTCAACAGCTAATGTTGAGCGACTTTCTTCCTGTCCTCCTTGTTTATTTCCCTTTGTATGTTTTTAGCCCAACTTACGGAGAAGGATTGTACACTGAGTCGGTTCTGACTGGAGTGACCTATAAACCTATAAACATAGGTAAAGGTAAAGGTTCCCCCCGCACATTTGTGCAGTCGTGTCCGACTCTAGGGGCCGGTGCTCATCTCCGTTTGTTAGCCGAAGAGCCAGCATTGTCTGCAGACGCTTCCACGGTCATGTGGCCGCATGACGTGCGTGGAACGCTGTTACCTACCCACCAAAGTGGTACCTATTCATCTACTTGCATTTGCATGCTTTCGAATTGCTAGCTTGGCAAGAGCTGGGGCGAGTGCGGGAGCTCACTCCGCATGCAGGGCTAGGGATTCGAACCTCCGAACTTGCGATCTTCCGATCGACAAGCCTGGCGTCTTACCCGCTGAGCCACCACGTCCCTCAATATGTTATATGGGGTCAGCTAATTATGGCTAATTCAGTAAATCATTGTTAAAACATAGTTTACTGTGATATGTGAACCCAGTTTCCATGTGTTATTTATGGCCTTTATGTCATGAAATATGCAATACAACCTTCTTTGGGAACAAAGACCAAGCAGCTAATGTGTTGCTTTCTGAAGTCTTATATGACAACCCTGGTTAATTTATATAGAGAGAAAATAGCTATTTTGGTTGAGGTAGCCTCCGCTCAAAAATGAGATAGGATCCCCTGATTTGTCACTGGTTGGAACGGACTTCAAAAGATTCTGGCTGAGTGATCAGCTGAGGTTATTCAAGTCTTGATAACATTTTCACCTCTTTCCTTGGAGAGTTGGTTTAACCCTTCACCATTGTTGCTAGGCCAAGGTTGACCACGTTTCTTAGTTCTTAACAAACAGCAGCAGCTGCAGGACAAATATGGTGGCATGTTTTCTGTCTACAGATGGGATGCAAGCCAACACTTGGGCAGCTACAGAAGCTAGTTAGTCATACTGAAACTTTTGCCTGAGTTGGCAGATGCAGTGATTTGGGTTGCAGTAGATAAAGCAAATAGTCCCACCTTCCTTCCTCTAATCTGGGCGGAATCTCACTGCAGTCTCTTTGGTAAAGGAGGTAGTGAATAACAGTAATTTTCTAAAATGCAGTTCTGCTTCAAAGGCCCTTGACAAAGGATAAACACAATATCATCTGTCCTTAATGTATGAGCATGAAACATGTAGTTTAACAAATTGTCATAACGGGGGAGAAATTGGGAAGTAACTGAAGGGTCACATTTTGATTATCTCAATTGTGGGTTCCAATTGCTGCTATGTCACTTGTTTTTTAAATCTGATATTTATCATGTGCACTAGTGAAGTTTAAGTAATCTTTGTATGCTTCTGCAAGTTCAAACATTTGTTCTCCAATTTGAAGTGTCCTTAAAAAACAAACAAGCTATTTCCTGTCTTCTGGGAAGCAATTAAAGTTTTTCTGGCAACAATTGTGCTGTGATTTACTTTGTATATTGAGTTTTTTAATATGCAATACGGAAAAAGGAAAACAAAGAGAAATAATTAAAAAAAAACATGTCTCCTATATTATTCCAAACAGTTTTGCATATTGTGTTATAGAATCAAATTATTAACATTTAAATCAGTGTACTTTACCATTTTAAAAGTTGGAAATTAAACATTTGTGCAATGTAGATTTCTAAGTAGTCCCTAATTGTGATTCCTAGCACTAAAATGTTTGTTCAGAAAGAGTAGTAAATTGTTCAAACCATCAATTAATTAAAGGAGAACAGGAAATCTTTTAACCTGTAGAGTAGTAGCAATTATTTTGTGATCATAAATGTGTCAATATTCATTTCTGTTGTCTTCTTGTTAGTTTCCAAACTATTGATATATAATTGAATAGAAAATGGGCATCTAAAAAAAACAATGTCCTCAAAAATAAAATGAATATGTAAAATAATTTATCTAAAAAAAAGCCACTGTATCATAGGGCCAATGAACCAATGTTCCCTTTTGAGCATGACGGCATGACGCACACGGAACACTGTTACCTGCCCACCGAAGTGGTACCTATTAATCTACTTGCATTTGCGTGCTTTCAAATAGCTAGGATGGCAAGAGCTGGGGCAAGTGCGGGAGCTCACTCCGTCACGCGGGGCTAGGGATTCGAACCTCGGAACTTGCGATCTTCCGATCGACAAGCCTGGCATCTTACCCACTGAGACACCATGCCCCTTAAACTTGTAGGTTAGCCATTATTAATTTTAAAGAGTTGTCACACCTTAAAGAGTAATTGTATTGTCACATCAGCTATTGGGAAATCCCATTTGCTTCATCAGAATAACGGAGTAATTTCTTGTAAAAGAGATTTTTACCAATGAAGAGGACAGAGGAAAGGAGAGGGGAAGCAGGCAGTTTAGAAGATTGCTTGAGGAGCCAGGAGGCATAGAAACAAA
Source organism: Charina bottae (assembly GCA_023362775.1). Lineage (NCBI taxonomy): Eukaryota > Metazoa > Chordata > Lepidosauria > Squamata > Charinaidae > Charina > Charina bottae. The sequence goes on along the minus strand of JALMGJ010000059.1, from coordinate 1,478,945 downwards.
ATTGCTTGATGTCCATAAACAAAATAGTAAACTCTGAGCCTCTGTGTTGCAAAAGACTGACAATGGCTCTCTTTTGACCATGAAACTCATTGGAAGGACAGATGCTGAAGCTGAAGCTCAAATACTTTGGCCACCTAATGCGAAGAGAGGACTCACTGGAAAAGACCCTGATGCTGGGAAAGACTGAGGGCAAAAGGAGAAGGGGACGGCAGAGGATGAGATGGTTGGATAGCATCACCGATGTGATGAACATGAATTTGAGTAAACTCCGGGTGACAGTGGAGGACAGGAAGGCCTGGCGTGCTATGGTCCATGAGGTCATGAAGAGTTGGACATGACTAAACGACTGAACAACAACAACAAGAATTACTACACAATTTAAGTGATGGGCAGTGACCCCGCCTTTCCTCCTGCTGGCCCTTCCTTTCAGGATTTTACTGCCCCTTTGTTCTCTTTGTCTGTGATGAGATTGTGTGAAATAAATGAAAGATGATGTCAGGGTACTCTGTCAAGGAAGACAAATGTATCACTTGGAAAAGCAAGTTAGTGTGTCCACCTATGAGTACATGGGGAAGATGCCCGAGCTTGCCACTTGAAATGACATATCACACATATGCTTATGAAGTAATACCACAACCTAATGATTTTTTAAAAAAGAAATGTCTAGTTAAATAAGGTTGCCACATAAAAATGTCTGTTACTCTTCTATGGATAGTAAAGTGTAAACAGGAGTCGGCTGTATATGTAAACTACTTCAGGGAAGGATAAAATGCAAACAGCTAGATGTGAGGCTGATTCAAAAAGCGGGAAATAGCATGTCAAAATGCTGTTGGGTCCTTTCTGATTATCTCCTTGAAATGTGAAAATGGCTCACTCTTAGCTGTTGAAAAAGGTGTTGGCTGAGGAGTCTATTGTGAAACATCAAAAAAATGCAAAAAATATGAGCAAGAATGCACACTATGTTTGAACTTGTCTGTACGCTCTTGCATTGGTAGACACTTAAGGCACAATGCTGCCAAGTTAAGCCCTTTGCAGCATTACATATTCATTTAACTATTTGTTCAACCTTTCAATTGATGTTAACAGCAGAGATAAATGTTTCATTTTTCTACCAGATCAGAATCTGATTCTCCAGTTAGTTCCTTACCTAGCACAATTTGTGAGGTGAATTCTATATAACTATCCCAAGGATGATTAGCTTATATGTGTATTCCCCAGATAACTGAAAGGCCATTTTCCTACTTGCCTTAATGTTCTTGAATCAAATGTACAGTCACTGTTTTCATGGAGAGAATGTTTTAGAACAAATATAATTATCTGTAGAGGCCAAAGTGACTTCCACATACTTCAGTCTATTATGTGCATAACACGTTCTGTATAGTTAGCTAAGAATACGCATTCTGCTTCAGCTTCAGAATTCTCTTGTGATGCATAACCCTTAGTTAGGGTTGTTTCTACAATAAGGAAATGTAAATTCTGAAATTGGACTCATTTGTTGTTTTAAAGGTGATGAGAATGTTCATCTCAAAAGAGGAGAAGTAGAATATTCTTACAGACCTATCACAGGAAAAGGGGGAGTCTATTGCTCTCCAGGTATCCTGAACACCACCCCTCCAGAGCATGTTGTCTGAAGCTGCTGAGGCTTAAAGTTCTGTACCTTTTGGAGACCCCTAGATATACTGAGTGCACATCTGGAGTCAAAATAAACAAGTTAGCCAGTTGCAGCATTTGTTGTTTTTTTTATGTTCAGAAAGTGCCATCTAATCTTGTTTGCTTCTGCATGAGCTGTCATGCTAACTGCAAAGTTTAATCATGGCAGATCTCTTGACATCTCAGGGGAGCAAATAGTAATCCCTCTCCGTATTTACCAGAGGCATGCCCTGATTCAGCAAGTAACATCTACACACCAGAAGGCTTCTACATACATAGATGAGAATCAGGCTTGCCCCTCAGGCCAGGGTCTTCAGAGGAGAAGACGTGGATGTGAACTAAGTGACCTTTAACAGACGTGTAAAAAAATGGGAAGGGGAATGATTTCATGCTTCCAAGTGAATTAAAAAAAACACAGGGATGAATCAAGGTCAGTGTAAGGAAAAAGAATCTTCAGTGAGCCTTTTAACAGATGGAGTATCTTGAGCCCCTGCCTGTATTCATTACAGTCCCTTGTGCTGGGACACAGCCCTTCCCTGGAAGGAAATCCAAGGCTGAGTAGTGAAATGACTGCCCTGGGAAATGGTAGCAATTTCTCTCCATGAGTCACATTCACTGAAGAGAGGAAGATATGTGCAGGACTCTGGGCAGCAAATAAAACCGGTAAGGCACTAGATGAGGCTGACCTACAATTTCCAGCAGTTCCATCAGCCTGGCCAATGGTGAAGGATCTGAGCAATTGTACTTCAACCTGAGTTCTTCCTGTATCATGACTGGTAGTCAGCTGTGATGAAAGAGTCCTCAGATTCTGGTTCACTTTCAGGAGGTCCTGGTATGGTCAGCAGCTTGGCCACCATCACCCTTAAACACTTTTACACTTCTGAAGAGTGTTAGGGAGCCATAGAGAGGAACTGCTGGTTTAAGAGTTACTATTTTAATCTCCCATAGTGTCCAGAATGTCACAGCCTTCTATGGCATGACATACTGCATAGATCTGTTTTTTTTTAAAAAAAAATATTTTCTATCCTGCCTTTATTATTTTTATAAATAACTCAAGGCGGCGAACATACCTAATACTCCTTCCTCCTCCTATTTTCCCCACAACAGCAACCCTGTGAGGTGAATTGGGCTGAGAGAGAGTGACTGGCCCAAGGTCACCCAGCCGGCTTTCATGGCTAAGGCAGGACTAGAACTCTCAGGCTCCTGGTTTGCCATTGGCTCCTTCCTAGGGCTGAGAGACAGGAACTGGCCCAAGGTCACCCAGCCAGCTTTCATGCCTAAGGCAGGACTAGAACTCTCAGTCTCCTGGTTTCTAGCCCAGCACCTTAACCACTAGATCAAATTTGTTACAAATTTGTTTTGATACAAATTCTAGGGTCTGGAAAGCTCAGTCTCTTGTTTCCATCCTTTGTTGTTTCTTCTAGTATAATGTACTTTCATACAGAGGAAGAAAGCTCCAAGGGACATTGTTGTTCTTCTTGGGTATAGAAGACAGGCTGTAAAAAAGACATTTAGCACAAAATACCTTTAATAGGGCAGGGTAAATTCTTCTGTGACATTTCGGGTGGCTCCAATAGAGGCCCAGGTTCCAGTCCCCCTCAGCCATGGAAGCTCCCTGGGGGGCTTTGGGGAGTTGCTCTCTCTCAGCCCAACCTACCTTCCAGAGGAAAAAAATGGAAGGAGAGAGCACAGCCTCAAGCTCCTGAACGAAAAGCAGGATTGGAATAGAAATAAGTATGTTTAGCCGGAATCCCTCCTGTTCAAAAGCAACCAGTAATTAATTTGGACAGACCTATTAATTCACTTCTGTGGTATACTGAGACCGGACCTTTTACCTCAGTAATGATCACAATAGGAACATGTGGCATTTGTGGAGCTGTTGGAATATTCAAGCTCATGGACAGATTCGTCCGTCAGCTTCTTCCCACCTGCAGAGATTGAGAGAAGTGGGTTCCATTAGGTAATATTAAAAACAGACACCCTCCATGGCGTAGCTCAACTGCTTAGCCATTCCATTGCAATGGCCCTTTGGCTGGGATTCACTTTCCAAAGAGAAGGTTTGTGGCTCCAACACATTCTTGTATCCAGGAAAGGAACCATATGGCTGCCCTCTTGGTCATCCCATAGCTATTCTGGAACAAAATGTACTGCCTCCTATTGAAGTGTGCAGCATAAAAAAGAAATTTAACCCAGGCCACGCTGTCTCTCCATGACTGTTCTGCAAGCCAAAGGCTATTTTGTGCTACAGGAAACCTCTGAATAGCAAGACTTAGATTAGATACGGCATTACCGTATCATGGATTGTTGCAAATAGCATTCCTAGCATTCCACATTGAACATCGCAGTGTAAGACCTGCCCCTGCCCAGGACTTGGGGGAAGTACGGAGTAGCTCTATCGCCACTATGCGACTGCAGTTTCATTCTTTCGGAACAGAAGTTTCATCTTGGCTTCAACTGCTTCATATGATATGTAGGAAAGCTATAGGTGTTTGTGTATGTGTATGTGTATAAAGATTTAGCAATTTCCATCAAAGAAAACCTAGTGTTTATGATTATAGCCTTTTTTTTTTCCTACCCCATTTTAATAATCTATCATTCACAGCGTTTTACAGCTTTCAATAATAACTTGAGAAGACAGAAATGTGCCAAGGATGCTTAAGGAACCTTCAGAAGATGTTTTGAGGGCTTTTCACTTCAATGAAAGTGTTCGTGTTTTGTTCATGCTATTTTATAAGCAAAGCACTTGTCCTGCATTATAGTGTCTTTATACCCTATTTGGTCACTGCAGTTAATGCAAATGAAGCTTTTCACAGACACAGGGTTTATTTCTCAAGTACTCCATGGACGGTTCTACTTCTCAGTCTGTTTCCAGACATTGTTCAAATGCTGAAGCTTGATTTTAAAGCCTCCTTTGTGTCTGGGGACTTTAAGAATTGCTTGAACATTAGGGTTGGTTAGACAACTCTTAAGAATCGTCACCCCCAAACATCTGGAGGATGCACCGTCATTCAATCTTCACTATGGTCAGCATACTGGAGGACAATCATTTGTGAGAAGCTGCTCCAACCGTACACGAAGATGCCTATAGCATGAAGGCTCATTCTCATTGGTTCTCTGGTGGGTGCTCCTGAGGTCAAAGAAGAGGAAGGTGGCAACAAGCAGAAGGGTGCTGGAGTGACGGCATCTCATTGTACAAAGTTCTGCTTTGCCATGATGACTTTTTAGTACCATACACAAAAGGCACATCCTTTCAACTTTGCTCTAGTTGGAGGATTGCCACTCAAATTTCATCTGATATGTTTTTATATAAAACTTTTAAAAAGGGTTACCAAGTATTTGGTCACATATGCCAGCAAGTGCTAACCAGTGGCTGATAAGACAACTAGGATCTATTTAAGAAACAAAACAGGATCTCATTGCCTACATGACTGATACTAAATTTATACATACATACATACATACATACGTACACACGCACACACATTTTGAGTATTATAATCAGGGGTGTCAGGGGTGTCCATAGGGTGTGGTTTAAAAAGTCAAAATGGTGGCCGCAATGCACATAAAAAACATGTGGAACTTCAAACATAATGTTGTGGCCTCCATCTTGACCTTTTTTAACCATATCCTGCAGACACCCGATTATTTCCGTTATAATGTTATTTCCTCTTTTCTTGAAATTAAGTATAGTTTTTAGAAAATATTTTAGGATTGCTCGGTGCTTTTTAAAAATATAACTGGCTCAGATATTACCAACTAGTTTGAAGTATAGCATTATTTTTAACATATAAGCAAAAATCTTTTTTGTCTAAAGAATGAACAATACTTTTTTCCCCTCTAAACTTGAAATAGTTCCTAATTTGAGAGGCTCTGAAACCATTTCAGTAGTGTTGCTTCCTACGTATTTGAGGCATGCAGTTGACTGCCAGTTTTCAGGTCCTGGAAATAATATTTGTTTTATGAGGTACAGTTCAAAAGAGGAATCAAAATAGGTGTCAGAGGCACAATGTACATTATTATTATGCAGATTTTATACACCATTCAGAAGTTAAAAATTACCCGAAATACATTTCAAGAGCTACACATTGCTTTCTTTGTGTCTCATGTTGTTGTATGTTGTTCACTTCCAAGGCTGCCCCACTACATATCTGCAGCATCTCCAAGGGAGTTAAAAATAGCCTGACAGAAAGCAACTTGTGTAATGGGCTTTCTGTCTTCAACTGTTTCACTTCAGGTAACATGAAATGGACCAGTTTGTGCTGAATTATGCATAAAACTACCCCCATCTTCCCACTAGTCATAGGCTAGCAGTTAAAGACACTCAGACAACTTCAACAGCTGAAGCCCTTTCTTATCAAATCTTGCACACTGAATGGAAAATTATTACTTGATTGTGGTTTTGAACCATAAGTATATATTTTCCGGATGATTACATCCTAAACTTTGAAAACTGCTGTTCATTTCCCTTGTGCTGACAACATAGAGACTTCTGTTCCACTTCCAGACCAAGAATGCTGGAGCAAAGCAACCCTTCGACTGTATCAACCACCAGAGGAAAATCTTTATAATATTTTATTTCTTTGCTTTATATTCTTCAGGAATATGCAATACACAAGTGCAAGAAAACAACATGCTTAAAACATAGTTCAAAATAGATCCCAAACACTATAATAATTCTGGAAAAATAATTCAAAATACCTGGTGGAAAAAGTGTGGTCTTAATTCTTTTGGCAAAGGATTAAGGGTGGAATGGAGGGAGTGCGTTTCTATTGGTAGGAGATATGAACTATGTTGATTGCTTAACAGCTGGACTTCTACAGGAAGGGTAGAGAATCATAGAGTTGGAGAGGACGCTTGAATCCAAGCCTCTGCTGTCTACAAGAAACCAAATTGAAGCATTCTGGCCAACATATTCCATGAAGGGGAGCCCATCACCTCCCCTCCGGAGGTGTCACTGTCAAACTGTGGCTAGGAAGGTTTGTTTAGTTTTTAACATTCAAGAAGAATCTGCATTCCTGTAACTGAAACCCATTATTCTGTGTCCTGTGCTCTGGAATGAGAGAGAACAAGTCATGATCTTCTTCTGTGGGGTATCCTTTCAGGGCTCTCTTATCTCCCCCAACCTCCATCATGCTTTCTCAAGACTAAAAATACCCAGTTCCTTCAATCTGTCTTCATAGGAGTTCATTTCTATTTCCTTTATCATCCTTGTTTCCATGTTCTGAACATATTCCATTTTCTTCTGAATCCTTTTTAAACTGTGGTACCCTAAACTGGACATACTGTTCAACATTATGTTTGACCAAAGCAGAATAAATGGGAAACTATACCTCTGTTGAGGCAGCCGAAAAGTGTACTTGTCTTTTTTGCAGTCACAGCACACTGCTAGCTCACATTCAACTTGCAATCCAATACTATCCCAAGACCCTTCTCCACAAATATTGCTGCCAAACCAGATATCCTGCATCCTATATCTGTGTATTTTGTTTTTGTTTTCCACGTGAAGAACTTTGTATTTGCATAACCTCCTGAGTTCTCCCCATCCACTACAATTTGCCTCTGCTAAAGTTAATTCTGTTACTTTCAGATTAATTTCTCTAACCTGTCAAGATTTTTCTTTTTTTGTTTTTCCATCTGTCTTCTAGGATATCGGCTATCCCACCCAACTTGATGTCATCTGCAAGTTTGATAAACATTACCCCCATCTCTTCATCCAAGTCTTTGATAGAATATTGTAGAGGACCCATGGCTGGTCCTTGTGGTACTCTACTGCAGAGCTTTCCAAACTGTGTGTCGCGACACAAGAGTGTGTCGCCACACACAGTCTGGTGTGTCACCACACAACCCGGAAGCGCTGATCATCATCAGCGCTTCCGGGTTTTCCCGCGGCGACACACCAACTGCAGCGCGCAAAACCCGAAAGCAGCAGCAGCGCTTCTGGGTTTTTGCGTGCTGCCGCACTTCCGGGTTTTCCTACGGTGACACACCAACGCCGGTTGGTGTGTCGCTGCGGGAAAAACTTTGGAAAGCCCTGCTCTACTGGATGGCTCTGTCTAATTTGATGAATAACTGTTGGTAAGCACTCTGAGTATTTAAAATTCTGTGGCAGATCTTAACATTCATAATGACAGTCGGAATTTATTTAATTTCCCACCCTGTGGAATTCCAGGTTTCTTTTTAAAAAACCTGAACAGCACACAGCTGTAGCAGGACATTGCGAAAGTAGGCCCTGACTACACTGCTACTTTGAGAAGCGCTATTCTGTGTATGCAAGACCCGGCTTGTGCACACTTTCTATTTTGACATCAGCAGAGCTTAACGTTGATTCTATGGTAACCTAAATAATGGAATCTTTTGAAAACACCACTCACTTATGTTTTGTCCTGATTAGTTCCACCATACATTTGCTTATGACAAGCCATGTTCAGTGGGGTGGCTGGTGTAAAGCCATGTAAAGCCTGACTGCTTTTTTTCTGGATTGGAGCACAGAATAATTATCTAGGACTAATAGTGGTTTCTCTTAAGAACAAAAGCTTCAACAAAGTACATAGGATGATCTCTGAATAATACCAGAGTGCTAGGGCATGTTGTCTCATTATTAAAATCAGGCATGCATATGCATTGTAATGCAGGAGCGCTTCAGCCATGGCCCTTTTCTATGTTGGATTACAGCAAATGCAACATTTGCTTAGAACTGGTTATAAAGGACTAGGGTAGGGACTGGGAATTACAAAATGCTGGCTTCCTACAGACTGAATTGTCTTGCTAAATATGTAGTCCAGCATTATGCTGCTTTTTAAAAAAATATGTATATATTAGAATGAAATTGCATCAATAAATACTGTATGTAACAGTAGCCAGGCATTTTTCCTGATTATATTGGAATGTTGCTATGATCTTGTCTTCTTTTGTTAATACATTTTCACAGTGTAGCATACGCATTATATCATCCCCCACAATCGAAAAACTGATATGTAAGGATATTATACTGTAAATACCACAGAGTTGGCCCACCTCTTACCAGGTCTGTGTATGTGTCTGAGTTAAAAAAAGATGCTTAGAAATTCCATTGGCTTTGCAAAAGGAGATGGTCTATACTTTCCAATTATCCCTCTCTAAGTTTTGGAATTGTGATTCTTTATGTTCAACATTTCAAATACCACTCTATTAAACTTTAATGGGCAATGTTCTACCATATGATCACCAACAAGATACAATCATGTACTTCAAGCCATTTTTATTAGAAGTCTCTTCAAGGAAAAAGAAACACAGAGATCCTTTGCAAGTAAGAATTCAGAGTCAATTACCTGAAAACAGGTATGAAAAACATCTTCTATTAAAATCAGATACAGAATAGAAACAGTGCTTTTTTAAAAATACCACTGGTGACAGACAAGTCTTCCATCATAAATGGCATCAAAGATCATTACTGATTTCACAGCAAAGCTGCATGCACATTTAGTTTATAATGAAAAGCCTTGGAAGTATCAAGCTTTTGCCATGAAATTTGAAGTAATAAAGGTATGCAGCACAAAGATGTTTCTTTTGCCATCCTATTGATATTTCTGCATATTAAAGACATATGTACACTTTAAAAATCTGGCTGGTAAACCATATGATTATTCATAAAACTTTTGCTTCAATTGCTAATTTACAGAAATGCACTATCCAAGTGTGCTTCTATGTTGGAGGAGGGACTAACGAAATAAGGAGGTGATGTTTTATTGGTGGAAAGGGGATGAGTTGATTGACAACATGATTTTTTCCCTTAAAAATCAACAATAAAATGGCTCTGTACAAAAAAAGCAAATATATGTACAAAATGCTACAAGCCTACAAATTTATGAGATCTGTCCTTTACCACGATAGAAATGCAGTAAAAGATTTTCTGTTTTGCCTTTTGTAAGGTACCAGCAAAACCAAATCTGGACTGCTTTACATAAAACCATAGATATGGTAAATCTTGTGTTTTCATCATCCGCTATTGATGTCTAAATTTGCACACACACAAAAAGATATTGCATTCAATATTTTATACTGTTCCAAAAATGAAAATCCATCCACATGAACTAATTTTCCTGTTTGTGCCTTTTTTGCTTCTTTGTTTTAATTCTATGTTGCTAGAAAGAAAACACAGTTCAGGTCAACTAGCAAAAGAATAGCATCGGGTAATACTTTGTGTAGATTTCTCCAACTCTCCTCCCTACCATGACTGTGCTACAATCAAGCAGAATATTAACATTGCTCTTTCGTTGCTGAATTTTCATGTAATAAATGAATTAGATGTTACACACTCTATTGCACTCCCAACATGTTTTTTATATAGCAGACATTTATTCATTGTTAGCTTGCTTCATAATTATTCATGATTTTCCAGTATTTCTGAGCTTTCCTAATGTCAAGTAGCAAACATAATTTCCTTTCCATGAGCTCCAGGAGTTAAAGATACGTGTGAGTACAGGATACATGCCTACTGTAGTTACACATATCAAGTTGTCCCTCTTTTCCTGCAGAGAGATACTGTATGTATGCTGTAACTGCGCTGGGAATCATCCACTTCATCCTGTAGAGGCACGTGCACACTTCTCTCCACTTAATTTAAGACATTAATTACATGAACATAGAAAGTACATCCAACTCAAGTTTCCTGTATTTGCACATATCAATAGCATATGACACATTTTCCCTATTGAGACATCACTGCATTGGGAGCATCTGCTTCTTTCTACAAAGAGACACAAGTTTTTCTACTTTATATATTAATACATGCAGGTGCAGGAAATCTAACCCATGCTCCCGTACTTGCTCAATTTGGGTCTAAAGCTCTTACTATTTGGAAAAAAAATAGTTTAACCAATTTATGACCCTCACTGACCCAATTCTAATAAAACGTCTTATGAGATGCAACTGGAAATCATGGCTCATGAAGTATTCTAGTATCAATTCTCCTTTTGATTATTTCTGCTTAAAACTTTACAGGCATTCTGCAGATGTTGCAACATACATTTGGAAACAATCTATTTTCAGTACTTATTGTATCTTGCAAATGGGTAAAAAAAGAGGCAAACTTGTGACACAGCAAACTGACAGCAACATACATTTGCTGAGCTAAAATGTGAAAACTCAAAAAAGAAAGAAAGAAAAGAAAACCCATTAAAATGTAGTAAATCGCAATCTGTTCTATATATTAGGTGAGAGTAGTTAATATTTTTTTTCTCGTAAGGATACTATTGCAATTTCCCCCAAATAACTGGTAACATTTTGAAGTGCCATGCTATTTCTTCCATTAAGCATTTTTTTATATGTGCTTTCCAAATTGGCATTGGCAGACAAAAATCGAAGGCATAAAAAGATGTGTTTCGCATAGAACTAATTCCTCTTGTTTCACAAAAGCTCAGGGATTTCATGATAGCTGTTGAATAATACTGCTGGCTGGCAGATGAGGATGAAGATGGTGAATATGAGCTAGATGACGTCTACCTGGAATTGCAAAGCAGGAAAACTGAAGGCTGGTGGAGGATGTTTTCTAGCAGTTTTTATGCAGATGTGTGGCAGAGATGCAGCATAAATAAGGAAGGAACAAAAACAAATAATCATTTCACAGCCTCTTGACATAGTTTCCAGGGAAAGTACCAAAAAAATTTGTTCTTCTGGAGGTTCCTGAAAGTAGAAGTAATAAATGAAACATGGCAGCAAAAGTAACATAATCATGCCCTAAAGACAGCCTTCACATTTCATTTCAGGATTGTTCATGAATGTATTCAATGCTACCCCAATAGGAAAACATGGAATATTGCATTACATAGCCATAAAATTTAAGTTAAGCTATAATGCTATAGGAATGAAAAATGCAATCATAGTAGATAATGTAATACTATCACAATATATTTTACTGAGTAACTCACACTGCTGAAAAGACAAACCACTGTTAAACATTAAAATGAATCTAGTCTCTTTAGCAGTTATAACATCAAAGAAACTTTTGGCAACTCCTTAATTATCCACTGTTTTTTGAACAGTGGCTTGTAAGGGAGCAACAGTTAAATTATAACGTCAAAAATTAGGTTTCAATAAATATTGAATCAATCATTCATTTGTAAATAAAACAACTAATCAAATGAATGCTACATCGAAGATTTTCATTCCAACCTAGCAGCTTCTTATGCAGATATTTCGCACATCAGCTTCCACAGGAAGAAGGGAATCCCTAATCACCTATTAGAATGAGAAGTTCTCCCAATTTATGAGTATGTGAGAATGATACTTTCTCCATCAAAGTTAATGGAGAAATCCACTATGTCAAGGTTTAAGATTTGCCAAGTCCCATAATATGGTTACCTTTATAGTGCAGGAGACTGCCCACACATAAAAAGGAAGATACCGAGATATGGGTAGATCTCATGCAGCATGTATTCTTTGCTAATCAGTTCCTCATGCTTAGAACTGTGCACCACAAAGATCATTTATCGCTGGATATATTCCTCTAGTATTAGAGTTTAGATCCAAATGGTTATGTAAGATGGCACAGATGATGTTTGATTTGGGGAGCCCACCGGAAAGGAAAGGAAAGGAAAGGAAAGGAAAGGAAAGGAAAGGAAAGGAAAGGAAAGGAAAGGAAAGGAAAGGAACTGCTCTGGTGCAGAAACTGCATATTTGCAACAAGATCTGGAAATTTCTGAAGCATAACAGCAAGGTAAGGGTGATTATACTGTATTATATGTGAAAGGGCCAATGGCATATGTCACAAGATTTTTGGGAACATCTCAATAATGTTCTTTATGGCTGGCAAACTAGACATAATATGATCAGTGTAATAACTGTATAAAATTTTGCCAGGCATAATAAATCAGAGCGTTCAGCTTTCCCTAATATGGTACCCTCTAAGTGTCCTGCTGGATAGAAATTCTGAGACTGCAGACCTGATTCAGATTGAGGGTACCAGGCTAGGAAAGGCTGAGCCAAGTGGTACTTATATATCCTAAGGCACTACTAAAGTTAAGGAAAACATACCCACAAACCATCCATCATCACACTTTTCCATCACATCAATGACATCTCCCTCTCTCAGCTCCAATTCATCTTCGTTCCTAGGAGTATAGTTATATAGAACCTGAAACCTTAAACAGGACAAATGGATGCATTTAAAGAAAAAAAAGAGCATCTTGCATTTTCACTAAGCTAAAGCAGGTTGCTAAACAGTCCTCTGAAGATAAAAATAAGCTATGGGTAAGATTCAAGTCAGTGACAGATGGAAAGGCCTATATCGAGTAACGCATGAGCCATTGAAGCAGAATATTTTTATTGCAGTCCAAAGAAACTGACAAAAATGCATTAAATCCAGGTTACAGCCAGTCTTAACTATTTGACACACCAGCAGAGCACGCAAAATTTAAGTATGCAATAAATACAAATTTTAAAAAATGTTTTGTTTTAAATGTACAGTATGTGTTGGGCAGTGCTTTAGATTCAGTTCCCAAAAGGTGCTTTGGAGCATGCAGGAGCATAACCCTAGCCCCCGTCTGCAACTTATGAAAGCAGTCACATCTTCCTTGGATCACATGACAGCTGTATGCCGCAAAGGACCTTTTGGGAACTGAAATTTGGAGTGCTTCACATTTTAGCATGGAAGAGTGGGAAGATGGATTTCAGTCCTGTGAACTAAAGCAGACATGTTGGCATCAATAGGAGGTAAAGGACTTAACTCTTAAAATGTTTCTTAACTGACTTGCAGTGTCCTAATGAGAAACAATATGTTTAGTATTGTATTGGGTGGTGGGTTGGGTAACCCATGCCTCAGGGTGCCAAGAACCTAATATGTGGCCTCTGGAGACCCCCACTCCTGGAATAGATGTGGCTGAAATTTTCAGATTTAAATTTGGGAGTTGGGGTGGGTTGAGGAATGGTGCAAATCAAGAGTGGAGTTTCCCCCCAGTTGTATGGCGTTTTAAGGGGCAAAACAAGTGCCACCCATTTTACTTTCAAACACCCGACTCCCCCACCCACACCATAGGTGTCATGACGTCCCTAACCATGTCTTCTTGTGCACAAAATTAAAATGCACTCCTAAGGCCAAAAAAGGTCATCCACCCCTGAATTAATGGGCTTAGGAATTAAATGATTACCGTTTACAAACTGATCAATAGTCAAATTAAAAATTAAAAATGATCAAATTAAAATTTGGTTTTAATTCCATTGGTGCGCTTTTTTTCAGAGGGATTTCCAAGTAAACAAATGAAATTTCCTAAAATTTGGTCTGGACAATGTTTGGATGGAAGGTGGCTAGGAAATCCCAAAAGTGCTTCCCTAAGGGAAGAAAGGTGGAACCTAATATGCACGAAATGAGGTTATTGCATTTAGTGCAGGTCTTCATATCTCTGTGTGTAATCTTACAGTCTACTTCAACCTCACACTGCCACCACCCTTCCCAGGAGGGTGCATAGTGACGCTGACTCCCCGTATACATTCCAGAGGCTCCAGCCAACACTGCTAATAGTGAGAGATGGTGGGAGCTGCATTTCGGCAAAAACCTGAAGGGCCACGGGGTCCCTCCCCTTCCTTAGAGCCTCGTTAGAGGAGTTATGAGTTAATCCATTTGGAAAGGATACTAAAAGTCAATAGTGATGATTTAATTAAATTAGTTCTGTTCGTCTTCTAATTACTCCCCGTTCTTTGCAAATGACTGGTTTATTGCTTTTTTTTACACAATAATAACAGAGCTGTTTTATTTATTTATTTATTTGTCAAATTTATCACCGTTTTCCCAAGAGTATCATTTTTTTCTTCTTCAAGACAGGATATCTTCCATGAAGACATTGTATTTCCTGATAGAATTCAAAGTGTATTATTTTGCAACTGGAAAATGTCTTAACTTTATTCTTCCTACCTATTTAGTTCATTCAAACTATTTGTTTCATGACGTCCTCAAGGGTGCTCTGTTCCAAGAGTAGGCAATCTAAGACCCCCCTAGAGGTCTTGAATTCTTGCTCTCATAAACACCAACCAGCATGGCCAATGGTCCAGCATTATGGAAGTTGTAGTCTAATACGTCTTCTCTATTTTTCTATTTCATGGCCATTGATTTGTATATGTATTGTATGTTGCTCCCTTATGTTATTTTTTCCTTTGTATTTCTGGAAATGCTAGCTTTTCCCCAAGAATGTTAATAATTCCCTTTCACTATAAATTTTCCAGCAGTCAATAGCTATGTTACTCTTTGGAATGATATGCCCTTCTATTGTTATCTTTCCATTAAAAAAAAGTATTTATTTAATAACAGCTTATACTCTGGAAGTAAATTGTATTTGTTTCCTATTAGGCACCAATATCTGTAGGATAAAAATCAAGTTAAAGAAATCAACATGTTAGGTTTTTTTAATTATTTAGATTTTTTTAAAAAAATCTAAATAATTAAAAAAAACTAACATGTTGATTTCTTTAACTTGATTTCTTTAAAAAAAATCTACCTATATGACATGCCATAAAAATATGTGGATTAAAAGAATTTCAAAATATACTCAAAGACTAAACAATTATTACAACTTGGATTCATGGCCTCCTTAGGAGATACACTGAGATAAAGTCCGAGATATATTATCAATCATATATTTAAGTCACAAAAACACGGCTTTATCAGTTTTGTATTCCATGCATTATTGTTCCAATCATACATATTTTGACATTGTATTATATTATACAGTGCCTAATTGTATACATTATAGAGAAAGATCTTCCCATTCAATGTCAATTCTTGCCTCTGGAAAGATCTCTGAGTTCACATTGCAATTGTATATCCGCTCACTTGGAAATAACCCCCCTTTGAACACAATGGATGGTGCTTATGAGTGGAAACAAAGGATTGCATTGCTAGCTTCCAAATAAGTGATCTTGCTTAATGTCAATATGTGACCTCTTAGCCTAATTTGAGGATAAAATTGGGGAGAGGAAATCATATTCTCCAAGTTGAGTTCCTGGAGATTAGACAGGATATAAATGAAATAAACAAAAGCCAACAAAGAATGCCAATTAAAAATCTTCCATTTTTCAGTTTCTCCCCTAAGTATAAATTACAGAGAAGGGGGAAAATTGGATAGAACTGTGAAGAGACCCACTCCCATGCTTCCTAATGGATCAAATTGCACAAAGTCCTAAGGGCTGTATGACCGGATGCTGTGGAAAATTATGACCCTGGTTCAATAAGGAATCTACTTAGTTACAAACAGATATGCTTTATTTGTTGTAGCAGCCAATTACTCTTTTTGTTTGTTCATGACATACATGAGTTGGAAAATTTGGAACTTGACCTGAATGAGTCACCAGCAGTTGAGCCCAATGTAAAAAATGTTTTCATTTTAAATACAATAAACGAATATACCTTCTACCTAAACTTTTAGAATATAAAGTCTGTATTTAGACATAACAAGTCTAGTGTACCAACTGGGAGTATTAGAGTAAATATTGCTTCTCCACAATACATTATAAATCTGGCCCTCACTAATGATTACTCAAATAATGTGTGTGTACTCTAAGTTTCATTCCAGAACAAAAAATAACAGATTGCAAGTTTCTGATAGATTTATAAGCTACCTTCTACCCAGGGCTCTTCCAGACAAGAATACAATTGCAACATTCAGATGAACTCAGACCTTACTGAGCAACTGATGCAGTCACACAGGGCACTTACTATTGCAATATGTCCTGGAATCTTCCTACTACAGTTGTGGTTTTTGACAAAAGGAGAACTCCTATTTTCACGCACTGAGTCTCATTTCAATAGTGGGAACAGTTTACAACTTTGTCTTGCATAAGAAAGTCTACACAGTCATGAAATGGGATGATTAACTTGCCTGCCTCCCAGATCCTATTATCTGTATCCCACTATAGTGGAGACATGTTATGGCTGTAAGGGGGTCCAAATACTGAACTATCATGTCAAGGTAAGCAGATGGAAAGCTGGCAGTTTCCTGCCTGTTCTAGCAAAAGTGGTGTACAAATTCCATTCGCTTGAGAGCAACAAGGAATGGCTATGGATGTCAAGGACTGCATTTCAAAAGTGGCTGAGATCAGGGTTTTAAGGGGTTAATTTTTGTCCTTTTAGCTTCCTAATTCCCCATCCCCCAATCTGGATATTTGGCCATGCTTATTTTGAAGGGGCTTGTTGGAAATTCTTGGACTGAGTTATGGTCCACTTTCTGATGACTGTATTTATTTGCTTGCTTCAACTTTGGCCTCTCCTTGTGAGACAATACATACTCAATTTTCAGGTAGTCCTGTTGCAAGTCAGTTTGACGCAGCTCTGTGACTGTGCTTTGTGTTTGATTCCTTAGCATAGCATGACACCTTCATTTTCACTAGACACCTTGATTCCTCTTTAGCTCAATGCTATCACTATCTTTGGCCCCTATAGAAATTTTAAACCTTTTGTGGTTTGGCTTACGCCCACTTTTTCTCTTCCTTTTGGATAGGGATGTGCAAAATTCACCAGTTTGAGAAGGAAGATTGTTCTGGAGATCTCTGGAACTTTGCATTCCCCCTTCAGACCACAGGGCGGTTCAACAGTTTCTGGAAGTAATTTGGAATGGAAACAATCTTAGATAACCTGAAAGTAGTCCTGTCCCAAGCAGTTCTGTTGTGTCCAGAATGCCATGCCCAGGACACCATGAATCACTTGCAGAGACTACTTCCATCTCTGGTCCAGAGAAAGTTTTTGCATGGTTGGATTGAGGGCAGAATATAACATTCTGGAGTCCTCTGGAATGTTCTATGCCCCAGTCGGTGAATTTTGAACATCCCCATGCTTGGATTTTATAGGAGCTCAAAGTGTTCAAAACTTTGCGAATGGATGGAAATATGGATTATGGATCCATGCATGCATCATGGTAAGAGAGAGGAGCAGACAGGGCCTTAGTTTAGCTCCGCACTATTTCCTTGTCCTTTTCTATTGTGTCCATTCCTATGTAATGGGCCTTGGGATGATACATGGTTTCGAGGACAGCTATTTCCCCCTTTACCCAATTAGAAATTTAATACTGTTATTTAAAGAAGAACTTGAGTAGATGAAAATACTTACGGTTCCCCCCCACTGTGTATATTTTCATGAGCAAACACAGGGCGCTGTGGCTGAAATGAAATGAGTTGAAATGTAGTAAGAGTCTATATTGTAATCAACTTAATTTAGCACAGTCTTCCATAATACTCAGCGCACTAAGTGCTTCAAAGCAGTCCCTGATCTAGGGGCTGCATTAGAAACAGGTTTAGTCAGCAGCAGATAAGATACAGTTTAGAACTGTACACGCCTGAAGGGGCCATGCATTGCACGAGTCTATTTTATCATCTGCCCATATTTTATTTGGCCTCATTAAGGAAAAAAAGCTGGTTAAAAGATGGGGAAAAAAGAAGAAACTCTAGAATTTCTCCAAGGCCTTTTCCATTGTGCAAGCCTCTTTATCCTTTTCAGCCTAAATCTTGCCATGCAAAAGAAAGCAGTTAAGTTTTAGCCTCTGTGTTTTCAAAATTAGTGTCACAGAGATGACAATAGCATTAAATAAGCAAAAAGCTGGAAAAAACAGCCTCATTACAATTCAAATCCTTTTCATCAAGGAGCAGCTATTCCTTATGACTCCAGGAGGAATAACATTCTTAGAGAAGTACCCTCTCAGAGAGACTGGGCTATCACACCACCTGGCCTTGAGAGGTTCTTTTTGTTTGTTTGCTTAAGGGTTCCTTGGAAAGGAGAAGACAGCAAAAGAACAACAGCTGTTTATCAAAAATAAATGTAAGTGGATTCCACCCATTTAGGCATTAATCCAGTACAACACATTCCTAAAAAAGTTGTAGAAAATGGGCCTGATGACTGAAAAGTTAAGTTGAAGTTATAAATACAATTTAAGGTAAAGGTGGGAATTTGGCAAATATAAATGGGAATTTATATTTTAGGATCCATTTGTTTCTCTCACCCAATCTATTATTCCAGACAATAACCCTTGAGATGTATTTATATAACCTCTCTG
Source organism: Charina bottae (assembly GCA_023362775.1). Lineage (NCBI taxonomy): Eukaryota > Metazoa > Chordata > Lepidosauria > Squamata > Charinaidae > Charina > Charina bottae. The sequence goes on along the minus strand of JALMGJ010000059.1, from coordinate 1,460,289 downwards.
AAGTTTCCTCCTGATTTAGGTTTTCATAAATGTCAATCTTACAAATTATTTCCAAAAAAGACTTTGGGACAATCAGAATAATGAACTAAATCATACACCACACTCTTGGTCAATGCACAGTCAAAGGATGAATGCATCTTAAAAAATTGTTTAGTTGAGTTGTGATTCACCACTTTCTGTGTCTAGACACCTGTGCAAATATGGATTGTGCAATTTCTAAAATTACTTCAAACTTCTGCTTTAACACTATGGGACATAATTCAGCTAAAGACGACTCTTTCATCCCTATTGTTTTCAGTAGGAAAAAAGGAACGCTTAATTATTTAAGAGAAAAACTAGATTCTACCCAAATTTGTTAATCCAGATATATCAGAGAATATTGATCTCCATGATTTCCATGCAATAACATGTTCATTCATTAACCTGAACTTGTTTTATAAAAGACACAACAGCTCTGATTTGTTACATTATACAAACTAACACTGAAAAAGCATGAGAGCCATTTTAATTTTCTAGACAGAAAAATATGACTATAAAACATGCTGCTAGATAGAAACAGAATGCAGCAGTTATTCTAGAATATTTTTCTATTAGCAGCTGTCTACAGAAATTAGAAAGCATTTTAATTGTTGCTTCAAGATTTCCTGAATGGGAAATGCATGCAATGATATTACTTGAGATTCAGACTTAAAATAGGACCTTGCAGACATCAGAAGTAACTCAAACTTCATTGAATCTGGAAGGATTACTTTAAATCTGAATCTAAGTCTTATGCATTTCCCATTAGGTACATGCTACAGCCTAAGAGTTTAACACATACATTTAAAACATCCTCCATATGCAAATATCAATGTAAACAAGTGAGTCAGTCAAAGAAGCATGAAAATAAGTTGATGATCAGAGGGTGTTTATAAAAAAATGCATTATACTCTTTTAAGTTTAGTACATGCATGAAACTCTCTTTTGCCTAAAAGCTCATTTGTTTAATTAATTTCATGCCCGCTTTCTAAAGTGCTGTCTCTCTTGACTACGTACACTTCAGATTTGATTTCCAAAATGTGCTTTGGAGTGCACAGGAGTGTGATTATAGACCTGCATACAACACCTTAAAGCAGCTGTGCCTTTTCTTGTGACTGCATGCATGAGAGAACTAAAAGTAAGCTCCTGAAAGTTAAAATAGGTTTGATTTATTTATGCTCCATGGATATCTAAGCCTGCTATTACATGTTAACTTGTATATTTATTTTAGAAGATGCTCAGATGAATTATGTCCAATCATTATAGGGTACATGTGAACACTTCTGTGACTCCAATCGAAGAGAATATTTGTAGCTCAGGGTTGAACTGGGGAGTCCTTGGTGTTCTCTGAGCCTTGTTGTTTTCTTGCAGACGTTTCATTGCCAGACTAGGCAACATCTTCAGTGCGAAAAGGGAGTGGGACTTGCTTTCTGTTTATATATCGTGGCTTCTCCTGCTTGTTTTGGTGGAGGTGTTGTTCACTCCTTGGGAGTTCCTTGATTGCGCTGTTGTTTGCTGTTTGGTTGATTGACTAGGTTAATAAATCCTTGATTAAGGTATAATGTACTGTTTGGTTGTTCATCTGGTGTTAATCTTGGTGTTAATCTTTGCATTTCTGGGTGTTGATTGCTGGTGAGGAAGTGTTCTGGTCTTTTGGCTTTTCTATTGTCTCTTTTGAATGGTATGTAAATGTTGTTTACCTCTATGTGTCTGTTGATGGCTGCTTTGTCTGAGTGCCAAGCTTCCAGACTAGAACACTTCCTCGCCAGCAATCAACACCCACATATGCAAAGATTAACACCAAGATTAACACCAGATGAACAACCAAACAGTACATTATACCTTAATCAAGGATTTATTAACCTAGTCAATCAACCGAACAGCAAACAACAGCTCAATCAAGGAACTCCCAAGGAGTGAACAACACCTCCACCAAAACAAGCAGGAGAAGCCACAATATATAAACAGAAAGCAAGTCCCACTCCCTTTTCGCACTGAAGATGTTGCCTAGTATGGCAATGAAACGTCTGCAAGAAAACAACAAGGCTCAGAGAACACCAAGGACTCCACTTCTGTGACTACTAATTATTATTTAAAGCCCCTAAAATGTTTTAATAAGAAAGGTCCTGACATTTCTTCATCAATGCTACTGCCTCTCCACAGTTGCAGTTATGATGGTTCCTAGGAAAAGAAAGGATATTTTATTATATCTGATCTGAGCTCTGAGAATTTTTTTCAGGTCTATTCCTATGGCTTAATTTTTCCCCAAAGAGCTATAAGAAGGTAGTGCAATCACCGGAACACAGGCATACAGTGGATGGACATTAGCCTGTGTCAGTTACAGAATCTAATCAATGTTCAAGAATGGTCCTATAAAAAGTGCAATGGAGTAGTCAAAAGTAGAGAGCAAGGAATCATCAATGATGGTCAACAGCTATGAATCTAACTGAGAAGACTTAAGCTTTCATACCAGATGAAGTTGGTGAAGAAGCCCTACTTAGTATTAGCTTTACAGGTGGGTATGTAGTAGTTCACCCATTTAGTTGGATATTGTTACAACACTCCAGCAATTTTTCAAATCTGTTCACTTCAATCGGCCCCAATCTGGTATTCCTTTATAACTTTGAGCCACTGTGAGTGATTCAAGTTGTTCATTACCGGAGTTGACACTAACATAACTAAAAGGTTCTAGGATGCTTTGTCTGAATACACTGTTTTCTTCTTCCTAATCCTTTCCATGAAGTTCAGACAAACAAATATTATTATGGAAAACAGACAGTTGTATACACTTTACATTTGGCTTCAACACAAAACGTGTAAATCACACTTTTATCTATGAGCTGAGGAGAATGACACTCGTGTTACTAAGAAGAAACTGCAATTTAAAAAGGATCTATGTTTTTAAGCATATATGCATGGAAAAACTAATGCAAATGACAACTCTAGAAGAAGCAATGCTCTGAGAAAGCATGTTATCAAATCAAAGCAATATATGTTGCTATAGCAGCAAAATATTTTGAAAAACAGGACCATGCAGTTGAAAGCAAAGAACAAAGACTTAAACATTATGGGACCCATGAAAGGTACAAAGAGGCTTTCTTATGTTGCCACTGTTAACAGCTGCATAAGTAAAATACTTTGAAACAAGAGGAGTTACATACAAGGGGGGAACTTGAATTCAGATTTGAGTGGTCAGAGATTTGTTTTTTTTAAGGATGGCTTAATGGACACATGCAATAGCTTCGCTTTACATGCCACCAGTGGAACTGTGCAATCAAGCACAAGGTACCATGGCTTTCACACTGTTACCATTCAAAACATTTTCAACAGCAGGACAACAGAAAGAAAGACCATTAGAATTATTTGAACATGTGAATTCAAGATCCAGTAACCAGTTCCAAAGACTTTATGGTAGGGGGAAACCTGGTAATACATATGGGGCCATGTGGTACCATACCCTATATGAACAGCTGTGCCCTCTGACAGGTGAGCCACAAGATCTCGTAGTCAGAACAGGGCTACGAGGAGGTTTGCCGATGACAGAGATCTCTCTTTTTAAATCAGCCTGGAAAAACCATAAACACTAGTTTATAAACACAGGTTTCATCCCTGCAAGCTGGGAAATCAAGTTTTCATCTCCAAGGAACACAAATGACATGCAGATCTGTTAATCCACTATGCCTGAAAATGACTGCTATCACCTCCCTTTAAAAAGAGAATTCCCTAGCGTTTAAATTCATAATGCCTATACAATTGGACCATTTTTCAAATCTGCCTGGGATAGTAGTTTTGATCAACTATGCAGATAACATTGGGGGAAAATCCAAGGCTAACCCACAGCTTACGCTTCACAGCCAGAAAGAAAAAATAATGTACAAGAAAGATACCTGTAAAAACCTAAGTATGTGCTTTGCAGATCTTGCAGATCTTTAGATCCCAAGCTTGTGAAATGCTAAAGCCAAGAGTGTGGGTTGCAGATTTCTTGTTTTTGTTACCATTGAAAGAAAACTCAAAATAAGAGTTCTCTTTGAATTCAAAAAGCAAATGATTGGCAATGTCTTAATGGTACTGCAGCAGTTCTTGAAATGCCAACAGGATTCCTTACTGCATTAACAGTTGGTGTCTACAACTTTATAATGGGCAGGGACTTTTAAATGGAGGGTTATAATTGTCACCTTCTACCACTTCTCAACTTTATGTCTACATCATCTGCACATTAATTTAGGGCTGCTGTAGTCTGTCTGTCTGTCTCTATCATCTCTGAACCAATCATGAGATGAAATAACATTAATCCAAGAAGAGACCCAGAACCATGTGAAGTTATTTCCTAAGATGAATTAACCAGAACAGAGTTACTGTAACTGTCTCCTCCACTTGCTTGTTCCTAGAGGGTTTCCTAGATCCCAGATCGCTTTCTCATTTATCTCAAGGGGATTATCTAAATGCTCCTTACAGTTGGGAACAACTGCATATTGAGATGTTGTTTCTAGACTAGCTTCTTTATTCACTTATTCTTGATTTCTGCTGGCAGAGACCCATGAGAGGAATAAGTCCCAACAATGAGAAGGAATGTGCTTGCTATAATATTAAAGAAATGGATCTTTGAATATGTGCTTACTAATGTCTTCAGAATTTCAGCGCCTTCAAAGTCTATATTGACAGATAACTCTAGCATTAATGGGACTTGGTAGGTAAAAGTCTTGGCCATGAAAGTTGATGGTAATTTTTTAGTTGATTTAATAGACTTCGAATGAGGTCTTAACTGATAAAATTTATGTAAGAAATGGATTAGAAGAACTGGGAAATATGAACATTGCCTGATACTGTGTTCCAAAAATGGATCTGTGATAATTCCAACCCCCTGATTTCAGCGAGCCTTGCATTAGCGTACTTGTAAGACTTGGGTACTAAGTAATTTCAATACATTTAAAACATTCATCTAAAAACATTTAATTTGATTGCATGCTTGCAATATTAAATATTAGTCACCAGCAAATCCAAATTTTAATAATAGGTTAACCTCCAGGCTTTCCATTTGTCAAGCAGTTGAGAAGACGTGCAGCATTTCCACAGTTTGCAGGTACTATTACCTTTAACTTGGATGAATTTTTCTCTTGTCTGTATGACAGTTTGGAAAGGAGAAGGGGTGAATGGGTAGCAGTGGCCTTGGAAAACGCAGAAATAGATTCAGGAAAAGATGCTTTGGCTGAATGGAATGGAGAAATAGAAGCAAGGCAGGAAGGAGAGGTGGAAGGTACTTGCATCTCATGGGGAAGTGATGCTGGCTTAAACATTTAAAGAGAGACAACTGTAATTCTGTGGAACAGCAGTTACAAAGGGAGAGATAAAAAAACAAAGAATATGGCACCCCCATCAGTGAAAGGAAAGGTGGGCCCACCTGCTATGTTCAGAATATTTACTTAGTACATATAGCTAAAGACAGGATTATTATTAGACCAAAGCTATGATCTCCAAGCTAAATTTTCTTGAACAGCAGGTTCCACCCCCTTTTATTGAGAGTTCAGTGCTGCAAGTTACTTTTTGAAAATAATTCATACCTAAATGCAACCTGCAGTGAGGTTAAAAAAGAAAACCCAGACCTTACATTGCAATACAACCACACCATGCCTACAAAAGCACGATCGTGGCTTATGAAATAGCAGTTTGGAAGACCAATAGCTTGAATCAAGGACAGCGGTGTTATTCTTGTCTCTGTTTCCCAAGCAAGGGTCTGGAGCATATTCAGTCATAAAAGATAGGCTCTTAAAAAGATCTGAAGAATTTCTAATTTCCCAAATCGAACAGGAGCTACTGAGGGCCTCAGTAGAAAGCTTTTTTCTCCCTTTCCGGTAAAGGTAAAGGTAAAGGTTCCCCCCGGACATTTGTGCAGTCGTGTCCGACTCTAGGGGCCGGTGCTCATATCCGTTTGTTAGCCAGAGCGCCAGCGCTGTCCAAAGACGCTTCCGCGGTCATGTGGCCGGCATGACGTGCACGGAACGCTGTTACCATCCCACCGAAGGGGTACCTATTGATCTACTTGCATTTGCATGCTTTCGAATTGCTAGGTTGGCAAGAGCTGGAGCTAGTGCGGGAGCTCACTCCGTCACGCAGGACTAGGGATTCGAACCTCTGAACTTGCGATCTTCCGATCGGCAAGCCTGGCGCCTTACCTGCTGAGCCACCATGCCCCCTTTCCCGTACTAGATTGCAAAAAAAAAAAAAAAAAGCATTCATTTAAACATTGCCAATTATACCAGCGTTAGTGGTATAAAATCACAAGTCTCAGTGTTTGCTATATGAAATCAATACTATTTAAGAAGAACTACAACACCCCACCTACCCAGAACCTTAGATTTGCTGCCCACAGCATGAAATTTATATGCTTGTTAACCACACCCCCTCCTTCATGCACCAATCAGGAGGCAAGCTGGGTGACACACTTTCCCAGGGACTAAAGCTGGAAGGCATCACCCCCATTTTCTCCGACTCAGCAGCACCATTTATGACTGTTGCACCTCAAACATTTAAGGACCAATTTTCTTCCCAGCTGGATGGAGCATGGCTGGGATAAAAGATGTATCCAGGGAAATCTGGATGATGGTAATCCTAACTAGACTGTGGATATTTCCTATTTCTTATCATTTAAAATATTCTCCTTACCATTTTAATGAGATTGCGGGCAAACATTTTGCTATATCCTGATTAAATTTGCCTAGAAACACCAGGATTATTAAAATGGATTGGGAACCAGGGAGCCGACTGGGCATTTTCCTAAATTATCCTTAATAGGGCTGGAACAAGCAATATGAGGGATGCGTTACTCAGCAAGCTTATGGAGGCATTTAGGGAAGCAACTGAGCAGGGAAGGATCACACTTCTCCGCACTGCAAATGGGAATCCTGCACTGAATTAGGGCTTATTTTAGAATAATAAAAATAATAAAAGGAGCCAGCCTGTTACATAATTCACGTAACAAGTAATTGGATCTTTGTACCACATGTTTCTTCTTTGCTATTAAGCAGACAGATCTTTGTACTCAATGATTATGTAAACTGGTTACCACCTACCACAGTGAAATAAATAAGTGCCATTTATGGCTCACATTTCGCTGAATTCAGCATTACATATGGTTGAGTGTCAGGGACTTTGAGACTCTCTATGCAGATAATACAGAGCAGCAGCAACTTCAGTCGGAATTCTGGAGAAGACGCAGACTTGTGTTGACCTGCTCAAGTTAAATGAACTACATAACATAATGAACTCCTGTATTGCTAAATAATGTCTTGAAAGCTCTCTGTTAGCCTTCTTCAACCTGGCATCTGCTAGATGTGTGGGACCAGGCACTCATCATCCCCATCCAACACACCTTAAAGACATTACATTTGGGAAGACTACACTGAATGCACAATTGCATGTTCATGTATGTGGGAATATAGCAAGGGGGGTGGATCTGAATCAGGATAATGTACAAGGAGAGGGAAGAATCGGCAGTAATCAGAAGCTGCTACGTACAAACACTAGGCAAACAGCAACTGCTAAGTGAAAGTGAAGGATTTTCATGGGGAAAATATGATTTTATCTCCCCATCCTCCATACCACAGCTATAAAAAGGCTTTCCCCTCTTTCTCCATGCCATGATTCCTATTCAAATAGGGCCCTGTGGCAATTTGTTTAAAGTGTAATTAAAATATGCCACCATAATAAGACATTAAATGCATCTTCTGATTTGATGTAAAGATCCATCTAGGGACTGCTTGTTGTCCTTGGAAAGAGCCAGGGGTTGACTTCCAGTGGGGACATGGCAGACTGAACAGCTGTGCTTGCGGGCAGAACTGACAACGCGACATTTTTTGGGGGCTCAGGGAGGCTTTTCCTGAAGTCCTGGAGCGTTTTCACGGACAGAAAATGCTCAGAATCATCCCATTTGCCCTCCAGAATGGCGACTTCCAGCCAGAGGATCATGAACAGCGTTTGTGCTAATCTGGTAAGAGCCGCCGGGAGGCTGGGACATCACCATTTCCAAGCCACGCTGTAGCTTTAAAGGGACACTAAGACCAGCCACCCCATTTCTAAATCACCTAATTTTTAATTTTTTAAGTTTATGTACCCTAAGAGAGGCTTTCCACAGCAAGGAGGAGAGATCTCTCTTGGCGCTTATCGTTATTTTTGGGATTAATTTAAAAAAAATTTTTTTTAAACGTTTTTGCTTGTTTCCTATCTAAATATTAAGGAGGACTGGAAGTAATTATTTGTCTCTCTGTTATTATTTTTGTACTGAAATTAAAGATTTTAATATTTTCCTACACATTGAATCTGCTGCTTTGAACCTTTAGCTTTCTGTTGCTACTTTCTCTGGGAAACTGCCTGTTACTAGACTCTCACTTTCGTAAACATGTTCTGAAAACTTTCCATTGTCTTCTACTTTCACCGGTTAAGTACCTAGGGGGTGCCATAATTTACTGCGTGAGACATGGAAGATTTCAAGCAGACTCTCTCAGAGTTCCATCGAGACCTCAATCAGATCCTTTTGGACTCTAGTTAAGTTATTATTCAAGATACTGTATTCAGGACATTATGGAAAACATTAATTCTAAAATGTGTCATCTGGTTGGGGATGTTGTGGAGAAAGTTGAGGAATTTAACAACAGAAATGTCTCTACTAACAGCAAGATTGAGACTTTTGCTGAATTGTCAGATGACCGAAGAAATTAAAAGAACAGGCTGAATTACAAAATATAAAGGGAATCGTCTTTCTGATAGAATGTTATGGGAAGGAAGGGGTTGTTATCTATGGGTGGTTTTCTGCTGGGAAGTCGGAGTTTTTAAGGGCAGTTGGGCTCTTTGATCTTTCTGCGAAAAACGCCTTGTGTTTATTGTGGAGATATGTGAATCCTTTGGTCTATTTTGAAGTGGGGCAAGGGTTTGAGAATGTTTATCTGGATTGCTTTTAAGGTATGTTTGATGTCATTTTTCTGTAAGGATCTGGATTAAGATTGTTATAATTGTAGTAGTATTAATTATAAGGGCAGAAAATTTATATGCTTTTTAGTTTGATTCTGATTATAGTGGACAGAAATGTATGGACTAGTGGTAGGAAGGAAATAATGAAATAAGTGTTGTTTTTTGGGGGGGAAGTTGTTTAGGAGGTTTATATATTTTCTTTTCCTTTTAATATAAGGGGAGGGAACGATTGTATTTAGTGATTTTTATAATGTGCTAATGGAATGATTGATATAAATAATGTGATTTCGGTTTAAGATAGAGAAAGGGATTAATTGTGGGAAATTGTCGTATATTCTTGATGTTTAAGGTCGGAAGTCACCTTTTTATGTAATCTTTAAAATTTCTTCTTCTTCTTGTGTTTCTATACCTTTTTAGTTTTTTTCTTTTTGTAGTTTTTTTTCTTTTTTGTAGTTTTTATCTTTGTTCTAAACTTAATAAAATTCTTATTTAAAAAAAGGAAAGAGCCAGGGGTTCTGCATTCCTGGTACAAGCCAGAGTTAATGTACAGTAGCTGTTTTCAAAATCAGTTAAGAAGCGGTTAGGGTAATCTTCAGCCCATCTCCAAAAGGAAGGAACTAAAGAAGGAATTGTGTGTGTTAGTGTGCTTAAATTGTTCTTGAAAATTGCCATGTATAGTAGAAAGCCACATGCGAAAACACATACACTGGAAAAAAAATGGACGAATGTCGTCAATGCAGAAATTTATTGCACAACGTTTAAATACCTCTCTTTTAGTATCGGCTGAACCGCTGCCTTCAAAAGTTATCATAGGCTCCCTCTTATTTGCCACTGGTGACTCTAAATGGTCAAGGTCTGGCTCTTCCTCTATATGAAGTCTTGCCAATTCTTCAGTCACACCAGGGGCCCGTCTGTAGAAACCTACATCTTTACTTTTTGACTGTTCCCCTTGGATTATTGATAGCAGCTCCTCACAGAGTTCCTCCTGTTTGCCAACCTCCTTCAGGGTTCTGGATAGCAGGTCTTCTTTGGAGAGGACAAGGGCCTGGCCTGCTATATTTTGCCCTTTTGGGACAGGGATTGAGGAGCTTTTCTTCTCCTTGACGGTGGGGATTTCTTTCATCCCTTTGAAATGGTTCCACTCAAGCTTATGTGCTTGGTCATGAAAGCGAGTTGCTGGAGGAGGTGATACACATGTAGATGAAGAAAATGGCTGAGGTGAAGAGTCCGGGGAGGAATGGGAGGCCTTTGGCAAGGTAACTGGAACAACATGGCCATGCTTTATTTGAGGAGTGACCTTATTGGAGAGGCCTACTGTCCTCTCTAAACCTGTTAAAGGCAGAGAGCCCATTTCCTCTAAATCAGAAAGCAAGCTTTTAGGAAAAGGAGGAGGAGGAGGAGGAGGAGGGGAAGATGTGCTTGAAGATGAAAAGCCAAGAGTCAGTGACAACCATTCATCAGTGATGGCCTGAAGATTTCTTTTTTTAGAATCTGGATAAGAAGAGGATCTGTGTCTGGGAGGAGGGGGTGGTGCTTTGGAATCCCCCTTGAGAAACAAGGGAAAGCACAGGAATTAAAACAAAGTGCAGAAAAAGACTGGGCTCATGAAGGGTTCTACGTTAACTCCTGTTTATAGGGTATTACTTCACGGAGCATAAATTTCTGAATTCATTAGCACACCGATCAGCAGAAAGCATATCTGAAAAGTGAAACTCTATCAGGTTCTTGCCCAAGACTAAATGTCAGACATCAAGACAGATTTGAATCACCAAGTTCCTGAAGTGAAACTATGTAAGCCAGTGACTAATGGCCCAGATGTGATTAACAGAACTTTCCTATCCACAGCCTTATTATTTTGAGAGGAGAGTGGTGCTGCATAACAAGGAAAAATGTGGTTCAGATTGGGATAGATTTAAAGTTAATCCCAGGATAGTTTCAAAGTTAATCCCAGGTGGTGCGAGTGTTTACGTTTTTCATCAACTGACACAAGGAATTTGCAATAACAGACTCAATAAAATTGCACATTGTGATCTATGCTCCCTGCAGCTACACAATCTATTTTTTTTAAATTTAAAATCAATAGCATTTCACACATCATCACATTTCTTTTAAAGATACACAGGATCCAAATGCTAGCTAGTGCATATAATAGAAAATTGTTTTAAACTCAAAACTGTTTTTAAAAATATCATTATTGACTGAATAATACAGTTAAGCTGAAATATTGATTGAAGTTTTCTTCTGGTAAAATAAAGGTCCTTTTCTAAGCATGGAAGAGCTGGGGTTCATACGTATATTGCATCAGTAGATATCCATTGCTTCAGTAAATACTGAAAATGTAGTTTTTGTTATTAATTTTCCAAGTTAAATCTTCATTTGAAAATAAAAAAGTTTGAGATTTTTCATAGAAGGGCTGATATTAGCATTCTTAATATGTATAGAATTTAGGTACACAGGGAGAACACGGATACTTTGAACTAATTGCACAGAAAACCCAAGGTTATCATTCTTAGTCCTTAAAATGGAATTGAAATCATATAGAATGGATCTCAGCTGTCACTGAGAAACACAAACAGAAGAAGAAATCCTTTTGTAAACTTTAAAAATAGTCTAACATGGTTTTAATTAGCACCAACTTTTAATCCATATAGACTTAATATGTACAATGACAGCCAAGGTTCCATTTCATGCAGACAGGCACAAGATGCTGAGCAAAATTTGAAAAATAGAAAAATTATCCTCTCTGTTTTTTATTCAGAGGTATCTTAAAAAGAAAGTATTCTTTAAAAACCAATTGCAGTGATGCAAAAGCAAGTTCACCCTACAACCCCTTGCAGATATGAAAATATTATTAGATAAATTATGTAACAGTTATAAATACAATACTACTACATTTAAGTATTTTATTATGAAGTTATTATCTGTTTTGTATCTTGTGTTCCTCTCTGGCATTATGCATAATGCTCGTTTAGGAAGAAGTGGAGGTCAGAGACAGGAAAAACTGAAGAACTACATTATATTTGCATTGAAGATTTGAAACCAAACAGTACTAAATTCATTATTGGGTATCAGCATGCAGATACACACTAACTTCCTTGGTAAAGTGCAGACTGAAATTTGATGGGCTGCTGTTGGTCCCGAATACTAGAAAAATCCCTGAGCAAAAGTATATGTAATGTTTGCATCATCTGTGTAACTACTAGTAATTGTTACACTTATACAACGAAACCACCCAATGCTAGGTTTAGGTAAAGGTAAAGGTTCCCCCCACACATTTGTGCAGTCGTGTCCGACTCTAGGGGCCGGTGCTCATCTCCGTTTGTTAGCCGAAGAGCCAGCGTTGTCCAAAGACGCTTCCACGGTCATGTGGCCGGCATGACGCACGCGGAATGCTGTTACCATCCCACCGAAGTGGTACATATTAATCTACTTGCATTTGCATGCTTTCGAATTGCTAGGTTGGCAAGAGCTGGGGCAAGTGTGGGAGCTCACTCCATCACGCAGGGCTAGGGATTCGAACCTCTGAACTTGCGATCTTCCGATCGACAAGCCTGGCATCTTACCCGCTGAGCCACCACGCCCCTATGCTAGGTTTAAGTTACACCTTTTTATTGAGAAATTTTATGGAGTGAGACTTAGTGCTGGACAATGGCACAGCTGGATCAGGAATCTCTCAAGTCTCCCCTCCTTTTACAAGCCAAGCATGAAAACATCTGGTGAAGATCCAGTATTATCTTAATGGTTTCTTCTTTGGAGGACCCTAAAGCAATTATAATTCACACCCATTATTATTTCCTTTGTTTTTCACTG
>JALMGJ010000058.1:2402500-2593703 GCA_023362775.1 Charina bottae | reverse complement strand
TCTCAAAGCCTGTTTTTCAAAGTGTTCCATGTAAAAGTTTGCTATGACTGGGCTCAGGGGGCTTCCCATGGCAACGCCATCCATCTGTTCGTAGAACTCATTCTCCCATTGAAAGTAACTTGTTGTTAGGCAGTGTTGAAATAAAGCTGTAATGTCTTCTGGGAAGATTTGCTTGATGAGTGCCAGGGTGTCCCTTACAGGCACCTTGGTAAACAGGGAGACCACGTCAAAGCTGACCAGTTTGTCCGTGTGGTTGAGTTTTAGGGTGCTGATTTTGTTGATGAAGTGTCCTGAGTCTTTGATGTGGGATGGAGTCTGTCCGATATGGGTCTGTAAAAGGGTTGCCAAATGTTTGGATAATTCATATGTCGGGGAGCCAATGGCACTTACAATGGGTCTGAGTGGGATCGAGTCTTTGTGGATTTTGGGGAGTCCGTATAGTCTAGGTGAGAGAGCTTCTGTCTTGCAAATACATTGTAGTATGTTGGGATGCAGGGAGGAGCTCTTTATCAGTGTGTTGGTTTGCTTCATGATTTTGCTGGTCGGATCCCGTCTTATTGTTCTGTATGTGGTGGGGTCTAGTAATTCTCTGATTTTAGAAACATTCCCATACATTTTAGCTAATTTTTGTGGGGTCATGTACCATCTGTACATCATCTTATAAAAATTTTCCTTCAAATTATAACACAAAGTAAATTTTAATCTTTTAGTCCACATATCTTCCCATTGTTGCATTTGAATATTATGTCCAATATTTTTTGCCCATTTAATCATGCAGTCTTTGACTTGTTCCTCTACCATTTCACCTTTTAACAATAGTTTATACATTTTAGCAATTAAATGATCATCTGTCTCACATAATTGTATCACAAATTCTGATTTGGTTTGTTCAAATTCAAATTCTTTTTTATCCGACTTAAATTTTTCTACAAGTTGCATGTAAGAGAGCCATTGGAAAGTATATCCTTCTAAGGCAGTTCTTCTTTTGATTTGGTTTTATATTGTCCTTGTTTTTTTTTAGAAAGTCTTTGTTAGTCAGCCATTTTGTCTTTAGCTCTTACTTCTGTTCTGTGAAATGCTTCTTGCGTAGAGATCCATAAAGGTCTTTTATAACATAAAGTTAATTTATATTTATTCCAAATTCTTAGCAAGGATCTTCTAATATAATGATTTTTAAAGTATTCTGCCTTTGCACTGGCGTATAATTTTTTTCTTAACGGCACAGTTAATATCTTTTTGCCATATCCAGAAGGCTTTCTTTTTCTTGTCAATAATATGTTCAAATTCACTATCGTTCTTGTCAAACCAGTCCTGATGTCTCTTAGTTTGGTATCCAAACTTAGTTTGTTCACAGGCTGAGATAATAGAAGTCTTCAATTTAATCCAGTGTTCCTCAACATTTTCAGGAAGTTCCATAGGCAGATGTTCCTTGAGAGTTGATTGAAAGCAAGCTCGTTTAGTAGAATCTTGAAGGGCCAGTGTATTCATTTTACGCCTTGGTTTTCTTCCTTGGAGCCTACGATGAGGGACAATCTTTATGGCCATCGTGGATCGAATTAATCGATGGTCTGTCCAGCAGTCATCGGCGCTCGTCATGGCTCTCGTGAGAAGTACATCACGGCGATCTCTAGCACGGACGATTACATAATCTAAAAGATGCCAGTGCTTCGACCGTGGGTGCTTCCATGATGTTTTAAATTTATTTTTCTGGCGAAAGAGTGTGTTAGTAATGACAAGGTTATGCTCTGCACATTTAGTCCGAAGTAAGATTCCATTCATGTTGCTATTGTCAACGCCTTCTTTCCCAATGATCCCCCGCCACAAATCAAAGTCACGCCCAACTCTTGCATTGAAATCGCCCAGAAGGATAATTTTATCCTCCTTTGGTATCTCTGATAAGATGGTGTCCAGCTGGGTATAAAATTTTCCCTTGATATCCTCATCTGCATCTAGTGTTGGTGCGTAAGCACTTAGGATAGTTGCCTGCTGGTTTTTGGCGAGTTTTATTTGGAGAATTGAGAGTCATTCATTAATGCCAGTGGGAACTTCTGACAAGAGCTTCACAAGGTCATTTTTGATAGCAAAGCCTACCCCATGTATTTGTCGTTCTTGTTCAGGCAGTCCTTTCCAAAAGAAGGTATAACCTCCTTTTTCTTCCTTCAACTGTCCTTCTTCTGCTCTTCGAGTTTCTTGGAGTGCTGCTATATCAATATTAAAACGTCTCAGCTCCCTTGCAATAATGGCAGTCCTACGTTCAGGTCGTTCACTATCCAATCAAGAATTGCTGATGGGTAAGACAGGTTTTAAGATTGAAAAAAAGGTTAGATATTTGGGGGTGATTTTGTCAACTAAGAATAGTATGTTGTTTCAGAATAATTATGTTAAAATTTGGAATGATGTGAAAAAAGATCTGTGAAGATGGGAAAAACTACAATTGTCTCTCATGGGGAGAATATTTGTGATTAAGATGAATGTTTTGCCTAGGATGTTGTTTCTTTTTCAGACCATACCGATTTTGTCAACAGATTTACCATTTAAACAATGGCAGAGAAATATTCTGAAATTTATTTGGCAAGGCAAGAAACTAAGAATTAAATATAAATTGTTACAAGATGCCAAAGAACGAGGAGGTTTGGGTCTGCCTAATTTAAAATTGTATTTTGATGCCTGTTGTTGATGGGCCAGATGAAACCTCGCTCCAAATTTTTGTCAATAAGCTCCCTCAAAGCCTCCCGCTCTTTTAAAGTCACGGAGTAGATTTTTGGTTTGGGAAGAGGGGCTCTGGGGTCGAGTTCAATAGTGCACTCTGCCTATTAAACAATGGCAACCGTGATATATCCAAATTTATATGGCAAGGGAAAAAACCGAGAATAAAATATAAAGTTTTGCAAGATTCAAAAGAAAGAGGTGGCTTGGGCCTCCCAGATTTGAAATTATACTATGCAGCATGTTGTTTAGTATCGCTTAAAGAATGGATTGTTTTAAAAAATGAAAAATTATTGAATTTAGGTCATGACTTAAGATACGGATGGCATGGATATTTATGGTATGATAAAGTTAAAGTTAATGTGGACTTTAAAAATCATTATATTAGAAGATCTTTGTTAAAGATTTGGAATAAATATAGATCAACTTTACGTTATAAGATGCCTTTATGGATTTCTACACAAGAAGCATTCTATAGAACTGAAACAAGAGATAAATGGTTGACTTATAAGGACTTGCTAAAAAAGGAGAATACAAAATTAAATCAAAAGAACAACTTGGTTCGGAAGGATATACCTTTCAATGGCTTTCCTATATGCAGCTTACAGAGAAATTCAAGTCAGATAAAAAAGACTTTGAATTTCAACAGAGTAAATCAGAATTTGAAATACAACTTTGTGAAACAGATGAACATTTAATTGCTAAAATGTATAAACTATCGCTGAGAGGAGAAATGGTGGAAGAACAAGTTAAAGATTGTATGATTAAATGGGCACAAAATATTGGTCATAACATACATATGCAGCAATGGGAAAATATGTGGACTAAAGGATTGAAGTTTACTCTGTGTTATAATCTGAAGGAAAATTTCTATAAGATGATGTATAGATGGTATATGACCCCCCAAAAAACTTGCGAAAATATATGGGACTGTTTCTAACATTTGCTGGAAATGTAATAAACAAGAGGGGTCGTTCTACCACATGTGGTGGTCATGTAAGATTGCAAAGAAATTCTGGATCCAAATACATACGTTGATGCAGAGTATATTACAAATACAAATACCATTTAAACCAGAATTATTCCTGTTGGGAATATTGGATTTACAAGTAGAAAAACATTTTGTTAGAATTATACAATATATGATAGCAGCAAGACTTCTCTATGCACAATTTTGGAAAACTCACTTTACCAGCAGTACAAGAGTGGATGTTAAAATTGATGGACATGGCAGAAAATGATAAACTGACTTGTTTATTGAAAGAAAACTCAAGTTATCAATATCTCAAAGAGTGGAAACCATTGATGGACTATTTGCGAAATGCAGGAGGGGTGAAGCTTACATGGGGTTTTGAAGAGTAGATTAAATATAAAAGAGACAATTCTTAGACAAAGAATTATTTCTATCGTATGAAAAACCAACTTTTTTAAAAATATATTTTATTGAGTTTTAAATATACATAGATAAAAGTTAGAAACGGAAAAAGAAATAGAAATACAAATCAAAGAAAGAAGAAAAATGTGTAGTAAAGAAAAAAAGAAAAAGATGAAACATAGAAATTAGTCAACTTCCGATTTATCCCTGGTCATAGTAATTTAAAACATTAATCCTACATGCTAGGTCTATTTATAACATTAAAAAACATTTCTTGTCTAATATATCAATTTATATATATTTTAGTCTTCAAATCCCCATATAAGCTTTGCCCCTACTACATTTTGCAAATAGACCGTTAATGGTTTCCACTCTTTAAGAAAGTAATAATTTGTATTTTCTTTTAATAAACATGTCAATTTATCATTTTCTGCCATGTCCATCAATTTTAACATCCAGTCTTGTATCGTAGGTGTAGTCTGATTTTTCCACTTTTGTGCATACACAAGTCTCGCAGCTGTAGTCATGTATTGCATAATTCTTGTAAATTGTTTTCCTATTTGTTCTTCTGATATTCCCAGTAAAAATAATTCTGGTTTAAATGGAACTCGAATTTGTAGAATATTTTGCATCAATGAATGTATCTGAGTCCAAAATTTCTTTGCAATCTCACATGTCCACCACATATGATAAAATGACCCCTCTTTTTTTTTTACATTTCCAACACAAGTTAGAAACATTCAATGTATTGTCGAAGGCTTTCACGGCCGGAGTTCAATGGCTGTTGTGGGTCTTCCGGGTTGTGTGGCCGTGTTCTGGAAGTTGTGGTTCCTAACGTTTCGCCAGCATCTGTGGCCAGCATCTTCAGAGGGCAGGAGCACAGATAGAAGCAAAATCTCTGTGCCCAGGTAGAGTGGCAATGTTCTATTTATAGAGCTAAATTATAGGAGATTAGGTGGGTTTCTTTGTTGTGTTGAAATGTTAACGAGTGGCTGATGAGCGTGATTAGCATGTTCATTGTGAGAAGTATTCCCATGTCCTGGTGGTTGGACTGAGTTCGTTGACCTTTTGCAGGCTGTGTTTTTCAGGACTGGTAGCCAGGTTTTGCTAATTTTTAAACTTTCTTCTTTTTTATTGTAACTGTGCTGGTGTTTGTGAATTTCAATGGCTTCTCTGTATAATCTGGTGTAGTGGCTTTTGGTGTTGTCCAGTATTTCTGTGTTTTCAAATAGGATTTTGTGTCCCGTTTGCTTGAGAGCATGTTCAGCTACTGAAGATTTTTCCGGTTGCTGTAGTCTGCAGTGTCTTTCATGTTCTTTTATCCTGGTGTGAATGCTTCGTTTTGTGGTTCCGATGTATACTTGTCCACAGCTGCATGGTATGCGGTATACTCCTGCAGCGGTGTGGGGGTCCCTTTTGTCTTTTGCTGATTTTAGCATTTGTTGTATTTTTCTGGTGGGTCTGAAGACTGTTTGAAAGTTGTGTTTTTCCATCAGTTTTCCCATGCGGTCAGTGACTCCTTTGATGTAGGGTAGGAATACTTTGTTTGTGGGGGGCTGTTTTTCTTCAGTTGGTTGTTGTTTTCTTGGTTTGATGGCTCTTTTTATTTCATTCTTGGAATAGCCATTGGCCTGTAGGACCCAATTCAGATGGTTAAGTTCATTGTTGAGAAATTGGGTTTCACAGTTTCGATTAGCACGATCCACCAAGGTTTTGATCATGCCTCTCTTTTGTCGTGGGTGGTGATTGGAATTTTTGTGTAGATATCGGTCTGTATGGGTGGGTTTTCTGTATACTTTGTGTCCTAGTTTGAGGTCCGGATTGCGTATGACCAGCGTATCTAAAAATGGAAGTTTGCCATCAGTTTCTTTTTCCATGGTGAATTGTATATTGGGGTGGATGCCGTTTAGGTGGTCCAGAAATTTCTCCAGTTCTTCTTCAGTATGACTCCAAATTGCGAAGGTGTCATCCACGAACCGGAACCAGACTGTTGGTGTAATGGGTGCCGATTCCAAAGCCTGTTTTTCAAAGTGTTCCATGTAAAAGTTTGCTATGACTGGGCTCAGGGGGCTTCCCATGGCAACGCCATCCATCTGTTCGTAGAACTCATTCTCCCATTGAAAGTAACTTGTTGTTAGGCAGTGTTGAAATAAAGCTGTAATGTCTTCTGGGAAGATTTGCTTGATGAGTGCCAGGGTGTCCCTTACAGGCACCTTGGTAAACAGGGAGACCACGTCAAAGCTGACCAGTTTGTCCGTGTGGTTGAGTTTTAGGGTGCTGATTTTGTTGATGAAGTGTCCTGAGTCTTTGATGTGGGATGGAGTCTGTCCGATATGGGTCTGTAAAAGGGTTGCCAAATGTTTGGATAATTCATATGTCGGGGAGCCAATGGCACTTACAATGGGTCTGAGTGGGATCGAGTCTTTGTGGATTTTGGGGAGTCCGTATAGTCTAGGTGAGAGAGCTTCTGTCTTGCAAATACATTGTAGTATGTTGGGATGCAGGGAGGAGCTCTTTATCAGTGTGTTGGTTTGCTTCATGATTTTGCTGGTCGGATCCCGTCTTATTGTTCTGTATGTGGTGGGGTCTAGTAATTCTCTGATTTTAGAAACATTCCCATACATTTTAGCTAATTTTTGTGGGGTCATGTACCATCTGTACATCATCTTATAAAAATTTTCCTTCAAATTATAACACAAAGTAAATTTTAATCTTTTAGTCCACATATCTTCCCATTGTTGCATTTGAATATTATGTCCAATATTTTTTGCCCATTTAATCATGCAGTCTTTGACTTGTTCCTCTACCATTTCACCTTTTAACAATAGTTTATACATTTTAGCAATTAAATGATCATCTGTCTCACATAATTGTATCACAAATTCTGATTTGGTTTGTTCAAATTCAAATTCTTTTTTATCCGACTTAAATTTTTCTACAAGTTGCATGTAAGAGAGCCATTGGAAAGTATATCCTTCTAAGGCCAGTTCTTCTTTTGATTTGGTTTTATATTGTCCTTGTTTTTTTTTTAGAAAGTCTTTGTTAGTCAGCCATTTGTCTTTAGCTCTTACTTCTGTTCTGTGAAATGCTTCTTGCGTAGAGATCCATAAAGGTCTTTTATAACATAAAGTTAATTTATATTTATTCCAAATTCTTAGCAAGGATCTTCTAATATAATGATTTTTAAAGTATTCTGCCTTTGCACTGGCGTATAATTTTTTTCTTAACGGCACAGTTAATATCTTTTTGCCATATCCAGAAGGCTTTCTTTTTCTTGTCAATAATATGTTCAAATTCACTATCGTTCTTGTCAAACCAGTCCTGATGTCTCTTAGTTTGGTATCCAAACTTAGTTTGTTCACAGGCTGAGATAATAGAAGTCTTCAATTTAATCCAGTGTTCCTCAACATTTTCAGGAAGTTCCATAGGCAGATGTTCCTTGAGAGTTGATTGAAAGCAAGCTCGTTTAGTAGAATCTTGAAGGGCCAGTGTATTCATTTTACGCCTTGGTTTTCTTCCTTGGAGCCTACGATGAGGGACAATCTTTATGGCCATCGTGGATCGAATTAATCGATGGTCTGTCCAGCAGTCATCGGCGCTCGTCATGGCTCTCGTGAGAAGTACATCACGGCGATCTCTAGCACGGACGATTACATAATCTAAAAGATGCCAGTGCTTCGACCGTGGGTGCTTCCATGATGTTTTAAATTTATTTTTCTGGCGAAAGAGTGTGTTAGTAATGACAAGGTTATGCTCTGCACATTTAGTCCGAAGTAAGATTCCATTCATGTTGCTATTGTCAACGCCTTCTTTCCCAATGATCCCCCGCCACAAATCAAAGTCACGCCCAACTCTTGCATTGAAATCGCCCAGAAGGATAATTTTATCCTCCTTTGGTATCTCTGATAAGATGGTGTCCAGCTGGGTATAAAATTTTCCCTTGATATCCTCATCTGCATCTAGTGTTGGTGCGTAAGCACTTAGGATAGTTGCCTGCTGGTTTTTGGTGAGTTTTATTTGGAGAATTGAGAGTCATTCATTAATGCCAGTGGGAACTTCTGACAAGAGCTTCACAAGGTCATTTTTGATAGCAAAGCCTACCCCATGTATTTGTCGTTCTTGTTCAGGCAGTCCTTTCCAAAAGAAGGTATAACCTCCTTTTTCTTCCTTCAACTGTCCTTCTTCTGCTCTTCGAGTTTCTTGGAGTGCTGCTATATCAATATTAAAACGTCTCAGCTCCCTTGCAATAATGGCAGTCCTACGTTCAGGTCGTTCACTATCCAATCAAGAATTGCTGATGGGTAAGACAGGTTTTAAGATTGAAAAAAAGGTTAGATATTTGGGGGTGATTTTGTCAACTAAGAATAGTATGTTGTTTCAGAATAATTATGTTAAAATTTGGAATGATGTGAAAAAAGATCTGTGAAGATGGGAAAAACTACAATTGTCTCTCATGGGGAGAATATTTGTGATTAAGATGAATGTTTTGCCTAGGATGTTGTTTCTTTTTCAGACCATACCGATTTTGTCAACAGATTTACCATTTAAACAATGGCAGAGAAATATTCTGAAATTTATTTGGCAAGGCAAGAAACTAAGAATTAAATATAAATTGTTACAAGATGCCAAAGAACGAGGAGGTTTGGGTCTGCCTAATTTAAAATTGTATTTTGATGCCTGTTGTTGATGGGCCAGATGAAACCTCGCTCCAAATTTTTGTCAATAAGCTCCCTCAAAGCCTCCCGCTCTTTTAAAGTCACGGAGTAGATTTTTGGTTTGGGAAGAGGGGCTCTGGGGTCGAGTTCAATAGTGCACTCTGCCTATTAAACAATGGCAACCGTGATATATCCAAATTTATATGGCAAGGGAAAAAACCGAGAATAAAATATAAAGTTTTGCAAGATTCAAAAGAAAGAGGTGGCTTGGGCCTCCCAGATTTGAAATTATACTATGCAGCATGTTGTTTAGTATCGCTTAAAGAATGGATTGTTTTAAAAAATGAAAAATTATTGAATTTAGGTCATGACTTAAGATACGGATGGCATGGATATTTATGGTATGATAAAGTTAAAGTTAATGTGGACTTTAAAAATCATTATATTAGAAGATCTTTGTTAAAGATTTGGAATAAATATAGATCAACTTTACGTTATAAGATGCCTTTATGGATTTCTACACAAGAAGCATTCTATAGAACTGAAACAAGAGATAAATGGTTGACTTATAAGGACTTGCTAAAAAAGGAGAATACAAAATTAAATCAAAAGAACAACTTGGTTCGGAAGGATATACCTTTCAATGGCTTTCCTATATGCAGCTTACAGAGAAATTCAAGTCAGATAAAAAAGACTTTGAATTTCAACAGAGTAAATCAGAATTTGAAATACAACTTTGTGAAACAGATGAACATTTAATTGCTAAAATGTATAAACTATCGCTGAGAGGAGAAATGGTGGAAGAACAAGTTAAAGATTGTATGATTAAATGGGCACAAAATATTGGTCATAACATACATATGCAGCAATGGGAAAATATGTGGACTAAAGGATTGAAGTTTACTCTGTGTTATAATCTGAAGGAAAATTTCTATAAGATGATGTATAGATGGTATATGACCCCCCAAAAAACTTGCGAAAATATATGGGACTGTTTCTAACATTTGCTGGAAATGTAATAAACAAGAGGGGTCGTTCTACCACATGTGGTGGTCATGTAAGATTGCAAAGAAATTCTGGATCCAAATACATACGTTGATGCAGAGTATATTACAAATACAAATACCATTTAAACCAGAATTATTCCTGTTGGGAATATTGGATTTACAAGTAGAAAAACATTTTGTTAGAATTATACAATATATGATAGCAGCAAGACTTCTCTATGCACAATTTTGGAAAACTCACTTTACCAGCAGTACAAGAGTGGATGTTAAAATTGATGGACATGGCAGAAAATGATAAACTGACTTGTTTATTGAAAGAAAACTCAAGTTATCAATATCTCAAAGAGTGGAAACCATTGATGGACTATTTGCGAAATGCAGGAGGGGTGAAGCTTACATGGGGTTTTGAAGAGTAGATTAAATATAAAAGAGACAATTCTTAGACAAAGAATTATTTCTATCGTATGAAAAACCAACTTTTTTAAAAATATATTTTATTGAGTTTTAAATATACATAGATAAAAGTTAGAAACGGAAAAAGAAATAGAAATACAAATCAAAGAAAGAAGAAAAATGTGTAGTAAAGAAAAAAAGAAAAAGATGAAACATAGAAATTAGTCAACTTCCGATTTATCCCTGGTCATAGTAATTTAAAACATTAATCCTACATGCTAGGTCTATTTATAACATTAAAAAACATTTCTTGTCTAATATATCAATTTATATATATTTTAGTCTTCAAATCCCCATATAAGCTTTGCCCCTACTACATTTTGCAAATAGACCGTTAATGGTTTCCACTCTTTAAGAAAGTAATAATTTGTATTTTCTTTTAATAAACATGTCAATTTATCATTTTCTGCCATGTCCATCAATTTTAACATCCAGTCTTGTATCGTAGGTGTAGTCTGATTTTTCCACTTTTGTGCATACACAAGTCTCGCAGCTGTAGTCATGTATTGCATAATTCTTGTAAATTGTTTTCCTATTTGTTCTTCTGATATTCCCAGTAAAAATAATTCTGGTTTAAATGGAACTCGAATTTGTAGAATATTTTGCATCAATGAATGTATCTGAGTCCAAAATTTCTTTGCAATCTCACATGTCCACCACATATGATAAAATGACCCCTCTTTTTTTTTTACATTTCCAACACAAGTTAGAAACATTCAATGTATTGTCGAAGGCTTTCACGGCCGGAGTTCAATGGCTGTTGTGGGTCTTCCGGGTTGTGTGGCCGTGTTCTGGAAGTTGTGGTTCCTAACGTTTCGCCAGCATCTGTGGCCAGCATCTTCAGAGGGCAGGAGCACAGATAGAAGCAAAATCTCTGTGCCCAGGTAGAGTGGCAATGTTCTATTTATAGAGCTAAATTATAGGAGATTAGGTGGGTTTCTTTGTTGTGTTGAAATGTTAACGAGTGGCTGATGAGCGTGATTAGCATGTTCATTGTGAGAAGTATTCCCATGTCCTGGTGGTTGGACTGAGTTCGTTGACCTTTTGCAGGCTGTGTTTTTCAGGACTGGTAGCCAGGTTTTGCTAATTTTTAAACTTTCTTCTTTTTTATTGTAACTGTGCTGGTGTTTGTGAATTTCAATGGCTTCTCTGTATAATCTGGTGTAGTGGCTTTTGGTGTTGTCCAGTATTTCTGTGTTTTCAAATAGGATTTTGTGTCCCGTTTGCTTGAGAGCATGTTCAGCTACTGAAGATTTTTCCGGTTGCTGTAGTCTGCAGTGTCTTTCATGTTCTTTTATCCTGGTGTGAATGCTTCGTTTTGTGGTTCCGATGTATACTTGTCCACAGCTGCATGGTATGCGGTATACTCCTGCAGCGGTGTGGGGGTCCCTTTTGTCTTTTGCTGATTTTAGCATTTGTTGTATTTTTCTGGTGGGTCTGAAGACTGTTTGAAAGTTGTGTTTTTCCATCAGTTTTCCCATGCGGTCAGTGACTCCTTTGATGTAGGGTAGGAATACTTTGTTTGTGGGGGGCTGTTTTTCTTCAGTTGGTTGTTGTTTTCTTGGTTTGATGGCTCTTTTTATTTCATTCTTGGAATAGCCATTGGCCTGTAGGACCCAATTCAGATGGTTAAGTTCATTGTTGAGAAATTGGGTTTCACAGTTTCGATTAGCACGATCCACCAAGGTTTTGATCATGCCTCTCTTTTGTCGTGGGTGGTGATTGGAATTTTTGTGTAGATATCGGTCTGTATGGGTGGGTTTTCTGTATACTTTGTGTCCTAGTTTGAGGTCCGGATTGCGTATGACCAGCGTATCTAAAAATGGAAGTTTGCCATCAGTTTCTTTTTCCATGGTGAATTGTATATTGGGGTGGATGCCGTTTAGGTGGTCCAGAAATTTCTCCAGTTCTTCTTCAGTATGACTCCAAATTGCGAAGGTGTCATCCACGAACCGGAACCAGACTGTTGGTGTAATGGGTGCCGATTCCAAAGCCTGTTTTTCAAAGTGTTCCATGTAAAAGTTTGCTATGACTGGGCTCAGGGGGCTTCCCATGGCAACGCCATCCATCTGTTCGTAGAACTCATTCTCCCATTGAAAGTAACTTGTTGTTAGGCAGTGTTGAAATAAAGCTGTAATGTCTTCTGGGAAGATTTGCTTGATGAGTGCCAGGGTGTCCCTTACAGGCACCTTGGTAAACAGGGAGACCACGTCAAAGCTGACCAGTTTGTCCGTGTGGTTGAGTTTTAGGGTGCTGATTTTGTTGATGAAGTGTCCTGAGTCTTTGATGTGGGATGGAGTCTGTCCGATATGGGTCTGTAAAAGGGTTGCCAAATGTTTGGATAATTCATATGTCGGGGAGCCAATGGCACTTACAATGGGTCTGAGTGGGATCGAGTCTTTGTGGATTTTGGGGAGTCCGTATAGTCTAGGTGAGAGAGCTTCTGTCTTGCAAATACATTGTAGTATGTTGGGATGCAGGGAGGAGCTCTTTATCAGTGTGTTGGTTTGCTTCATGATTTTGCTGGTCGGATCCCGTCTTATTGTTCTGTATGTGGTGGGGTCTAGTAATTCTCTGATTTTAGAAACATTCCCATACATTTTAGCTAATTTTTGTGGGGTCATGTACCATCTGTACATCATCTTATAAAAATTTTCCTTCAAATTATAACACAAAGTAAATTTTAATCTTTTAGTCCACATATCTTCCCATTGTTGCATTTGAATATTATGTCCAATATTTTTTGCCCATTTAATCATGCAGTCTTTGACTTGTTCCTCTACCATTTCACCTTTTAACAATAGTTTATACATTTTAGCAATTAAATGATCATCTGTCTCACATAATTGTATCACAAATTCTGATTTGGTTTGTTCAAATTCAAATTCTTTTTTATCCGACTTAAATTTTTCTACAAGTTGCATGTAAGAGAGCCATTGGAAAGTATATCCTTCTAAGGCCAGTTCTTCTTTTGATTTGGTTTTATATTGTCCTTGTTTTTTTTTTAGAAAGTCTTTGTTAGTCAGCCATTTGTCTTTAGCTCTTACTTCTGTTCTGTGAAATGCTTCTTGCGTAGAGATCCATAAAGGTCTTTTATAACATAAAGTTAATTTATATTTATTCCAAATTCTTAGCAAGGATCTTCTAATATAATGATTTTTAAAGTATTCTGCCTTTGCACTGGCGTATAATTTTTTTCTTAACGGCACAGTTAATATCTTTTTGCCATATCCAGAAGGCTTTCTTTTTCTTGTCAATAATATGTTCAAATTCACTATCGTTCTTGTCAAACCAGTCCTGATGTCTCTTAGTTTGGTATCCAAACTTAGTTTGTTCACAGGCTGAGATAATAGAAGTCTTCAATTTAATCCAGTGTTCCTCAACATTTTCAGGAAGTTCCATAGGCAGATGTTCCTTGAGAGTTGATTGAAAGCAAGCTCGTTTAGTAGAATCTTGAAGGGCCAGTGTATTCATTTTACGCCTTGGTTTTCTTCCTTGGAGCCTACGATGAGGGACAATCTTTATGGCCATCGTGGATCGAATTAATCGATGGTCTGTCCAGCAGTCATCGGCGCTCGTCATGGCTCTCGTGAGAAGTACATCACGGCGATCTCTAGCACGGACGATTACATAATCTAAAAGATGCCAGTGCTTCGACCGTGGGTGCTTCCATGATGTTTTAAATTTATTTTTCTGGCGAAAGAGTGTGTTAGTAATGACAAGGTTATGCTCTGCACATTTAGTCCGAAGTAAGATTCCATTCATGTTGCTATTGTCAACGCCTTCTTTCCCAATGATCCCCCGCCACAAATCAAAGTCACGCCCAACTCTTGCATTGAAATCGCCCAGAAGGATAATTTTATCCTCCTTTGGTATCTCTGATAAGATGGTGTCCAGCTGGGTATAAAATTTTCCCTTGATATCCTCATCTGCATCTAGTGTTGGTGCGTAAGCACTTAGGATAGTTGCCTGCTGGTTTTTGGTGAGTTTTATTTGGAGAATTGAGAGTCATTCATTAATGCCAGTGGGAACTTCTGACAAGAGCTTCACAAGGTCATTTTTGATAGCAAAGCCTACCCCATGTATTTGTCGTTCTTGTTCAGGCAGTCCTTTCCAAAAGAAGGTATAACCTCCTTTTTCTTCCTTCAACTGTCCTTCTTCTGCTCTTCGAGTTTCTTGGAGTGCTGCTATATCAATATTAAAACGTCTCAGCTCCCTTGCAATAATGGCAGTCCTACGTTCAGGTCGTTCACTATCCAATCAAGAATTGCTGATGGGTAAGACAGGTTTTAAGATTGAAAAAAAGGTTAGATATTTGGGGGTGATTTTGTCAACTAAGAATAGTATGTTGTTTCAGAATAATTATGTTAAAATTTGGAATGATGTGAAAAAAGATCTGTGAAGATGGGAAAAACTACAATTGTCTCTCATGGGGAGAATATTTGTGATTAAGATGAATGTTTTGCCTAGGATGTTGTTTCTTTTTCAGACCATACCGATTTTGTCAACAGATTTACCATTTAAACAATGGCAGAGAAATATTCTGAAATTTATTTGGCAAGGCAAGAAACTAAGAATTAAATATAAATTGTTACAAGATGCCAAAGAACGAGGAGGTTTGGGTCTGCCTAATTTAAAATTGTATTTTGATGCCTGTTGTTGATGGGCCAGATGAAACCTCGCTCCAAATTTTTGTCAATAAGCTCCCTCAAAGCCTCCCGCTCTTTTAAAGTCACGGAGTAGATTTTTGGTTTGGGAAGAGGGGCTCTGGGGTCGAGTTCAATAGTGCACTCTGCCTATTAAACAATGGCAACCGTGATATATCCAAATTTATATGGCAAGGGAAAAAACCGAGAATAAAATATAAAGTTTTGCAAGATTCAAAAGAAAGAGGTGGCTTGGGCCTCCCAGATTTGAAATTATACTATGCAGCATGTTGTTTAGTATCGCTTAAAGAATGGATTGTTTTAAAAAATGAAAAATTATTGAATTTAGGTCATGACTTAAGATACGGATGGCATGGATATTTATGGTATGATAAAGTTAAAGTTAATGTGGACTTTAAAAATCATTATATTAGAAGATCTTTGTTAAAGATTTGGAATAAATATAGATCAACTTTACGTTATAAGATGCCTTTATGGATTTCTACACAAGAAGCATTCTATAGAACTGAAACAAGAGATAAATGGTTGACTTATAAGGACTTGCTAAAAAAGGAGAATACAAAATTAAATCAAAAGAACAACTTGGTTCGGAAGGATATACCTTTCAATGGCTTTCCTATATGCAGCTTACAGAGAAATTCAAGTCAGATAAAAAAGACTTTGAATTTCAACAGAGTAAATCAGAATTTGAAATACAACTTTGTGAAACAGATGAACATTTAATTGCTAAAATGTATAAACTATCGCTGAGAGGAGAAATGGTGGAAGAACAAGTTAAGATTGTATGATTAAATGGGCACAAAATATTGGTCATAACATACATATGCAGCAATGGGAAAATATGTGGACTAAAGGATTGAAGTTTACTCTGTGTTATAATCTGAAGGAAAATTTCTATAAGATGATGTATAGATGGTAATATGACCCCCCAAAAAACTTGCGAAAATATATGGGACTGTTTCTAACATTTGCTGGAAATGTAATAAACAAGAGGGGTCGTTCTACCACATGTGGTGGTCATGTAAGATTGCAAAGAAATTCTGGATCCAAATACATACGTTGATGCAGAGTATATTACAAATACAAATACCATTTAAACCAGAATTATTCCTGTTGGGAATATTGGATTTACAAGTAGAAAAACATTTTGTTAGAATTATACAATATATGATAGCAGCAAGACTTCTCTATGCACAATTTTGGAAAACTCACTTTACCAGCAGTACAAGAGTGGATGTTAAAATTGATGGACATGGCAGAAAATGATAAACTGACTTGTTTATTGAAAGAAAACTCAAGTTATCAATATCTCAAAGAGTGGAAACCATTGATGGACTATTTGCGAAATGCAGGAGGGGTGAAGCTTACATGGGGTTTTGAAGAGTAGATTAAATATAAAAGAGACAATTCTTAGACAAAGAATTATTTCTATCGTATGAAAAACCAACTTTTTTAAAAATATATTTTATTGAGTTTTAAATATACATAGATAAAAGTTAGAAACGGAAAAAGAAATAGAAATACAAATCAAAGAAAGAAGAAAAATGTGTAGTAAAGAAAAAAAGAAAAAGATGAAACATAGAAATTAGTCAACTTCCGATTTATCCCTGGTCATAGTAATTTAAAACATTAATCCTACATGCTAGGTCTATTTATAACATTAAAAAACATTTCTTGTCTAATATATCAATTTATATATATTTTAGTCTTCAAATCCCCATATAAGCTTTGCCCCTACTACATTTTGCAAATAGACCGTTAATGGTTTCCACTCTTTAAGAAAGTAATAATTTGTATTTTCTTTTAATAAACATGTCAATTTATCATTTTCTGCCATGTCCATCAATTTTAACATCCAGTCTTGTATCGTAGGTGTAGTCTGATTTTTCCACTTTTGTGCATACACAAGTCTCGCAGCTGTAGTCATGTATTGCATAATTCTTGTAAATTGTTTTCCTATTTGTTCTTCTGATATTCCCAGTAAAAATAATTCTGGTTTAAATGGAACTCGAATTTGTAGAATATTTTGCATCAATGAATGTATCTGAGTCCAAAATTTCTTTGCAATCTCACATGTCCACCACATATGATAAAATGACCCCTCTTTTTTTTTTACATTTCCAACACAAGTTAGAAACATTCAATGTATTGTCGAAGGCTTTCACGGCCGGAGTTCAATGGCTGTTGTGGGTCTTCCGGGTTGTGTGGCCGTGTTCTGGAAGTTGTGGTTCCTAACGTTTCGCCAGCATCTGTGGCCAGCATCTTCAGAGGGCAGGAGCACAGATAGAAGCAAAATCTCTGTGCCCAGGTAGAGTGGCAATGTTCTATTTATAGAGCTAAATTATAGGAGATTAGGTGGGTTTCTTTGTTGTGTTGAAATGTTAACGAGTGGCTGATGAGCGTGATTAGCATGTTCATTGTGAGAAGTATTCCCATGTCCTGGTGGTTGGACTGAGTTCGTTGACCTTTTGCAGGCTGTGTTTTTCAGGACTGGTAGCCAGGTTTTGCTAATTTTTAAACTTTCTTCTTTTTTATTGTAACTGTGCTGGTGTTTGTGAATTTCAATGGCTTCTCTGTATAATCTGGTGTAGTGGCTTTTGGTGTTGTCCAGTATTTCTGTGTTTTCAAATAGGATTTTGTGTCCCGTTTGCTTGAGAGCATGTTCAGCTACTGAAGATTTTTCCGGTTGCTGTAGTCTGCAGTGTCTTTCATGTTCTTTTATCCTGGTGTGAATGCTTCGTTTTGTGGTTCCGATGTATACTTGTCCACAGCTGCATGGTATGCGGTATACTCCTGCAGCGGTGTGGGGGTCCCTTTTGTCTTTTGCTGATTTTAGCATTTGTTGTATTTTTCTGGTGGGTCTGAAGACTGTTTGAAAGTTGTGTTTTTCCATCAGTTTTCCCATGCGGTCAGTGACTCCTTTGATGTAGGGTAGGAATACTTTGTTTGTGGGGGGCTGTTTTTCTTCAGTTGGTTGTTGTTTTCTTGGTTTGATGGCTCTTTTTATTTCATTCTTGGAATAGCCATTGGCCTGTAGGACCCAATTCAGATGGTTAAGTTCATTGTTGAGAAATTGGGTTTCACAGTTTCGATTAGCACGATCCACCAAGGTTTTGATCATGCCTCTCTTTTGTCGTGGGTGGTGATTGGAATTTTTGTGTAGATATCGGTCTGTATGGGTGGGTTTTCTGTATACTTTGTGTCCTAGTTTGAGGTCCGGATTGCGTATGACCAGCGTATCTAAAAATGGAAGTTTGCCATCAGTTTCTTTTTCCATGGTGAATTGTATATTGGGGTGGATGCCGTTTAGGTGGTCCAGAAATTTCTCCAGTTCTTCTTCAGTATGACTCCAAATTGCGAAGGTGTCATCCACGAACCGGAACCAGACTGTTGGTGTAATGGGTGCCGATTCCAAAGCCTGTTTTTCAAAGTGTTCCATGTAAAAGTTTGCTATGACTGGGCTCAGGGGGCTTCCCATGGCAACGCCATCCATCTGTTCGTAGAACTCATTCTCCCATTGAAAGTAACTTGTTGTTAGGCAGTGTTGAAATAAAGCTGTAATGTCTTCTGGGAAGATTTGCTTGATGAGTGCCAGGGTGTCCCTTACAGGCACCTTGGTAAACAGGGAGACCACGTCAAAGCTGACCAGTTTGTCCGTGTGGTTGAGTTTTAGGGTGCTGATTTTGTTGATGAAGTGTCCTGAGTCTTTGATGTGGGATGGAGTCTGTCCGATATGGGTCTGTAAAAGGGTTGCCAAATGTTTGGATAATTCATATGTCGGGGAGCCAATGGCACTTACAATGGGTCTGAGTGGGATCGAGTCTTTGTGGATTTTGGGGAGTCCGTATAGTCTAGGTGAGAGAGCTTCTGTCTTGCAAATACATTGTAGTATGTTGGGATGCAGGGAGGAGCTCTTTATCAGTGTGTTGGTTTGCTTCATGATTTTGCTGGTCGGATCCCGTCTTATTGTTCTGTATGTGGTGGGGTCTAGTAATTCTCTGATTTTAGAAACATTCCCATACATTTTAGCTAATTTTTGTGGGGTCATGTACCATCTGTACATCATCTTATAAAAATTTTCCTTCAAATTATAACACAAAGTAAATTTTAATCTTTTAGTCCACATATCTTCCCATTGTTGCATTTGAATATTATGTCCAATATTTTTTGCCCATTTAATCATGCAGTCTTTGACTTGTTCCTCTACCATTTCACCTTTTAACAATAGTTTATACATTTTAGCAATTAAATGATCATCTGTCTCACATAATTGTATCACAAATTCTGATTTGGTTTGTTCAAATTCAAATTCTTTTTTATCCGACTTAAATTTTTCTACAAGTTGCATGTAAGAGAGCCATTGGAAAGTATATCCTTCTAAGGCCAGTTCTTCTTTTGATTTGGTTTTATATTGTCCTTGTTTTTTTTTTAGAAAGTCTTTGTTAGTCAGCCATTTGTCTTTAGCTCTTACTTCTGTTCTGTGAAATGCTTCTTGCGTAGAGATCCATAAAGGTCTTTTATAACATAAAGTTAATTTATATTTATTCCAAATTCTTAGCAAGGATCTTCTAATATAATGATTTTTAAAGTATTCTGCCTTTGCACTGGCGTATAATTTTTTTCTTAACGGCACAGTTAATATCTTTTTGCCATATCCAGAAGGCTTTCTTTTTCTTGTCAATAATATGTTCAAATTCACTATCGTTCTTGTCAAACCAGTCCTGATGTCTCTTAGTTTGGTATCCAAACTTAGTTTGTTCACAGGCTGAGATAATAGAAGTCTTCAATTTAATCCAGTGTTCCTCAACATTTTCAGGAAGTTCCATAGGCAGATGTTCCTTGAGAGTTGATTGAAAGCAAGCTCGTTTAGTAGAATCTTGAAGGGCCAGTGTATTCATTTTACGCCTTGGTTTTCTTCCTTGGAGCCTACGATGAGGGACAATCTTTATGGCCATCGTGGATCGAATTAATCGATGGTCTGTCCAGCAGTCATCGGCGCTCGTCATGGCTCTCGTGAGAAGTACATCACGGCGATCTCTAGCACGGACGATTACATAATCTAAAAGATGCCAGTGCTTCGACCGTGGGTGCTTCCATGATGTTTTAAATTTATTTTTCTGGCGAAAGAGTGTGTTAGTAATGACAAGGTTATGCTCTGCACATTTAGTCCGAAGTAAGATTCCATTCATGTTGCTATTGTCAACGCCTTCTTTCCCAATGATCCCCCGCCACAAATCAAAGTCACGCCCAACTCTTGCATTGAAATCGCCCAGAAGGATAATTTTATCCTCCTTTGGTATCTCTGATAAGATGGTGTCCAGCTGGGTATAAAATTTTCCCTTGATATCCTCATCTGCATCTAGTGTTGGTGCGTAAGCACTTAGGATAGTTGCCTGCTGGTTTTTGGTGAGTTTTATTTGGAGAATTGAGAGTCATTCATTAATGCCAGTGGGAACTTCTGACAAGAGCTTCACAAGGTCATTTTTGATAGCAAAGCCTACCCCATGTATTTGTCGTTCTTGTTCAGGCAGTCCTTTCCAAAAGAAGGTATAACCTCCTTTTTCTTCCTTCAACTGTCCTTCTTCTGCTCTTCGAGTTTCTTGGAGTGCTGCTATATCAATATTAAAACGTCTCAGCTCCCTTGCAATAATGGCAGTCCTACGTTCAGGTCGTTCACTATCCAATCAAGAATTGCTGATGGGTAAGACAGGTTTTAAGATTGAAAAAAAGGTTAGATATTTGGGGGTGATTTTGTCAACTAAGAATAGTATGTTGTTTCAGAATAATTATGTTAAAATTTGGAATGATGTGAAAAAAGATCTGTGAAGATGGGAAAAACTACAATTGTCTCTCATGGGGAGAATATTTGTGATTAAGATGAATGTTTTGCCTAGGATGTTGTTTCTTTTTCAGACCATACCGATTTTGTCAACAGATTTACCATTTAAACAATGGCAGAGAAATATTCTGAAATTTATTTGGCAAGGCAAGAAACTAAGAATTAAATATAAATTGTTACAAGATGCCAAAGAACGAGGAGGTTTGGGTCTGCCTAATTTAAAATTGTATTTTGATGCCTGTTGTTGATGGGCCAGATGAAACCTCGCTCCAAATTTTTGTCAATAAGCTCCCTCAAAGCCTCCCGCTCTTTTAAAGTCACGGAATAGATTTTTGGTTTGGGAAGAGGGGCTCTGGGGTCGAGTTCAATAGTGCACTCTGCCTTTCGATGGGGAGGGAGCTGATTTGATTCAGCATCACCAAACACCACTTTTAAGTTGGAATACTGCCACAGGATCGGGTCTCCCTCCAGGCCTGAGTTGGGCGCCGGGGAATAATCCACGGTGGCCAGAGCTGGTAAATTTGGCAGGGGCGGAGTGAGTATCCCGGGGTCATCCTCAACAGCTAAAGTTTCCAAGTCCGGCGGGGGCTCAGACTCCTGCCAACTGCCATGTCTCCCATCAGTGAACTGCAAACTTCCCGAACCCCAATCCACTTTAGGCTGTCTGTCTTTCAACCAGGCGAGCCCAAGAATTAAGGAATGATTGGCTATAGGAGCCACTAAAAATCTCAAAGTCTCTTTATGAGTCCCAATTCTCATTTCCACCGTTTCAGTATAAAATTGTAGCGCATCTTATTTATTTTTATTTATTTATTTATTTATTATTTCAATTTATTCCCCGCCCATCTCCCTTGCAAGGGACTCTGGGCGGGTTACAACAATTGAAAGTTTAAAAACTATATGTAACAATATCTAAAATACATCCAATAATAATAATAAATTACATAAAATCCAAGATGGGGGGACCTACTACGGGGCCAGCCAAACCCAGGAGGCACTGCCGCCTCTGTCGTCCCAGGCCCGGCGGCAGAGCCAGGTCTTAAGGGCCTTCCGAAAGGCCAGGAGTGAAGGGGCCAGTCTCACCTCCGGGGGCAAGATATTCCATAAGGCGGGCGCTATCGCAGAGAAGGCACATCTCCTGGACCCCATTAGATGGAATTCTCTTGTTGAGGGGGTCCGAAGCATGCCCTCTCTGCATGCACGGGTGGGGCGGGCCGACGTTATCTGGACGAGATGGTCCCTCAGGTACCCTGGCCCTATGCCATATAGGACTTTAAAGGTAATCACCAACACCTTGAATTGGACCCGGAAGCAAACTGGTAGCCAATGCAGCTCGCGTAGCAGAGGTGTTACATGTGCCGATCTCCTGGCACCCATAACTGCTCGCGCCGCGGCATTCTGCACCAGCTGAAGCTTCCGGATACTCTTCAGGGGTAGCCCCATGTAGAGCGCATTACAGTAATCTATACGGGAGATGACAAGGGCGTGAGTGACTGTTCGGAGGGCCTCCCGATCCAGGAAAAGGCGTAACTGGCGCATCACACGAAGTTGTGCAAAGGCCCTCCTGGCCGTGACTGCCACCTGCTCTTCAAGCAGGAGTCGCGAGTCCAGGAGGACCCCCAGATTCCGCACTGGATCCGAGCGAGGTAGTGCCACCCCACCCAGAACCAAAGATGACAACTTCCCGGATCTAGGGGGGCCATCAATCCACAGCCACTCCGTCTTACCAGGGTTCAGTTGAAGCCTGTTGTTCCCCATCCAGACCCCCACAGCCTCCAGACACTGAGATAAGGCATCGACCGCATCACCTACTTCACCCAGGATGGAGATGTATAACTGGGTATCATCAGCATATTGGTGATACCTCATCCCGTGGTGACGGATGATCTCGCCCAGCGGCTTCATGTAGATGTTGAACAGGAGAGGAGAGAGAACCGACCCCTGCGGCACCCAAGTCAGGGTCAGCCCTCTCCTCCCCTATCAACACCGACTGGGAACGGCCCCGGAGGAAGGAGGCGAACCAGCGCAAAACTACGCCGCCCACCCCCAACTCCCTGAGCCGTCCCAAAAGTATACCGTGGTCGATGGTATCGAAAGCCGCTGAGACATCTAAGAGAGCTAGGATGGACGCACTCCCTCCATCCCGCTCTCGCCAGAGATCATCGATAAGCGCGACCAATGCGGTCTCCGTCCCATATCCCGGCCTGAAACCAGACTGGAAGGGGTCAGACTGGTTTGGGGTGTGCTCTCATAGTCGGTGGAGGTTTTCGACTGGGTTTGTTGTCTCTCCGCCCATTTCTGGTGCTTTCGTTTGCTTTGGTTCGCTGGTGCTTGCCGTCCACAGTCGGTCGACTGGCGGGCTTTCTGCTTTGCGCGCTCTGCTTTGCTTAGGCCAGAACCCTTTTCCTTGGTTCTCCCACTCTCACCTCCTGAAGTTGGAAGGGTATTCATGGAGTTCGAAGTTCCTGGTTGTGGATCTTCCTCGATAAATTGGTCATTTACGGGTAAGTTATCCATATTGACTTGGTTCATTCTGTGATGCTCCAATCCTTCGACTGGCAAATTAGGCTCTGACACAATTCCGTAGAATATGTAAAAGCTTTTATTTACAGCGAGCAATCTAGGTTCACGTCAATGAACCAAGTAAATCAGGTATACAATAGCTTACAGTTAAATAGGTTCCCATTTCCTCCCTCCCATCAAATGCGTTATCAGTGCCATCTTGCACCCTCTCATCCATACTTAAAGCTGTCCGGTTGAAGTGCTGAATGCCTTCGCCTAATCCACACTGTGCGCTGCTTGTCTGTCTGACAGTTTGCTGTTACATTCTTCCTATTGATTGCTTTTGGCGCCCTAGCTGGGGGATGTATTAGGTGGTTTCTGTTCATGTCAGGATGGTATAGATGCCATGACAATGTTTAGCTTCTCCATTCTGTCATAGGAAGACAGGAATGCTGGAGCAGATAAAAGCATGAAAAGGGAAACAAAAGGAAAAAGAGATGTTGTGAATCTGTGAAATGAGAAAGGGAAAAGTAGAAGATCTGGTGAAATACATATACAGTACCTGTATTCAAACCAATCCTGAACTAAAAATGAGGCTTTCATGGGGTGTTCGAATTCTTCCAGGAGTTCTGGTGCTGACAAAGTTCAATCTCACATAAAGGTCTAAATCAGATTAAAGTAAGAATGTCTGGTCCAAGGCATGGCCAAGTTGGAATATTAAGTCTCCTGATCCATGCTCAACAGCTTAGAAGCTAACTGTAGAGCACTATTCATTGTCGGAAAAAGTGACTACTGGTCACAGACTAATTACTTCCACATGGGATCAATAAGTGATATGCTCAAAGAGAAACTTTAAGGTTCCTTGACAGACAGAAAACGCTCACATTTTTCAAGCTTTGCAGTGTTGGGATTATCAGGAGTCAACTCAGCATTGTCTCATAAGCATAATAGGGGGTCTTTCTAGTAAAATACATCTCTACTGTGCTTGTGGGATGTTACCTGGGTCACCTGATTTCCTCTTCGACTTCTTGAGTTTGGGGGATTAACAATCTCCATTACTCTTTGGGCACACCTGCAAGCAGGAGGGCTGCCGAGATGCAGCTTTCATCTGTTTCATCTCGCTTGCATGCAGATCTACTATGAATCTACTCGTATCCAGATCTACTGAATAAATGTAAGCTATCTCTATTTTTCTTCATCTAACTAATGTCTGAAGACTGAATTTATTTCTGAACGTAATTAAGCTTAAAGTGCAAGTTCCCTGCTGGTTCACGCTTCTACTCTGCAAGATTGTTGTTAGCTGCTTGGAGTTATTTTATTAACCTTCAAGACTCCATCATGCAGAACATGTTTAAAATTCATATGGCAAGTCCTTTTGCAAGCAGACGATCTGTCATCAGCAAAAGCATGAACTCTGTTGTTCTCCACCACCACCACCCAGAATTATGTACCATATTGAATTTAAGTAAAGGACTCCTTTTAGTGCATCATAAAGTCTCATGTTACTCATTAGAAGTGTGAGGACAAAACCCCCCTGATGACTGTCTTCTTCAGATTGAGAAATATAATTTGAACATCTTTTTTGCCTATGAAATCACTTACCTTAATTACTTTGGCTAGGCTGTGTTCCAGGTTTTATTTTCCCCTCTCAATACAAGAGGAATAGGGCCCATTATATTAATTGAAATATTTAAAATATTTCCTTATGGGAGAAAAATAAAATTGTTTTTTTTAAACAAATAGATTACTAATCGAAGAGAATATTTGTAGCTTAGGGTTGAACTGTGGAGTCCTTGGTGCTCTCTGAGCCCTAAAATCTGAGGAATCTTGCATATACTGGAATGCTATAGAGCTGTGTTATGATCAGCATTATTATGGATGGATGTAATGATGAAATTCTGATGTGGACAAGCTTTTCTATCAGACTCAGAACCAAGTCAAAGCAGAACACCGAGTTACCTTTTTTACTTTTTAAACTTTTTTCAGTTTGAGTCACACCTCATATGGGAAGTAATTCAGAAATCAAAGGGAGAAGAAAGCCTGGATGAGTGATATTCCTCTTGAAAGGTTGCTTCTTGACTTCTTGATTTCTTGATTTCTTTTGCTTGGAGAACTATTTCTACTTGGCATGATAAGAGGGTGAAACTGTCAGATTCTCCAGGTCTACAACTCACTATTACCCTTAATACATTTAGAATGGAGCCAAGTCTACTGTAAATGTCTCCTCATAGTGACAGAAGATGAATGGTGGACCATATTTAGTGAAATTTCTTCAGTGCTATTGATCTGAAGAGAAGTTACAGCTAGGCCTTCAAGACTAGGACTTCAGACCACTGACTTGTCTGCTACCATATGTGCATGCGTGAGAGGGGCCTCTGAGCATGTACCAGAATGCTTATGTGGAGTTTCTTCTTGATGGGTATCGGATTTCCCAAGATTCTCCTTTGTGTGGAAGAGTCTCTGTGCACTATTGCCACTCTTAAAAACTTGAGGAAAAAATTGCTAGCACTGTAACACTTGTCAGATTTTTCACAGCAGCGAAACAATTTAACATTAATAATAGGATATTCTGTGATGAATTTAACTAGATGCATGTGGGAGCAGCATCCTCCAGTGGTCAAATATTTTGTCTGTCATATTTCAGATAAACTTTTGGTCAGTTTCAGACAACTATCAGATAAAAATGAAAATTGAAAACCGTAGCATGGAAATTAATTTATCCAAATAATAATATTCTTTATTATTATTATTATTAACTAGATACTACAAACATGCTTTACAAGGAATGATGAAGCAAAGATTTGCATACACAGATGAACAGGCATGCACTAGGATTTTAATCAGTTTACTGAGCTCAAATTTAGAAGAAAAGCTACTTATTAAATGTATTGAACTATAATAACTTGGATTTCTATTGCAGATGCCAAAATTCTAAAACAGCTGTTGCCACATATAGCTGGGCAACAGATTTTGCATTAATTTAACACAAAAAAATTGATAGGGGCAGAAACAAAGCATTCTCTCTGGCTGCAACACTGTTATGGACCATGTTGGCAGCATAATTTGCATGGGCTTTGTTGTTCCTAGAGGTTTGGAATAGTGCACATAAATACTTAAGGCATTTAACTTGTTCAATTTTATTACTATCTATATATCAATCATGGGTTTTATTGCTATTTATTGCTATTTGAACATTCCCATACCTTTTGTCTTACTGTCAGGATTAAGCCTTTAGCCACAATAGTTACGTGTGGTGAAAGGTAAAATCCTGCCATGGGAATTGGTTCTGGATAAGATGAGTGTAGGGCATGAAGAGACGCCAGGATGTCAGGAGGAGGGAGAAAGGAGAGCACCCGCATTCCAGAGAGAGCGTTAGAAGTTGTTTGGGTGATTTACAGCCAAGGTCAGATACGTTGGAACCATCTGGGAAACTCTGAGAATGGTACCGGAGAGAGATAGGGAAAGGTACTGGAGGAAATGAGAAGGGAATGTGAATTGTTTTATTGTTTCTTTTTCAAATGCTTCACCCGGAAAAAGTAGGGGACTGGCACGGGGGGGGTTGGGGAGTAGATGCTTTTACTGACTGCTTTGCGCGGGAATGGCCATTCATGGCTTTGATCTGGATCTAGCTACTTAAATCCTAATAAAGAACTTTCCATATTCTGAATGACTTGTGGATGAAGTTACTGGTTTTGGGATTTAAAGACTATGAACCTCACACAGCCAGCTCCTCCTCCTTACAGTAATGAACGAGGGTCCTCTACACTCTTCCAAGGCCACCCTGTGTCAAGGACAAGACTGCAGCATCAGATAGCCACTAACCTGTTAATACTGGAACGTGCAATTCTGTGTTTTGCAAACAATTTACCAAAGAATGTATGGCTTCACTCTCTTTGGTAATAAAGCCCAGTCATGTCTTGCCTGTCAAGATTCTGCTGTTGTAGGATTGAATTGAGTTGAGTTGCTATTTCCATGCCTGGTGGTCTGCCAGCCATCCTCCATCTAGCCTTGTTCTAGCATCTTGAGTTTGCCGGAAGTTTTTTTGGCATACAAACTGCTTTATCATCTTCATGGTTCTGTTCAATCTAGAATAGCTGGAATTGTGGACTCTTTTGTTTGTTTATAATAGTTTTTTTAGTAATAAAAAAGGTAAAGGTACCCCCCGCACATTTGTGCAGTCGTGTCCGACTCTAGGGGCCGGTGCTCATCTCCGTTTGTTAGCCGAAGAGCCAGCGTTGTCCGAAGACACTTCCACGGTCATGTGGCCGCATGACGCCGCGGAACGCTGTTACCTTCCCACTGAAGTGGTACCTATTAATCTACTTGCATTTGCATGCTTTCGAATTGCTAGGTTGGCAAGAGCTGGAGCTAGTGCGGGAGCTCACTCCGCACGCAGGGCCAGGGATTCGAACCTCCGAACTTGCGATCTTCCAATCGACAAGCCTGGCGTCTTACCCGCTGAGCCACCACGCCCCTCTTTTTAGTAATAGTCTTTGGCATTTTAGGCTGCTCTCCAAG
The DNA here is from genome assembly GCA_023362775.1 of Charina bottae. Classification (NCBI taxonomy): domain Eukaryota; kingdom Metazoa; phylum Chordata; class Lepidosauria; order Squamata; family Charinaidae; genus Charina; species Charina bottae. The sequence goes on along the minus strand of JALMGJ010000058.1, from coordinate 2,565,981 downwards.
ACCTCTTCATAAACTGGGATTTTGGAGAACCACAGAATACACACACAGCCTACATTCCCCATGTCCAGTTTCTTTTGTCTCTTACCATATATCTGGGCAAATTAAAACCTCCTTTTATTTGAGATGGATCAAAGACTATAAATGAATGCAGATATTGATGTGAGGGAGAGCCATCAGGAAGGTGCAACAGTTGAAGTCAGCTGCAAGAAGCCTCAGCATGGAAGAATAACACCATTTTAACTGCTGAGGGTGACTCACCAGAACCAATTCCCATGGCAGGATTTTACCTTTCCCCACACTTAACTATTGTGGCTAAAGGCTTAATCCTGACAGTAAGACAAAAGGCATGGGAATGTTCAAATAGCAATAAATAGCAATAAAACCCATGTCTGAGCATCTCTATGTCTTTGTCATTCTGGCCAATGGAACACAGAGCTGCTGAGAGCAAGCTTGGCAGAGCAAGACACCTAAAGTAAACTTGCATTTCCTGGGCCTCCATGGGTGATGTCAGAGGGATGTTTTGATAATGCTGCTTGGGCGCGATAATCCTTATTCGAGGCTTCTCCTCGCCTGAAGTGTACTGATCCTGAAAAAATGAATGCTTTAGATTTAGATTAATTGCCTGAGGGATTTCTTGATTGGGAATTCTGACACCGAGGGATATCACAGCACAACACATTGAACCATAAAGTGTTGTTGTTCAGTCGTTTAGTCGTGTCCGACTCTTCGTGACCTCATGGACCATAGCATGCCAGGCCTTCCTGTCCTCCACTGTCTCTCGGAGTTTACTCAAATTCATGTTCATTACATCGGTGATGCTATCTAACCATCTCATCCTCTGCCGTCCCCTTCTCCTTTTGCCTTCAGTCTTTCCCAGCATCAGGGTCTTTTCCAGTGAGTCCTCTCTTCGCATTAGGTGGCCAAAGTATTTGAGCTTCAGCTTCAGCATCTGTCCTTCCAATGAGCAGTCAGGGTTGATTTCCTTTAGGATTGACTGGTTTGACCTCCTTGCAGTCCAAGGGACTCTCAAGAGTCTTCTCCAGCACCACAGTTCGAAAGCATCAATTCTTCGGCGCTCAGCCTTCCTTATGGTCCAACTCTCACAGCCATACATTACTACTGGAAAAACCATAGCTTTAACTATACGGACCTTTGTCGGCAAGGTGATGTCTCTGCTTTTTAATATGCTGTCTAGGTTTGCCATAGCTTTCCTCCCAAGGAGCAAGCGTCTTTTAATTTCATGGCTGCAGTCACCGTCTGCGGTGATCTTGGAGCCCAAGAAAATAAAATCTGTCACTGCTTCCATTTCTTCCCCTTCTATTTGCCAGGAAGTGATGGGACCAGATGCCATGATCTGGGGTTTTTTTAATGTTGAGTTTCAAGCCAGCTTTTGCACTCTCCTCTTTCAGCCTCATCAAGAGGCTCTTTAGTTCCTCTTCTTCACTTTCTGCCATTAGGGTGGTATCGTCTGCATATCTGAGGTTGTTGATATTTCTCCCGGCAATCTTAACTCCGGCTTGTGATTCATCCAGCCCGGCATTTCTCATGATGTACTCTGCATATAAGTTAAATAAGCAGGGTGATAATATACAGCCTTGTCGTACTCCTTTCCCAATTTTGAACCAGTCGGTTGTTCCATGTCCGGTTCTAACTATTGCTTCTTGACCCACATACAGGTTTCTCAGGAGACAGGTAAGGTGGTCTGGTACTCCCATCTCTTTAAGACTTTGCCACAGTTTGTTGTGATCCACACAATCAAAGGCTTTAGCGTAGTCAATGAAGCAGAAGTAGATGTTTTTCTGGAACTCTCTTGCTTTTTCCATGATCCAGCAAATGTTGGCAATCTGATCTCTAGTTCCTCTGCCTCTTCGAAACCCAGCTTGCACTTCTGGTAGTTCTCGGTTCACATACTGCTGAAGCCTAGCTTGTAGGATTTTGAGCATAACCTTGCTAGCATGTGAAATGAGCACAATTGTACGGTAGTTCGAACATTCTTTGGCATTGCCTTTCTTTGGAATTGGAATGTAAACTGACCTTTTCCAAAGCCATGACCTTGGTATGGGCTCCCCTCGTGTGTCGTCATTTCATCTTATTAGCCCAAATACTTTTTGCAGGGGATCTGAAACCAAGCCTAAAAATAAAAAAAATAAAATCAGAATATGGAGAGGCTGCCATCAGCACTTCCAGGTTTTTGCGCGACACAGCAGGACACCGCAGGCGACACAGTAGTGTGTCGCGACACACTTTGGAAAGCTATGGATTAGATAATAAGCTGCAGCTGCCAAAGTATAACTCTTGATAAGGCAAAGAGCAGGGAATTTATACATACCAAAGACCCTTTGGATGCAAACAAAGTATTTCCCTCTAAATCAAATTGTTTACTGCAAACATTTTACTGGAAAAGATTGCTCTTATCTCCATGAATAGATTTAATGTTGGACACTGGAATACTAGGAGAGCAACTGTAACTTCCCTGGGTCAGCTTCTTCATTGCCAACAGGGACAGATAGATTTGGGTGCTGTCGAATGGCTTCCGGATGCTCCAAATCAGAAACGGATCATCCTGTCTTTCAAGCAACCCACCATCCCCTTGATGTTATTTAAGATGAGGATGTATTTAGCCTAGTTCCAAATTTTTCCTATTAGAGTTTTTAGTGATGAAAAGGTTAAACCATTATTTGCTGAAATAACAGCTCCCAAGTTTGCCGCTTCTCCCACTCCAACCTTGAAAGAGCGAGAGTGTGGGAGCCAGCCTGCCCTACTTGATGAAGATGTTCTTGATCCAGTTGCAGCTGGCCTCATTAATGCTTTCAGCTCCTTGCCAAGAAAAGAACAAGATAACATTTTGCTTAAGCTGGAAAATCTGAAGAAAACTTTGTTGGTTACAATCGCTACAGCCGAGCCACTCATGGACCTTGTGTCCTCAAACATTGATTATATTTGTTTCCCCTTAGTGAACAAAGAATTGTCTGAACATGACCAGCCAAAAAACAGCAGTCCAGATCCCTTCGGGTCGATAGGGGAATTTGTAATTGAGAAGGAGTTGTTGCTCTCATCAGGACATTCTACTGGGGTTTTAGCAACAAATCAGGGGACTGGATGGGGATTTACGCCAGCTTTAATCTCACAGGGACGAATGCAGCATGACATAACAATTCTGTCTCCAGTACCGCTGAATGAAGTCTTGGTAAGGCAAGATCAGCTGGCTGATGTTAATTCTGAACAAAATCCCCAGGAGCTGATACATGATTCACATGAGGCAAGCCACTCTTCAGTAGAGGTTGTAATACCAGCTGATGACCCCTTAGCTCAATATAACAACCTTGTAGCTCTCTCTTGTCAAAATCACATCTTGTGACTGGCCCCAAATGATTATGCATTTCCCTTTTTAACCTGGAATATTGCTGGATGGTCAGTTCCATCAAAAGACCAACCTTTTTTTGACTATTTGTCACAATTTGATGTCCTCTTTTTACAGGAAACCTGGGCTTCTGTAGAGGTAGAACTAGATCTTGGCTGTTCTGAGCAAGGTGGGTGGGAGATCTAAGGGTGGTATTGCTACTTTAGTAAGCACAGCTTTACAATTCAACAGTATGTCACTGCCCCCCTTAAAGCCATGGGTAGTGGCTACCTTGCTTTCATCCAAACATATGGAAATTCTGCTTATTAATGTTTATGTTCCTCCTTCTAATAAGAATGATTTGATTAGTACTATTTTAGAAAATTTTATTTTTAGCTGCTTAGACAAATATCCCACAGCATCAATAATAATAGGTGGGGACTTAAATGCTAGGATGGGATTAAATGATTACACATTATTTAATCAATTTAAGATCTATTATGAGGAGAATGTATTAGAAGAGCCATTGTACCCTAGAGAATTCAAAGATCCAAAAGTTAACTAGGCAGGTTTATGCACAAGACAAATGATTGAACGTCTGGATCTATGTATTCTCAATGGTTCCGTAAGAGGGGATTACCCGGCAGAACACACTTATTGGGGAGCAGGAAGAAGATCCACAATTGATTATTTATAACTCTTTGTGATCTATTGAAATTCCTATGGAGGATCGAGGTAGATTCTAGATTAGAAAGTGATCACAATCCTGTAATTTTAACTTTGACATCTCGATGGAAATCTTTAAGAGGTAACTTAATTTATCCCCCAATGCTTGAAAGTAATAATACCCACGTGAGAATTAAATGGACTGAGAAGAATGCAACAGAAGTTGGCAAATGGATGTTAGAGCCCGAAATTTTAGAAATCCGTGCTCACCTCCTAGATAGTAAATTCCATACATCATATTTAGACTGGTTTGAAAGTTTAATTGCCAATCTTAAAACAGCTTTAATTAAGGGAACACAATTCTTCCCTGGGAACAAGGGTATAAAAAATAAAAAATGGTTTGATTGTGACTGCGTACAGCTAAAGAGGGCATATAATAAGGCGTACAGAAAAAGTAAAGATTTCCCTTCTGAGAATCAAACTCATTTGCTAAGGTCCTTAAAGGTTCAATACAAGGCTCTTTTGAAAGAAAAGAAACGTGCGGCACTGAAGGAATCTTGGCAGAAACTAATTCAATCAGGATGAAAGATACATCCCTTTTTGGCATAACACTATTGGGAAAACCACTCCCCCCTCCACTTAATCAGGTACCATTACATGCATGGGAGGAATATTTCAGAGGGATGTATATGGATCCTACTTGTGATATGAAAGAGTCTCAGATTAATTTGGGCAAAATCCGTCACTGGCCTCCAGTTACAGCACAAGAGGTATCCTGGCTGATTGAATCCCTTAAGGCTAATAAGGCTCCCGGTGTGGATTGTGTCTTACCTGAAATAATAAAAAAGAACTCTAGTTGGTGGGCACCTCTACTAGCATCTTTCTTCACATATATAGATCAGACTGGTTATATGCCAAAGGATTGGGGCAGTGCTTTCCAAACTGCTGCTGTTGGCGACACACCAACGGCAGCAGCTGTGGCGGTGCGGGGCCGCACGGGGGGCCCGCGTGCACGGCGGCGGCGGTGCGCACAGTGGTGGCGGCTTCGCTAAAATGTGGAAGCGCTGACGCGCCGCTGCCATCGTCACTGCCGCCGCCATACACACCGTCACTGCCGCGCGCGCCCCCGCTTCGCAACACACTAAACTGTATGTTGCGACACACAGTTTGGAAATCAATGGACTGGGGAATGGCAATTATTGTACCAATCTATAGAAAGGGCAACAAAAATGACCCATGTAATTATAGGCTCATTAGTTTATTGAGTGTAATCAGCAAATTATATGTGAAGCATTTAAACCAGAGCTTTCCAAACTGTGTGTCGCGACACATTTCTGTGTTGCGGCGAGGGCCCAGGTGTGTCACAGGGGAACCTGGAAGAAGAGGCCATGCACCACGTGGAGCCCCGCCCATCCCTTGCCGCGCCGACAGGTCCCTGCTCTGAACCCATCTCTTCAGCTCTCCCCGCAGAAGGTAAGTTACCAGCTGGGGGGGAGGGTGCAGGGACTACACTAGGCCGCTGCAAGGGGGTGGGGGGTGGGGGGTGCAGGGACGTCGCTGGGGGGGGGGTTGCGGAAAAAGAAATCTTTCCACTTTCCTCTCCTGGTGCTGAAGTCCGGCTAAGTTTTTCCTGGGGCACCGAGTCCAAAAGAGGAGCCCAGAAGTAGGACAGTCCTATCCCCACATTCCCCTCCCCCGCTCACCTCTTTCTCTTTCAGCGCAACTAGTCCCACGCTCACTTTCGGTTCCACCTAACCCCTGGAGATCCCCGCCCTTCCTCTCTCCTCTCCCGCCTTGCCTTGCCTTCTTTGGCCGCAGCTTTTCCCCGCGAAGCTTCACCCAGCTGCGAGCAGCTTTAATCGGCCGGCCGGCTCAGCGCTGGAACCTCAGCTCGCAGGCGCCTCAGTCGCAGAGAGCCCAGATCGCCAAGCTCGCCCGGCGCGCGTCGACTCTCCAGAGCGTGAGGGATCCAGAGGATCGGGGTCGACAGCGGGCACGGAGATCAGAACCGCGACTGTGGAGTTAACCTGCCTCGCTTTCCTTCCTTCCCTCCCTCCCACCACCTTCGACTGCTTGCAGTCTTTCGACGGAGAAAATAGAACCCTGGCGGTTTTTCCTCTCTCCCGTAGCCTGAAACTGCCCCAAGTCTATATTCTGAAGCCTCGTCGCTTTCTTTCCACTGGCAAAATCCCTTCTCTACCCACCATCCACCCCCGGCTTAATTCCCAGGTCTGCTCTTCTGAAGTCCCTCCACTGTTGACACCCCATTTCCTTTGCTCTTCCTCCACGTGTTCCCTCTCCTGATGCTTTCCTTTGAGAAATCAGATAGCATCCTGCTCCTTTCCCTACTTGCCTTGGAGAAGACTCCCCTTCCATAGACCCATTCCCCCACTTTCTCTTGCCCCATCCAAAGTTCATCATAGACACGATGAAAGAAGTTGATGATCAAGTCAACTCTAGCCGCAACTCCACTAACATTGATGTTCTGTGCCCAGTTAATACAGATTTCACCCAATGGTCAGATTGGCACTCAGTGAGGTTTGCAAACGGTGGCACCGCAAAATCTTGTGTGCCCACCCCTCCAAGTTACCAAAGTCTTTTCATGCTTAATGGGATGGAAAGGAAAAGGTTAAATTCATGGGGATTAATCCAACCAAGTATATGTCACTGCCTTAACCCCTGACACAAGGGAAGAACATAGAGCAGTGTTTTTCAAACTTGGCAACTTTAAGATGAGTGGACTTCAACTCTCAGAATTCCCCAGCCAGCATGCAAACCTCACTCGCCCGCTAGGTCCAGGCCATCGGAGATGTGCAAAATGTTTCCATTCCTAACCGTGCCCACTTCAAAAGGCAACATCTGAAATGCCAATCGGTCGTCCTGCACACAAATGGGGTTGGTGGGCTGGCATTTTGGACATGGCCCATACCCAAGAGCTGGGCGCTTCACCCTCAAAGCAGGCTTGCCAGCCCCGAAACACTGCCTGGCGTGACCAGGGCAAGGTTGAAACACAAGGTTTTGCATTCAAAATGTTTTGCACATCCTTCCTTGGGCTGTTGTGGCCACTAACATTTGCCCCACATCACATGTGCTTTTTAGTTAGCTTTCAGTCCCTTCCTGGGACTGGCGCCAAGAGAACTTATGGAGGACTTTAGGTTCCCCATTCCTGGCTTATGTACATGAACAATGACACCCCTCTTATAGACTGGCAGTCTTTTGTAATGTCATGTAATTTTTGTAAATGACTCTTGCGTGTCAAGACCTCGTGGGGAGCGGCTCTTCTGTGACCTGGTAGAAGGGTGTTGTGTCAGTATAGCTCTTGTGTGTCAGGACCCCGTGGGATACAGGGAGGGGTAAGGAAAGTGCTCTTCCCTTTGGTGGCCTTACAGAGGGGTTACCTATGCACCAAGGAGAGCGCCCTTCCCCTTCCAAAGTGCCAGCCCAGAGCCTTACCAAGCAATGGACGCCGTTCATCTGGCAGTGTTTCTCAACCTAGGCGACTTCAAGAGTTGTGGACTTCAAATCCCAGAATTCCCCAGCCAGCCTTGCTGGGTAGGGAATTCTGGGAGTTGAAGTCCTCATATCTGAAAGTGGCCAAGACTGAAAAACACTGCTCATGGTCTTGGGTCCATGACCTCCCCATCAAGCACACCTGGAGGGCATTTTTGTATTTTATCTACAATTACATACAATACAATACATACAGTACAAGACTGGGGGGGGTTTGGAGCTGGGAGCCAATCACGTGGGCCAGGGGGCGGGGTTTGGAGCCGGGAGCCAATCACGTGGGCCGGGGGCGGGGTTTGGAGCCGGGAGCCAATCACGTGGGCCAGGGGCGGGGTTTGGAGCCGGCAGCCAATCACGTGGGCCGGGGGGCGGGGACTCCTCATTACTGTGTCACGAAATTATACATGGCTAAAAGGCATGTCACCAACATGAAAAGTTTGGAAAACCCTGATTTAAAGAATAAATTACAAGATTGGATTTTGTCAGAGGGCATAATTAGAGAAGAACAGGCTGGATTTAGAGACAGGAGATCAACAATTGATCACATCTTGGTGCTTCACCACCTGGTATTAAAATACACATACAAAAAGAAATCTTCCCTCTTTGTGGCCTTTCTTGATTTCAAACAGGCTTTCTGGCATCTGGTCCCATCACCTCCTGGCAAATAGAAGGGGAAGAAATGGAAGCAGTGACAGATTTTATTTTCTTGGGCTCCAAGATCACCGCAGACGGTGACTGCAGCCATGAAATTAAAAGACGCTTGCTCCTTGGGAGGAAAGCTATGGCAAACCTAGACAGCATATTAAAAAGCAGAGACATCACCTTGCCGACAAAGGTCCGTATAGTTAAAGCTATGGTTTTCCCAGTAGTAATGTATGGCTGTGAGAGTTGGACCATAAGGAAGGCTGAGCGCTGAAGAATTGATGCTTTCGAACTGTGGTGCTGGAGAAGACTCTTGAGTCCCTTGGACTGCAAGGAGGTCAAATCAGTCAATCCTAAAGGAAATCATTGAAACTTGTTGATGTAATAATTTAAGTTGATATAAAATACTATTATCTGAAGGTTTTTTCTGTAACTCCATTTCTTTCAATTTAATATGATTCAAAACCTTCTGTAGCTTTTGTTGAGTTTTTTTTTAAGAGTAGAATTATGATAAATAAAATGTCCCCTCATAACAGTTTTACTGGCATCCCATACAGTATTCAGATCTGTTCCTTTATCCAAGTTAATTTCAAAAAAATCTTTTAGTTTCTGTTTACAATTGTTCACAACCTCATCTTTTTGTAAAATAGATTCATTCAGTCTCCATCTATATGTCCTACAAATTCTTTTTATTTAACAGGATTATGATCAGAAAAAGTCTTTGGTAGAATATCGACCTTGGAAATTTTTTTCGCCAAATCCTTTGAAATCCATATCATATCAATTCTAGAAAAAGATTTATGTTTCTCTGAATAAAAAGTGTATTCTTTTGCCAAACCATTTTTGTATATCCGTGAGTCCACCAATCAAGTCAAAAAAAGATTTTGGTAATCTACCTTGTTTTATTTTTATTGGTTTTTCAGATGTTCAATGGGGATGTAACTCCATTCCAGTCCCCCATTAAACACCAACTTTGATATGAAAAAGCTGTCAAGTCATTCAAAAGTTGTGTAAAAAATTTGCTCTTGTCTTCATTTGGTGCATAAAGTCCCGCAATAATTGTTTTCATTCCATTAAGTTCAATTTCAACTGCTACATATCTACCATGTTCATCAGTTAATAACAGATGTGGTTTCAAATAAGGTTTAATATATAATACAAGTCCATTTATCTTCTTTGTATTTGCGGAAACAAAATCTTGGCCTAAATTCTTATTTATTAAATATTTTACATCTTTTTTCTTTACGTGTGCTTCTTGTAAACATATCACATCACATTTCAATTTATTCAAATAATGAAAAACTTTTTTCTTTTCTGAGAAGCATTAAGTCCATTAATGTCTATGAAGGTTCTCAGTCATCCAGGTGGAATTGTCTGTAGCTTGAATCATGTCAACTGGATTTCTATTTTCTTAATGGAAACGTTTCGCTCCTTATCCAAGGGGCTTCTTCAGTCTGAGCAAAGTTGGTAAGGGAATCCTAAATATGTTCCTAGGTAGCTGTGTGACCTTACACCTGGGGCTAGGTCATGGTTATATTGAGATGTAATTTTTAAGTCCTTTTATCATCTAATGATAACGACCCTCCATTAGATGATAAAAGGACTTAAAAATTACATCTCAATATAACCATGACCTAGCCCCAGGTGTAAGGTCACACAGCTACCTAGGAACATATTTAGGATTCCCTTACCAACTTTGCTCAGACTGAAGAAGCCCCTTGGATAAGGAGCGAAACGTTTCCATTAAGAAAATAGAAATCCAGTTGACATGATTCAAGCTACAGATTAAGTCCATTAATATTCCACGTGAGACAATTCAGAGCCATCCTTATAATTTCAACTCATCACAGTCTTTAGATGCAGCAGCAGCCTCCTCTTCTTGAGATGTAGGGTCTCGATGTTGTGGTTCAGATAGTTGCTGATCCAACTTAGCTCTATATTTTGTCAAGAATTCCTTTGCCTTGAGGGTTGAAGTTAATCTAAACTTTTGTTGTTGAAAGGTGAAACTCACCCCTTCCAATTTCTCCCAACAAAAAGGGATCATATTTTTTTTCAGAACATCTGTCAAAAAAGTATATTCTTTTCTATTCTGACAGGAATTTCAACACTGTTATATCCACATTCTCAATGTTAAGTTTGTTATCAAAATGGGCTTGAAGAACCAAATCTCTTGTTTTTCTCCTAGCGAACTGAACCAATACATCTCTCGGCTTTTTGTTAATCTCCGCATATCTTGAATTAAGATATTTTCCTCTCTTTCTTCAGGGATACCTCTAAACCAGGGCTTTCCAAAGTGCCGCCGCTGGCGACACACCAGCGGTGGCGGCAGTGTGGCGGTGGTGCGCGCACGCCCGGCAGCGGCGCAGGGGGGCGTGCGGTGGCACGTGCACGCACGGCGGCAGCAGCCTCCGCTAAAACGCGGAAGCACTGATCTTGCGCCGCTGCTGCCGCCGCCGTGCACACGCACACCGCTGCTTCCGGGTGGTGTGGTGACACACCACACTGTGTGTGGCGACACACTTTTGTGTCGTGACACACAGTTTGGAAAGCTCTGCTCTAAACCTTAAACAAAATTCCTTATCTCTCAGTTCCAATAATGCAATTCTATCCAAATCATTTTCCCTTTCTCTCTCTAAAACATCAACTCTGTTGTCCACCTTTTTGATTCCTCCTTCTAATTTCATTTCCATTTTTTCCAATTTCTGATCAAATCTTTTTTCAAATTCAGTAAATGTTTTCTCATTTTGTTCTTTAATATCTTGGAAAGATTGAGAAATTGATTGTGTAGTTTTTAATGTATTCAAATAGCATTTTCATATAATCTAACTCAGGAGGTCCCCCTGACCCACTCAGGTTTGTTTTCTAGTAGCCATAATTTCTCCCTTTTTTTTTAGTATAGGGAAAAAGAAAAATTTTTTTTCCCCTTCTTCTTAATCTCCCAATATAAAAACCTCAATATTTATAATTTTAATGTTACAGCCCCATCTAGTGTCCAAATATTGTAATTACAAGAGAAAAGGGAAAAATAAAGATAAAAAAAGACCCTATCCAATCACAGACCTTGAGAACTTGAGCTTCTTGCTGACAATTTAAAACACGTCCATATTTTGAAACAATATCCAATCACAGCTTGTAAAACTAGCCACAACAAAACTTTCTCATACAGCAGGGCTTTCCAAAGTGCCGCCGCGACACGCCAGCGACGGTGTGGCAGCACGGTGGAGACACAGGAGGGCATGCGGCAGCGTGCGCGCGCACGGCGGCGCGGGGGGGCATGCGGCGCTGCTTCCGGGTGGTGTGGCGACACACCACGCTGTGTGTGGTGACACACTTTTGTGTCGCGACACAGTTTGGAAAGCTCTGTCATACAGTCTAAAAATAGTTCCAGTCTCAAATGCAACAGTTACTTTATATGAAAAAAAAGAAAGTCTTTTCCAAAAAAAAAAGTAGAAATAAAATAAATATCAGAGAGCAATTTTATCCTTTAAAAAAAGAAAAAATTCTCAATAAAAAAAACACACCTTTTGGTATCCTTGCTTGACTTATAATCATCAAGATAAATAAATCACCATTAAAAAAAAATTCCCAGAAAATAATGATAAATCCACCAAGAGAATATAGTATTTCTGTATCAAAAAGAGCCTCTTAAAGTCCAATAGATAAAGTAAAAAGTGAGTTAAGAAGTGGGGTGGTCGGAATTGTGTCCCTTTAAGGCAGAGTTTTCCAAACTGTGTGTCGCGACACAAAAGTGTGTCGCCACACCACCCGGAAGCGGCAGTGCGCACGTGCATGGCGGCAGCGGCAGCGGCGTGGGATCAGTGCTTCTGCATTTTAGCGGAGGCTGCCGCCGCTGCCGCCACCATGCGCGCGCCCGCCGCACGCGCCGCCGCAGTGCACGCGCCCATCACTGCCGCTGTTGTGTCGCCATATTGTTGTTTTATAAAATTTGTGATCAGAGTTATGGAAAATATTGAGAGACAAGCAAACTGAAAGCTTGCAGTAAAAAATTGCTTTTTATTTAAAACAAAAGAACAAGATGAGCCTTGCATCTTCTTCAGCCGAAGAGAAGCACATGGCTGATTAACATAAGCTATTTACATTGAGATAGCAGAGCAGAGAGAGAACAAAAGCAGAGATAACACTTTTAAAGCTTTTTACAATTGCAACTTGGCCATACCTGAGTGGACAGGATCTGGCATGTGACCAAACACCTAGGCAACAGATTCCCAATATGGGCAAAGCTTAAACAGGTAATTCTGATTGGTCAGAACTATCAGACTAGCTGGCTCCAAAGTAAATTAACATTCCTGAGGAAGGTAGCCAACACGTGTTCCCCAAGACCCAGAAAGAAACTTCAAGGCTTGGCTTTTTAAGCTCAGCCCCATATTCTACAGACATAAAAAGTATATGCAACACGCCAGCGGCGGCACTTTGGAAAGCCCTGCTTTAAGGGCTTCAAAGTGTGGTTTGGACGAGGTTTTTCTTCCGCTTCTCAGCTGTTCTACTCACTGATCGTCAATCAAATCTACGACCCTCCGGCAAGCTGCAGCTGTTCCGAAGACCTGGGGAGCGATTCCAAGCTTCCCTCCTTCCCGGAGGCAGGTTCAGGGCTCAGATTCTTGCCTGAGCCTCTAATTATGCACCGCGCTTGCGATTCTAGCCCCGGAGGCTAGAAGTGAACTTCGGCCATCTTTCCCCACTGGAAGCGCTCATCATCCTAGCTCTTCTTGACCTCTCAGCAGCTTTCGATACCATCGACCATGGTATCCTTTTGGGTGGCGTGGTTCTGCGCTGGTTCACCTCCTTCCTCCAGGGCCGGTCCCAATCGGTGTTGATAGGGAGCAAGAGATCTGGCCCGTGGCCCCTCCTTTGTGGGGTGCCGCAAGGTTCGGTACTCTCTCCGCTCCTTTTTAACATCTACATGAAACCGCTGGGTGAGATCATCCATCACCACGGGATGAGGTATCATCAATATGCTGATGATACTCATTTATACATCTCCTTCCTGGGTGAAGTAAGTGATGCCGTGTCCACCCTCTCTAGGTGCCTGGCGGCTGTGGGGGTCTGGATGGGGAACAACAGGCTTCAGCTGAACCCTGGTAAGACGGAGTGGCTGTGGGTCAATGGCCCCTTGGTATCTGGGAATTTGTCTTTAGTTCTGGATGGGGTCACACTGCCCCAGACAGACCCGGTGCGGAATCTGGGGGTCCTCCTGGACTCATGATTCCTGCTCGAAGAACAGGTGGCAGTCGTGGCCAGGGGAGCCTTTGCACAACTTCGTGTTATACACCAGCTCCGCCCCTTCCTGGATCGGAAGTCCCTTCAAATGGTCACTCATGCCCTAGTCATCCCCCATATAGACTACTGTAATACACTCTACATGGGGCTACCCTTGAAGAGTATCCGGAAGCTACAGCTGGTCCAGAATGCGATCGTGCGGGTGCGAGCAGTCTTAGGAGCCCCAAGGAGGGAATATATAACACCATTGCTGCGCAAGCTGCATTGGGTCCCAATTTGCTTCCGGGTCCAATTCAAGATGTTGGTTATTACCTTTAAAGCCCTACATGGCATGGGGCCAGGTTACCTGAGGGACCGTCTCATCCCCATGACATCAACGCGCCCCACCCAGTCATGCAGAGAGGACATGTTATGGACCCCGTCTGTAAAAGAATTCCATCTGGCGGGGTCCAGGAAGTGGGCCTTCTCTGCAGCAGCTCCCGCCCTCTGGAACATTCTGCCCCCGGACGTAAGGCCCCTCTCTCCTGGACTTCCGTAAAAAAGTGAAGACCTGGTTTTGCCATTGTGCCTGGGGTGGGGAGGGGAATAGTGATTCTTGGGGATGACTGGCGCCCTAGAATGGCCCCTCATATATTCATGGACTGAAGTAGAACCTTGCTGCCATCTGGATTGTATTGCATTTTATATTTTTATCTTCTAGTTGCAGTTATATTTAATGTATTCTTTATAGTTTGCACTGAATTTTAAATTTTATTCTTATTGTAAACCACCCAGAGTCCCTCCTTAGGGGGGAGATGGGCGGTGATAAAATTTTGAATAATAAATAAATAAATAAATAAATTTCCGGATTTGGCTTTGTGTCCCTGTTATACAGTATCCAAGATAAATGGTGGTGAAAGCAAATGATTTGCTAAGGATTCTTCTCCCCAGTTGAACCCAATTTGCTCTTCTCTCCTTTTCCCCCAAGACTTGGGGGGGATGGCCTCCAGTTTAGGGGGTCACTGAACAGCCAGGACTTATTTGGAGACCCCAAGTAAGAAGACTGGAGATTAACTGGGAGGCTTTCAAAGGAGCCCATCAAGAACACGGTTATGGAACTTGGTTTCCCTTATTGCGGAGATGCACGGGAAATATTTTGCCTGGGAAATTCCACCAGCTGCACCAGAGGGGAGACGTTGCTCCCTGGGATGAAAGGATTAACCTTCCTTTCCTTAAACCAGAGCTTTCCAAACTTTTCATGTTGGTGATGAAATGATGACATGCATCATTTCACGACACACTCTTACAGCAGGGCACCAGGCAGGCACTAGGACCTGCACGGAATCACAGCAGGTTTGGAGGCAGCAAGGCACAAGGCAGGCACTAGGACCTGTGCGGAATCCTTGGCAGGGCTCGAAGGCAGCAGCAGCCGACACACACAGACACTGCAGCCGTCCCGACACATAGTTTGGAAAGCTCTGCCTTAAACACTCAAACCTCACCAGTTGAGAAGAACCGGTATGGGTTGCGCGTGCCTTTAATTCCTCGTCCAGAGACGCCGGCCCGACCCTCGCAAACGCGGCTGGACAGGCAGCCGACCGAGGCAGAACTGGATCCTGGCCGCTGGAGTCTCCAAGGGGCTCTTCTGGAGCCTCTGGCCCCTTTCGCCGTCGGAGCCCTGCAGGTGAGAAATAGCGGGCGCCGTTTTGGGCGGACCGCATCAACAGCCAGCAGGAGAATGTGGGCGGCGCCGAGCCCGGCTTTCTGGCACCTCCAGCGCCCGGGACAGGTGGGCGCTGCGCTGGCCCGTCTCTCTGCAAAGGCCGGCTGGTTTTGGCCGAGTAGCGCCCCTGGGGCGCTGGTTCCTGGGACTTTGCCGGCGGTCCTTCACGCTCCGACCCAGGCGGGGGCCGAAAGCGCCGGCTAAGGGAGGGCGCCGCCTGCGCGTGTGAAGCCGCGCCCCTGCCCCTCGCCTCACTAGGAAGGTCGAGCCGGCGGCGGGCAGGTCCGGACACGTCCCGGCCGCTAGCCTTGGTGGGGCGGGGCGGGGCAACAGCGATCGTAGTGCTCGCTGCCCCCGAGCGAGGAAGCGGACAGGAGCTGCCGAGCGCGGAAGCAGCTGCCCCCCCCACGTTTCCCTCCCTGGCCGGATTCGGCGAACGCTGCGAGGATCGGCAGGTGAGTGGCCGCCCAGCCAGGGGAAAGCCGGGCGGAGGGCAGGGCGCCCACAGAAGGGCCTTACGCGCCTCGGGGACGCCGGGCCGGCCTGGGTGGTGGCCGGAGCCCATTGGGGCTCGCTGGCTCCCCGGACGACGGCGCGCGGCTGCCGGGGTCTCCACTGCCGAGGCCGATCCTGAGTACGCTCGGGGACCGCTCCCGAGTCAAGCGCGTACGCACGCTGCGCAGCCTGAGGTGCGTTTTGAGCCGGCGGAGGGAGCGCCGGGCAGCTTGTTTGGCGGCGCGCGGGCGATGGCCTTGCCCGACCTGGCGCCCTCCAGCTACAATTCCAAACTCAGTTTGGTTAATTTATATTATTATTATTATTATTATTATTATTATTATTATTATGTTATACTAACACTATTAATTTAATGATAAAATTATAATTTGGGTTAGTGGTCTTTATTGTTTGTAATTGTTAGTCGCCCAGAATCCTGTATTTGAAATGGGCGTCCATATACATTTATTAAATACATAAACTCCAAGGCCCCTTGCCCCCGGGCTGTAGCGCGCGCGGGGGGGGGCGATGCTTTTCCGGGGTGTCAGGTAGGGATCCGGGGTTTCTTCCTTCTTGCTCCAGCTAACGTTTGGTGCATTGGCAACATGCAGTGCAAAACAAGTACAAACGTTGGCTTTAGACCAGCCTTTCCCGACCTTCTGACCCTGGAGGAACCCTTGAAATATTTTCCAGGCCTCGGGGAGCCCCTGCACATTCAGGCTCCAATAGAGGCCAGAAGTTACAAAATTGTGATATTCATTTCATGGGTAGGCCTGTATATATGCACTAACAGTGTTCTTAAACTGAAAATAAAGAATGAAACTTACCTCTTTAATGTGAAGTTGCCCGAATTTGAAATGATTTTTTAAATAAATCGTGATCTCCCAGGGAACCCCTAGTGACCTCTCGTGGAACCCGAGGGTGCCACGGAACCCTGGTTGAGAAACCCTGCCTTAGACAATACAGAGTGGCATAACCGTTATTCTTTTAGAAGTTGTCCATCTCTGTGTCTGTATTATTATTATTATTATTAATTTTATCCCTCCTTTTTATATATAATTCAAGGCAGTGAATATATAGGTAGTCCTCACTTAACAACCATTCATTTAGTGACATTTCGGACTTACAGCGGTGCTGAAAAATACAACTTACGACCAGTCTTCACGCTTATGACCGTTGCAGTGTCCCCACGGTCACATGAGCACAATTTGGGCGCTTGGCAACTCATTTGCATTTATGACCATCACAGTGTCCTGTGGTCATATGATCACCATTTTCTACTTTCCCAGACAGCTTCTGGCAAGCAAAATCAATGAGGAATCGAGTGATTCACTTAATGACCTCATAGTTTGCTTAACACCTGTGATTCGCTTAGTGACCGCCACAAAAAGGTCGTAAAATCGGGTAAGATTTGCTTAATGACCACTTCACTCAGCCGCTGAAATTCTGGGCCCAATTGTGGCCGTTAAGCAAGGACTACCTGTACCTAATACTCCTGCCCATGTTTCCCACAACAACAACCCTCTGAGGTGGGTTGGGCTGAGACTGAGTTACTGGCCCGCTGGCTTTCATGCTGAAGGCAGGCCTAGAACTCAGTCTCCTGGCTTCTAGCCCAGCCCCCGAACCACTCCACCAAACAGGCTCTTTATCTTTGTGTCATTCTCCTTCCTTCAAACTACGGCCCAAACTCACTGGGGAAAAGGGGCTATGTGTGAAGTGGGAGGGACTATCCTCAGTCCTCCTTGAATGTCTTCCTCTGCACCTGTGAGCTGTTAGAAGAGGTAGTTTCTGGACTCAGGTCTACCATCTTTCACAAAAACAAAGCTATTGCCCTTTCAAAAGAGAGCTAACCTGTGCATAAGAAGCCTGCATAATGTCTGGCCAGCAATTGCTGCTCAGGCAGATTCCTTTCTGGAAACCAGCTTGGGCTACAGAAGGGCAATGCAGAGTGACTGAGCCCAACGTTGCCAGTGGTGGTGGTGCGGGGACCAGGGTCACAATTGGGGGGGGGGCAAGCGGGGACGCCAAAATGACAATATAACCCTTGGGGGGGGTGCGGAATCCATGTTTGCCCCGGGTGACACAGACCCTAGTTCCATCCCTGGGTGGTGGTGGGGTGAAATGTACTTTCAGACTTGCAAGATTGATGTCAGTCTTGCGAGTAGACCAGACATAGGCTGACCATATTTCCTTGAGACAAAAATGGGACATTGGGATGGCAAAAACGGGACAGGGTTAAACTTAGGTAAACTTATGTGCTGGCCTTTTATCTTTTGAATTTTGCGCCAACTGCATGCCCCCGCTCGGCCCGCCTCTCCCACCTCCTTTGCCGCACGCTGATAGGCAGAGGTAATTCCTCTTTCCAGGTTCCCTCCAGTCAGCTGCTCTGGGTCTTTTGTGCCGCTCCAGCTACTTCTGGCTCTCTGGCTCTCTGTTCCTCTTCCTCTGGCTCAGAATCTGGCATGGCGGCAGCTGGCCTGGCAGCAGGGACAGGCTAGTTCCTGACAGGTTTTTTAAAAAACGGGACAAACTTGACTTTTATATTAAAACAACGGAACAGTCCGGAAATGTTAAAAAAAACGGGACTGTCCCATTCAAAACGGGACGTATGGTCAGCCTAACTAGACAGGAAGCACTGCTAGATGAGCTACTACTACTTTATTGTAAGGTTACATTAACAGAATCTTGCAAATCTGAAAGTATATCCCCACCCCTGCCCCGGTCCCCTTTACAACCCAAGAAACTAGGGAGGGTCCCATCTGAGCCGCTTGCCCCTAACACATTCCTGCTGCAAGCTAAGTTGCCTTTATCTGACCGTTCCCTTGGCTGCGTCTCTTTTCCCTGTCTCCCAAGGTCATTCCCACATACCATCTCAGGTGGTTCCTGCCAGCCAGTGTTGTCTGGTGTGAGATGCCAGGAAATCTGCAATCACTTTCCTGAACTGGTTGTCCCTCCAGCACCACTTACTGGCCTTTACTGAGGCAGAAGAGGGCTCAGCTGCTGGGGTCACACTGCCTGACCTTTCTGTTGACTCATGGAGCCAACTGGTCTCCCAGATTCCAGAGGTTGGCTTGATGAAATTTGTCAACTCTCAGCCTTCAAATGTGTTGATACTGAAGGATTGGCAAGATTGGATAATGTACTTCTGAATTCATTATAATATTTTAAAATTGAATAATCATAATGTCAAAAGTGAAGTTATGCAAAATTAATACCTTTTATTGATCTTTTGTTTTTCTCCAGAGATTGTTCACTATAGGTTTTCTTCTTTCCTTTTCTTTTTGTTCTCATGATATACTTTTTAAAAAAACATTTCTTTTTCAGGTGCTTTGGTAGATGAGCAGCTATATAAATATGCTAAATAAATAAATTTATATAAAATAATTGTTTAAAAGTTGAGGATCTTACTTCTCTGGAACAAGCTCTTTATTGTGGTCACATCATAGCCCTTTGAGTCAGTCTTGACTTTTGGTGACTCCATGGACTGCTCCAAGTAGCTTTCTTGGCAACCTTTTTGGAAGTAGTTTGACCTTCCCTTCTGTGATTTTCTTCTGGCTTCCTATAATCTAAAGCAGTATTTCTTAAACTTTTTTCTCTCAGGACCCCTGCCCACTTTTAAAAATTAGGGAGGACCCCACAAGAGCTTTTGTTTGTATGGGTTATATTTATCAATATTTACCATATTAAAAAATTAAAATTGATATAAATATTCATAGAATATTTATTTACTGAATCATGTAAAAATAACAATATTAAACCCATTAGATATTAACATAAATAAAATGCTTTTCATGAAAAATCCCTATATTTTTAACAAATAAAAATTAACTAGAAGAGTGACATTGTTTTAAATTTTTGCAAACATCTTCAATATCTGGTTTAATAGAAGACAATTGGATGATATCTGATTCTGCATTTAATCTACTGCAAGATGTTGTTTTCACTGGAGTTTATGAAGAAAATCCAGCTTCACACAGATACTGTATGTACTTGGAAAAGTATTTTGACAGCCTTCTCAGATAATTGTGGATATTCCTCTTTGATACTACACGAAAACTCAACAAGTGGTAGTTTCTCAAAGGTTAGTTGCAGTGTGGAATCTGACATAGCAATGAACTTTTCGTATTTGGTTACATAAAACTTAGTGGTCTGTCTTGCACTTTAAATGGATCTTTTACCCATACGTGTTTTTGTAATATCATACTTTATCTGGGAAATACTGGTTCACTGAGTTCTGTAGATCTTCCAAATGTTGACACATTTCTGTTGGCCACACTCCAACAAAACAGTCCAAAACCTACAATATCCTCGCCAGTCCAGGTCTTCCCTTCAGGCCGTCAGCCATCACAATCAAATCAAAACGGTCCATCCAAGTCCTGACTCCTACAAAGAGGGAAGCTATCCAGATGGCTGCTGGACCAGGTGGCAGCCATAGGATGCAAATTGGTTCTTCCACAGCACCACTGCCCACTCCTGAACCTACTGCTGCCATCCGCCTGGACATCCAAGTCCTCCAGTCAGCCAGGACTCCTACTCCCAGGGCCTAACCACCTCATCATAGACAGCTGGCCCAGCCAACTGCCATCCTGTTCCCAGAGTGGGGACTTGCACCAAAACCAGCCAATCTGTGGTCCCACCAGGCTCCACCACCAACTCGCGCCATTCCACATGATTCCATGCTCGTCATGCTGAGATGCCACTGTCTGCAGCCAGCTCGCCAATCTGCTAACACAGAGATAGGTCCAGGCAGGGCTTTGCTGTTCCTCTGCTGCTGCTGCTGCTGCTGCTACCTCTTCTCATGATTGTTTGATGGGATTTTAATATTGTATTATTTTTCAACATCGGCTGACAAATAATTTTGATTTCACAGACCCCTGAGAGGGTCTTGGGGGACCCCCAGGGGTCCTCAGACCACACTTTGAGAAACACTGATCTAATGTAATACATAAAAGTATGTCCTTTAGATTTAGCAAATGTCAGTAGGTTACATTTTGCTTGAATTAGCTTAATAACCGCCCAGGGTCCCTCCTTGTGGGGGAGATGGGTGGGATATAAATGTAATAAATAAATAAATAAATAATAACTCAATCCTGATCAAGGATAATTAACACCTACCCCCTTTGTATCTGAGTTTTGTTTTTAACTCTCCTACAAGCTGTTATTTAGCTGACTTTGTCCTGAGTTGCTTAAATATTAAAAAACAAAGTCTCCTTTGAGTGATACTTGACTTGGGGGCAACTAAATGAATCTTTTCTAGGCAGTGTGGCAGAAGTGGTTTGCTGTTGTCTTCTTCCGATATTTTTTTTAACTTCTCAGTTCAGCCAGAAGCCTCAGGATTTCCTGGTTGTTTCCCATGTAATTCCTAACCAGGTCTTATGGTTTTAAAGCAGCTCTTTATGAGAAAGTCAGATGCTGTCTTGAAACAAAAGAGATTTATCTTGTGTTAGAGGGGAGGAAATGGGGGCTCTTGGAAGATAACATGTTTTTGTTTCTGTGTAGTTTATATTCCAAGGAGCTGTGAACAGAACAGATTAACATGGAGAAGGGAGCTGTGCTGCTGCTTATCGTTACTGAGGTAAGAATCCACCTTGTGGATAAGAGACATAAAGGTCACAGATTGAAGCTGGTGGATGGGTGGCACAGTGGGATCTATAGCAAACCATGATGACACCAAAATGGTGATGCCTCCCAGTGGTTTTATTTATTTATTTATTTATTATTCAAATTTATCACCGCCCATCTCTACAGCAGTAGACTGGGCGGTTTACAACAATAATATTAAAATTAAAACCTATACACTTTAAAATACAATATAATTGCTGGCGTCCTGTCGGGAAGTCAGCACCGGAGAGGAGAGGATCAAAAGATCAAAAGATCAAAAAGATCGGAGGAAGATCAAACAGCGGTGGTGACGACGGACCCGGATGTGACAGCTACAGGACGTCAGCAGCCGGCTCAAGGCATCCTGGGAATTGTAGTCCAGAGCCTAAGAGTCGGTTCCTTTACCCCTCTCCCTTCACGAGCGGTGAATTGTATATATTTGGAATTAATGTATAATTGAATTGTATATATATGATTGTAAGCCGCCTAGAGTCCTCCACTAGGGAGGGGATAGGCGGGGTATAAATAGCACTATAAAAAAAATAATAAATAGAAAAAAATCCAGAGGATGGTGAGATCTTAAAAAGGAGGATATTACGGAGCTAACCACCCCCAGGAGGAACTATTACCTCTTTGGTCCCAAGCAAGGCAGCAGAACCAGGTCTTTAAAGACCTCCGGAAGGCCAGGAGCGAGGGCGCCTGCCTCATCTCTGGCGGCAAGATATTCCACAGGGCGGGTGCTATCGCAGAGAAGGCACGCCTCCTGGACCCCGCTAAATGAAATTCTTTTATTGATGGGGTCCGAAGCATGCCCGCTCCGCATGACCGGGTGGGGTGGGTAGATGTGGTCGGGATGAGACGGTCCCTCAGGTACCCCGGCCCCATGCCATGTAGGGCTTTAAAGGTGATAACCAACACCTTGAATTATCCTGCAAGTGCCACTATTGTGTATTTGTGTCCCATGGTCTGATGGAAGCATGTAAGTTGCAGTGTTTGCATGATGACGTTGTCACACCTGGGTTGCCATTTACCTGCCCACAGCTGCCCATCGGGGGAGCTATAAGGATGCCATATAAGGGCGAGGGTTGGGGACTGCAGCCTTTGCATCACCAGAACCTGTTGTTGTTGTCCAGTTGTTTAGTCGTGTCCGACTCTTCGTGACCTCATGGACCATAGCACGCCAGGCCTTCCTGTCCTCCACTGTCTCCCGGAGTTTACTCAAATTCATGTTCATTACATCGGTGATGCTATCTAACCATCTCATCCTCTGCCGTCCCCTTCTCCTTTTGCCTTCAGTCTTTCCCAGCATCAGGGTCTTTTCCAGTGAGTCCTCTCTTCGCATTAGGTGGCCAAAGTATTTCAGCTTCAGCTTCAGCATCTGTCCTTCCAATGAGCAGTCAGGGTTGATTTCCTTTAGGATTGACTGGTTTGACCTCCTTGCAGTCCAAGGGACTCTCAAGAGTCTTCTCCAGCACCACAGTTCGAAAGCATCAATTCTTCAGCGCTCAGCCTTCCTTACGGTCCAACTCTCACAGCCATACATTACTACTGGGAAAACCATAGCTTTAACTATACGGACCTTTGTCGGCAAGGTGATGTCTCTGCTTTTTAATATGCTGTCTAGGTTTGCCATAGCTTTCCTCCCAAGGAGCAAGCGTCTTTTAATTTCATGGCTGCAGTCACCGTCTGCGG
This sequence comes from Charina bottae, assembly GCA_023362775.1. Taxonomy (NCBI): domain Eukaryota; kingdom Metazoa; phylum Chordata; class Lepidosauria; order Squamata; family Charinaidae; genus Charina; species Charina bottae. The sequence goes on along the minus strand of JALMGJ010000058.1, from coordinate 2,543,098 downwards.
TGATCTTGGAGCCCAGGAAAATAAAATCTGTCACTGCTTCCATTTCTTCCCCTTCTATTTGCCAGGAAGTGATGGGACCAAATGCCATGATCTGAGTTTTTCTAATGTTGAGTTTCAAGCCAGCTTAACCATCTGGTGATGTCCATGTATAGAGTCGTCTCTGTCAGAACTCTGGCATGACCCCAGAGTCCTGCCATACAGCAGAGAAGCACAAGATTGAAAGAGACGAAAGCAACTGACAGAAAGAGACAATAGACCCGGAGCGAGAGCGGGAAAGCTACAACCAATCACACCTCAAGGACGATGGGCACTTAAGCACCCATGGATACATGCCTGAGCCAATCATAGGAAAGTCCACGGTGGGGAGGGGGAGGGAGCCCTGTCAGAAGGGTTAAATAGCCAAGCTCACGTCAGCAAGCCATCCTAATCTTTCTCAGTGTTCCTTTTGTGTGCGCAATAAACCGTTGATTACCAGACATGCGTGTCCTGTGTGGTATGTGTGAGAACGGAGGCGACTCGCAGTGAGGGCACCTCACAGTCTTTTGTGTTGTTGGAAAAGAGTGCTTGCTATGACCAGCGTGTTCTCTTGACAAAACTCTATTATTTATTTATTTATTTATTTATCGTATTTATACCCCGCCTATCCCCTCCCTAACGGAGGACTCTAGGCGGCTTACATACATCATATTTCATATTATATTTATACATTTCATATAATACAACATTTTTAAACCGCGCGCTAAGGGAAGGGGTAAGGGAACCGACTCTTTCATGGGTATTGGACTACATGTCCCAGAATACCTTGCTTTGGAGCCGGCTGCTGACGTCCTGGATGTTGCTGTTTCGGGATCCGTCATCTCCGCCACTATTCACGAGATCTCCGTTCGGTGGGCGACCCCCGACAGGATGCCAGCATATTCTCCCACTTAAGGTGGTACCCATTTATCTACTTGCTAAGCTTTCGAACTGTTGGGTTGACAGGAGCTGGGACAAGTAACGAGAGCTCACCTCGTTACGCGGGGATTCGAACTGCTGACCTTCTGATCGGCAGTCTACAGCTCAGCGGTTTAACCCGCTGAGCCACCGCGTCCCTTTTATTAGCCTTTGCCCTGCTTCATTTTGTACTCCGAGGCCGAACTTGCCTGTTATTCCGGTTATTTTTTGACTTCCTACTTTAGCATTCCAGTCCCCTATGATGAAAAGGACAACTTTTTTTGGTGTTAGTTCTAGAAGGTGTTGTAGCTCTTCATAGAACCGGTCAACTTCAGCTTCTTTGGCATCAGTGGTTGGGGCACAGACTTGGATTACTGTGATGTTGAATGTTTTGCCTTGGATTTGAACTGAAAGCATTCTGTCGTTTTTGAGGTTGTACCCCAGTACTGCCTTTCCCACTCTTTTATTGAGTATGAGAGCTACTCCATTTCTTCTAAGGGATTCTTGCCCACAGTAGTATATATAATGGTCTCCTGAATTAAATTCACCCATTCATGTCCATTTTAGTTCGCTGATTCCCAAGATGTTGATGTTCAATCTTGTCATCTCTTGTTTGACCACATCCAGGTTACCTTGATTCATAGATCTTACATTCCAGGTTCCTATGCAATATTGTTCTTTACAGCATCAGACTTTCCTTCCACTTCCAGACACATCCACAACCGAGCGTCCTTTCGGGTTTGGCCCAGCCATTTCACTCTTTCTGGAGCTACTCGGAATTGCCCTCCGCTCTTCCCCAGTAGCATTTTGGACACCTTCCGACCTGAGGGGCTCATCTTCCGGCGTCATATCTTTTAGCCTTTTGATACTGTCCATGGGTTTTCTTGGCAAGGATACTGGAGTGGTTTGCCATTCCCTCCTCCAGTGGACCACGTTTTGTCAGAACTCTCCGTCATGACCTGTCCGTCTTGACCTGACTTCATTGAGTTACGCAAGCCCGTTCGCCACGACAAGGCAGTGATCCATGAAGGGATAAATCTTTACCCAACTTCAAAATATACTAAAGGATTTACATATCTCCATATTACACATAAGGCATTTTTCATACAGAAATCAAACAGCCCAACTGTCCCCCTTAGGAACTCAGACTTCTCAGCAAAAAACCCCACAGAACAGAGCCTCTTCTTTCCCACAACATTCCATCAGAAAAACAACTCAGAGTCCCTTTAACGCCTTCAACACCAAAATGTATTTGTCACCTGGCATTTCAACAAAAGCTTCAACCTCGCTGTCAGTAGGCACATCTCTATCTTTGTTAAAATCTTCATCTTCTTCCAGAATGTCCTCGGCCAGATGACACATTTTAAAGCTGATTTTAAAGCTGATATTCAGAGATTTTCCATTAACTCATTTAATGGAAAATTCTGCAATGTCCTTGAATATCTTGCAGAATAGTTTGAGAGACATCATAAAAGAACTGTTTAAACTCACAGCGAAGCTCACAACGGAACTCTGAGGAAAATCTCCTTGAAATCCTCCATGTTTCAAGCAGTAGATTATGGCGCCCCCTAGATACTTGACTCACGCAGATAGGAGTTAATGAGTTAATGGAAAATCCCCGAAAGTTGTTGACACAAGAGAAAGTATAATTTATTATTTGTCTTAATAATAAATAATAATAAATAAATAATAAATAAATAATAATAACAAGCAGCTGCCAGGGAAAGTGAACAGAAAGCTGAAAACTCAAAACAGCAGATTCAGCGTGTAGGAAAATATTAAATCCTTCAAATTCAATACAAAAATAATAGGGAGGTACTTTTTATTTATTTATTTATTTTCCAATTTCTATTACCGCACCATCTCCCCCGAAGGGTAATTATTTATTCTCAGTCCTCCTTAATATTTAAATGGGAAAACAAGCCAGAGCTTATTTTTTTTTTTAAATTAATCCAGAAATAATGATAGGCACCAAGAGATTTCACTTCTCCTTGCTGTAGAAAGCCTCTCTTGGAGTACATAAACTTTAAAAATATATAAATTGGGTGATTTAGAAATGGGGTGGCTCGACTTAGTGTCTCTTTAAGGCTGCAGCGTGGCTTGGAAATGGCGACGTCCCGGTCTCCTGGCGGCTCCTACCTGATTGGCGCGAACGCTGTTTGCGATTCTTGGGCTGCAAGTCACCGTTCTGGAGAGCAAATGGGATGATTCTGAGCACTTTCTTTGCTGTGAAAGCACTCCGGGGCTTCAGGAAAAAGCCTGCCTGAGCCCAAAAAATCGCCATGATGCCAGTTCTGTCCGAGGAGCCCGTGGACACAGCTGTTCAGTCGGCCATGTTCCCACCGGAAGCCGGTCTTCAGAAGCACTTGATGGCACTTTGGTCTGGTTTTGGGTTCTCCTTCCACCCATCAGGGACTGCCTTCCTTTTACTTAAAAGCTGCTTTTAGGGGCAACTACATTTTTTCCCCAGAGGGCTGGGCAAGGCAGCAATACAGGGTGAGATTATAATTTGTGCATCCTACTGCATCACACTTGTCCATTTTTCTCCTATGCATTCTTTATCATTTAGTGTCACACATCTTCCTGGCAACACCTCCTCCTTCATACATTGGACATCTAGACATGATTTGTTACAAAAAGGGTCTCACGTTCAGAGGAAAGCTGCTTTGTACCAAGTGTATCTGAGAGTTATGACAGGTGGGGAGATTCCCTGGGCCAAACCAGAGAGGCCAGAAGTGAATCTGGGGCCTTCTGCCAACAGAACAGAAGTTTTGTTCAGCCTCCCTTCACTTTGTAGATGCTATGGGCATTATCTAGAGCAGGTATTTTCCAGGATTATTGCAATGCACTCTATATGGAGCTGCCCTTGAAGACCACCCGAAAGCTACAGATGGTTCAAAATGCAGCAGTGCAAGCAGTAATGGGTGCCTTTCGGTGTGCCCATGTGTCCCCACTGCTGTGTGAGCTGCATTGGCTTCCGAATGCAATTCAAGGTGCTGGTTATCACCTATAAAGCCCTGTGTGGCAGAGGGCCTGGATACCTGAGAGACGGTTTGTCTCCAATTGTTTCTGTCTGCCCTGTGTGTTCCAGCAGAGGGGGTGCGCTTCAGGTCCCCTCCATTAAACATTGCCATCTTGTGGGACCAGGGAAGCATGCCTTCTGTGTTGCGGCCCGCACCCTCTGGAACAGCCTCCCCCCAGAGATAAGGAGGGCGCCCTCTCGCCTGGGGTTCCGGAAAGCCTTGAAAACCTGGCTCTGGTCCCAGGCCTAGGTGGATGTTTATTATTTGTTCAATGGGCCGTGTTTTGTGGTGGTGTTTTTGCCGTCTATTAGATTAAATAGATGATTATTTGAGAGCCAGTTTGGTGTAGTGGTTAAGGCACCAGGCTAGCAGCCGGGAGACTGTGAGTTCTAGTCCCACCTTGGGCACAAAGCCAGCTGGGTGACCTTGGGCCAGTCACTTTCTCTAAGCCCTAGGAAGGAGGCAATGGCAAACCACTTCTGAAAAACCTTGCAAGAAAACTGCAGGGACATGTCCAGGCAGTCTCCGACAATCGGATGTGATTGAACGGATTAAATATATATATATATTTTAGCCTGGGCTGTCTGTGTGATTCTTAACTTAAGAATGGAAAATGGAATATTGGTGGACAGCAAAAGAGATTCAAAGATACTCTCAAAGCTATTTTAAAAAAATTTAATATCAGCATTGAGAACTGGGAAGCCCTAACTCATGAGGGTTTAATTGGAGGTCAGCCTTTATTAAAGGCGCTATGGACTTTGAAGAAGCATGAGTACAGGGCGAAAGGGAGAAACGAGCTAAGAGGAAGGCACATCAAGCAAACCCTCATTGTGGAAGGCACATCAAGCAAACCCTCATTGTGGCCGTCTTCCACCTGGAAACCTATGCCCTCATTGTGGGAGGTTGTAAGGATCCAGAATTGGCCTTTACAGCCACTTACCGATCCACTGTTAAGATTTTACCCCTGGAAGACAATCTTAACTGGCTACGAGTGATCACCAAGATAAGATAAGAGATAAGAGTCTGTGTGATTCAATGTTTTTATGTTTTTCCTAGTTTCATATGCCACCCAGAGCCCACTGGAGTTGGGTGGCCAATAAATTTAAATAAATAAACAAACAAACTAGGAACTTTTCCAGTGTGGATCTTAGTCTTTCCTAGGACTTCCTTCAGTGGCTAAAGTATATAAACACAAAACAAGCTTTTCTTACAAAATAAGCTGAAGAGAGATTTAATTTTTTCCTGTAGCTAGAAGAGCAGGAGACTAGTTTTTTTTTAAAAGATAGGAATCTGGGCATTACAGCTTGTTTGAGGAAGAAAGCTGCCCCTCAGCCTTTGAAGGTCCCATGCACTATTTTTTCCTCTGAAGTAACCAATAGAAGATTTCATTTTTTAAATTACTGGGTTAGTAATAAAGTGATGGTTTTTATGCCATTCTGCTCCAAAATGGCTCTGAGTGGTAGTCTTTTTTCAGGTCATCATCACAGTATCAGAACAGCCAATGTAATGTAACTACCAAAAGGTACATTGTGGTTTTAGCCAATATAAAATATATCAAACAAAAAAGCCATAAGGAATTCATATCAGAGCTTCACGATATACTTGTCAACATTACTAATGTGTTAAATAGCAGTTCTGTTAAAATATTTCAGTATTACAAATTCATATCTAAAACAGCAATGAAAGCAAACCAAATGTGAAAACTGAACTTTCAGCAGCTGCCTCCGGGAAAGGAAGCAAGAATCAACACCAAGAGCAAAGCTGAAATCAGGGCCAGCAACAATCCATGACTTGGGATAGGCGGAGGAATGAAATGAAAGCTCCAGCAGGCAACTTCAGTGGGCATCGATGCTCCAGAGCAGGGGGTTAATCCGTGCCAAGACAGATGCCCCGACCTGCACTCTCTATCTCCAGTATGAATCCCTGCTGCCTGAATGTAACTCCACCAATTCAATCCATGCACATCAAAACCACAATTCATGAACACCATGAAAACAAACAGTGAAGCTACTAATAACAGTTAAAATAGCTTATTATAGGTTTCTGAGCAGATTCAGTAGAAATTCAGCAGAAAGCACTGGTAGAACCTCTCGTCAAAAGGTGTAAACTGAAGATTGGATTATCTCTAAATTAGGTTCCGGGTGCAGGCTAATCTAGCAGCTCTGCATATAAGTTGCCTAGCAGCTACTTGGAACCAAAGAAGCTATTTTTTCATCTGGTTTCTTCTCTTGTACTTTGTATAGTACTGCATGTGCATGCACACACACATATACAAATATGTAAGATATTTTCATGCCTGTCTGGATAAAAACAATTTTCTTTGAAATTCTTCAGGTATATTGCTTTTAAATCTGCTAGATCCATAACCCGTTAGGTACAATCTCTATTGCAGTCAATGACCATCACTTAATCATATGACGTTAACACATAATTGTTTAAAAAGCTAGTAATTTCATCTTGCTCAGTCTCTTGTGTTGGGGAAGGGTTAGTTGGGAGATAATGGTCACGTTCTCTTCCTAGTTAACTGAGATGCCGTGCCATGCTGGCTCTTCTGATTTTTTTTCTATCAGGCTGTTCTGTCACAATCTGTTGCAAACCCAGTGGAATGCCGAGACAGTGAATACCTGGACGATCGTGGCAAATGCAGTGCCTGCAAGGAGTGTGGCCCTGGATTTGAACTTTCCAAGGTAACATGAAGACGCGCCTGTCGCATCTTTTCAGACATTCACGCTCTAGTACATGTCGATGAAGGTTCTCAGTCATCCAGGTGGAACAGTCTGTGGCTTGAATCATGTCAACTGGATTTCTATTTTCTCAGTAGAAACGTTTCACTCCTTATCCAAGGAGCTTCTTCAGTCTGAGTAAAGTTAGTAAGGGAATCCTTAAATATGTTTCTAGGGTGGCTGTGTGACCTTGCACCTGGGGCTAGGTCATGGTTATTTTGAGATGTTTATTTCTAAGTCTGTGAGGTGCCACCCATGCAAGCTACACACGTTTCTCCCAAAATGACTTCAGCTCTACCAAGAAGGACTTCAGCTCAGGTATTGGTAAGTAAACGGTTTATTGCTAGTCATGGGTAGGCAAGTAAAGGCACGAATGGTTCCCGAGTGTTCGGCTTGGCTTTTTAAACCCTCCCGCCAGAGTGCCCGCCCCCTCCTTGTTGAAGGCTTCCCTCTGGTCCGCTTCTGGTCAGTGACCTGGAGCACCCTTCACTGGGAGGTGTGGTTGATGTTTCTCATCCGGCCGCGCTGTGGTTCTATTGTCCTTTTTGTTTTGTATTAATGGTCCTTTAATGGCAGGGCTCTGAGTGCTCGCTAGAGTCCTGACAAAGTCCCTTTATCATCTAAAGGAGGATCGTTAAGATTACCCTGCTGCTGTTGAGCTTGCGAAATGGTCTTAATCTTCCTAGGCACAGAAGACAAAGCAGGAAGGAAGATAGGGGAAAGGTTATGCCTGAGGCCCCCACCTCTATTCAAGGAAGGATTTTCCAAGTTGGCATAAATGGATTCCTTGACCCCTCTCTCAAACCACCTATCTTCTCTGTCTAAAATGTGAACATCAAAGTCCTCAAATGAGTGTCCTTTCTCTTTTAGATGAAGATAAACTGCTGACTCAGGTCCTGTGGTGTTACTTCTCCTGTGACACCACAGGACCTGAGTCAGCAGTTTATCTTCATCTAAAAGAGAAAGGACACTCATTTGAGGACTTTGATGTTCACATTTTAGACAGAGAAGATAGGTGGTTTGAGAGAGGGGTCAAGGAATCCATTTATGCCAACTTGGAAAATCCTTCCTTGAATAGAGGTGGGGGCCTCAGGCATAACCTTTCCCCTATCTTCCTTCCTGCTTTGTCTTCTGTGCCTAGGAAGATTAAGACCATTTCGCAAGCTCAACAGCAGCAGGGTAATCTTAACGATCCTCCTTTAGATGATAAAGGGACTTAGAAATAAACATCTCAAAATAACCATGACCTAGCCCCAGGTGCAAGGTCACACAGCCACCCTAGAAACATATTTAAGGATTCCCTTACTAACTTTACTCAGACTGAAGAAGCTCCTTGGATAAGGAGTGAAACGTTTCTACTGAGAAAATAGAAATCCAGTTGACATGATTCAAGCCACAGACGCTCTAGTACAGTTTGCTCTTTGATTCCACTGCAGGAATTTATTACCATAGTCTTCAACTCAAGAAGCAATTTTTATTTCAAATTACACCAGTCAGGCATTTTACAAATTAAACTGTTGCTCCACTTGGTTTTTTTGCAAATCGGCATGCACATTAGAATCAAGTTTTTCTCTGACATTTTTAGTCTGTGGGATGAGCCACAGGCCCATCTTTGCATGATATCTCTCTCCAAAAGTACGTATATTGTGTTTACTTGAAAGGAAGACTAGTCTTTCCCCTAAAATTCTTTAGCTTTAAAACAGGTTTAGATGTTATATTTGCTGAGAATACAGTGATAGGGACAAATGGTGGAGGTGGTGGATATTTCTAGCCAGAGGAAAAGACAACAGTGAACTGGGGTAGAAAAGAAGAACCTGGGTGTGCCAAACAGGTTGGTAATGATGAACAGATTTTTGGTGCTAAGTTACTTCCATTGGAATACGAGGAAGATCATTACCTCTGAAAAGGTAATCCATGGCATTTCATATATGAAAGCTCCTTCCTATAAACCAGTTCTCTCTTTCTGCAGTGGTTTTTCTGTATGTGTAAACAGAGCAACAGTCTTGGGTATGTGGCTCTCTTGCAGGAGTGTGGTTATGGGGAAGGGAGAAATGCTCAATGCACTCCCTGCCCGCCCAGGAGGTTCAAGGACAGCTGGGGACATCATGGCTGTAAATCCTGTCTCTCTTGCACACTTATCAACCGGGCCCAGAAATCCAACTGCAGTGCAACCTCTGATGCCACCTGCGGAGACTGCTTCCCTGGGTAAGGCTGTCCAGCTCCACAGGAGCCATAAGGAACCTTTCATCAAAATAAGAACTACAAAATTAAATGCAGAATTTGGTAGCTATTGAGAGTCCATTTGTGGTTGTGGCAGGATATCAATCTGATAAGTAAGTAAGTAAGTAAGTTTCATTGCTCTGGATTTTAAAAATGTTTCAGCCTCTTTTCCCTAGGCAACTCTCTCTCATATCTCTTGCATCTCTACAATTAGTCACTTTTTCAGGCTCTAGTCCCAAGTGCAGGATCTTGCCTAACACCCCCCCCCCAAAAAAAAGGAATTGCCTAAATGTTCTGCTAGATCGCTTGCTGTGAGGTGTCAAGGCTGCTTTCCAGGGGTGGTTCTCAATATAACTTGCATAAGATTTAGCAATGGGCACATTATTCACTGCCCACAGAAGACTGTGGCATGGCAAACCCTTAAGACTACAGCTGGACAGCTTTGTGGGCAAACTGATTTCCTACCCTTCTCAGCAACCTTCCCCAAATGGAGGGATTTTAAACAGGGTTCAGGACAGCTCCCATCAACATAAGAAAAGTTTCTTGTAGGTGGTTGTAGTCCTCTGGCTGCTTCGGGTATTGGGTGACAAGTAGCTTCAGCTGGGTGTGGCTTTTGCCTCTTCGCACTCTTTGGACCACTACTGGTGAATGGGGTACAAGCGCGGAGAAGTATGGAGATGGCTTTGAATAAGATTGTGATGAATCTGATACTCTAGTCATTAAATCAGAAACTCCTATTACAAGCCATTAACAGATATAAATTAGTTTCTAACCCTTATGCTGGCAGGATGTCGCATCCTGACAAAGATATGTGGCAGCGATTAGGAAAACCGCCCAGAGTCCCCAGGTATGGAGGAGATCGGCGGTGATACAAATTTAAATAATAAATAAAATAAATAAAATAGGAGCTTAGCCTGAGAAAACAGGGAGGGGTGAGAAAGAAACAACTGCCTTGCCTTGACTCTCTTTAGTATAAGAGGGATGGTAAGAGAAAAGCAATCAGGCTTTCAAAATCCTGTTGTTATAGCTTATATCAAGAGTACTAGTATTTCTTGTGGTGTCTGTTTCCTGACCCCGCTTATCTTGAAGGGCTGACAATGGGGGTATGTTCTGTGGCATGCCCTCCATTCACAGCAAGCACGGTGGAAACTTACAGGCTGGCCCCAGCCTTGCATCAGCTTACCTTGGAATCCTTTGCCACATGCCAAGCTGAAGAGCCATGAGACAAAAATGTTGAAATCTCCATGGTGGATCCTGTGAAAGGTTTTCCTGTGTTTATTAGACATCATCTCTGCACTTGGGGATGTGGTCATGGATTCCCTTACATCACAGGTGTGATGATTATTTATTTATTAAATTTATACACCCCCATCTCACTATAAAAGTGACTCTGGGTGGCTTACAAATAAAAGTTATAAAAACCATTATCAAAAAATACAAAAAATAGAAGATAAAAGAGGAAAACTAAAAGGTGGAGAGAGCATCCTTAAGCCATGAACCACCCCCAGGGCTGCCGATCACTCTTGGATCCCCAAAGTAGTTGGCAGAGCCAGGTCTTGACGCTCTTCCTGAAGGCCAGAAGAGCGGGGGCCAACCTCACCTCGGGGGGCAAGGATGTTCCACAGGGTGGGGGCAACAGCAGAAGAGGCTCTCCTCCTCAACCCTGCCAGTTGGAATTCTTTAGCATGCCCTTCCTGCCAGACCAGGTGGAATGGGTCAGTGTAAGTTGGTTCCTCAGGTAACCTGGACCCATGCTATGAAGGGCTTTAAAGGTCATAACCAACACCTTGAAGTGGACCTGGAAGCACACCGGCACCCAATGCAGCTCACGCAGCAGAGGTGTTACATGCGCAGCCCTAGAGGCGCCCATAACTGCCCGTGCTGCCGCATTCTGCAGCAACTGCAGCTTCCGGATACTTTTCAAGGGTAGCCCCATGTAGAGCGCATTGCAGTAGTCCATATGGGAGATGACCAGGGTGAGTGACTGAAATAAGGGCTTCCTGATCCAGGAAAGGGCACAACTGGCGCACAACACGAAGTTGAGCAAAGGCCCTCCTAACCACGACTGCCACCTGCTCCTTGAGCAGGAGCCGTGAGTCCGGGAGGACCCCCAAATTGTGCAGCAGGTCCTTCTGGGGCAGTGCAACCCCATCAAGGACTAACGATGGTAGATTCCCAGATACAGAGGAGCCCCTCACCCACAGCCACTCCGTCTTTCCAGGGTTCAGCTGAAGCCTGTTGTTCCCCATCCAGACTCCCACAGCCTCCAGGCACCGCGAAAGAACATTCACAGCATCACTTAGTTCACCCGGGATGGAGATGTACAATTGGGTATCATCAGCATACTGATAATACCTCATCCCATGGTGACAGATCTCACCCAGCGGCTTCATGTAGACGTTAAAAATTAGCGGAGAGAGCACCAAACCCTGAGGCACCCCACAGAGCAGGGGCCGTGGGTCAGACCTCTTGCTCACTGTCAACACTGATTGGGGCTGGTCTTGGGAGGAGGAGGTGAACCAGTGCAAAACTGTGCCACCCACCCCCAACTCCCAGAGCCGACCCAAAAGGATACCATGGTTGATGGTACTGAAGGCCGCAGAGGTCAAGAAGAGCCAGGATGGATGCACTGCCCCATCCCGCTCTTGGCAGAGATCATCTAGAAGTGTGACCAATGCCATTTCTGTCCCATATCCGGGCCTGAAACCTGACTGGGAGGGGTCCAGATAATCTGTTTCATCCAGGATCCTCTGGAGTTGCAGCGCAACCACCTTCTCTAAAGGTGGTGAGAGACTGGATGAAAATTGTCCAGGACGGTGGGGTCCAGCGGTGGCTTCTTGAGGAGAGGGTGAACCAGCGCCTCTTTAAAAGGTGCCGGGAACACCCCCTCCTCCAAGGATGAATTATGTGCCATCAAGTTGGTCTTAGCGACCACATAGGGATTTTCTTCAAGATGATCTGTCCCAACTTCAAGTATTCCAAAGGGCATTACCACTGTAGTGTAATGGTGTCCATTCACCTTCTGCTGGTCGTTCTCTTTTGCTTTCCTTCCACCTTTCTCAGTATTATAGATTTATCCAGGAAGAATTTGAGTCTAGTTTTTTGTACCTCAAATGAGAACCTTTGGATTGGAGGTTCTCATTTGTTTTATGATCCGTTTGTTCATTTTCTTGGCTATCCATGGTATTCTCAAGAGTCTTCTCCAATACCAAAGTTCAAAAGCATCAGTACTCTTTCTGTCCTGCTTCTTCAAAGTCCCATTTTCACTTCCCTAGAATGTCACAGGGAAAACCATTCCCTGTGTGATTCTGATCTTTGTTGGTCATCACCCATCACAATATCGGAGTATTTTTCCAGAATCTTCACTGCTACTCTATCAAGTGCATGGAGTATTGTTTGACCTCTGGATTATTTACTATTAATAGTCAATCCTAAAAGGCAGAAGTGATCCATTACATCAGTGTCCTCACTGTCAATTCTAAGGCTAGTTGCTATATCTGCTGTCATTTGGTTGCTCTTTATATATAATCTTAATCCCATTATTTTTTTTACTGTTCCTTGACTTTCATTACTAGAGCTTGTAGATCATTTTCATTTTCAGTTATAAGGGTAGTGTCATCAACATAGGGCAGGTTATTGTTATTTCTTCCTGCAGTTTTAAAACCATGCTCATCTTCTAGTCCAACTTCCCTCAATATATATTCTTCATATAGGTTGAGTAAATCAGGGAACAGTATAAAGTCTTGTCTCACTCCTTTGCCATCCTGGAGCCAGTCTGTTTTGCCATGTTCCATTCAGACTGTGGCCTCTATAGGTTTCACATGAGGATAATAAGAAACTCTGTTTCTTGCTCTTTTGCAGTTTCTTTTCATATTTATCCTTAAGATCTTTGGTTTCATTCCACAGTTCCTCTGGTTCCCCATAAATGAGGATCAGGACTTCTGAAAATGGTGGGTATATGCTCAAGATCATATAATGGAAATTGACTGGCTTTCTTCTTCCACTTTAACTTAACTTGGAACTTGCACATGAGCAGTTCATCTGTTCTACAGTCAGCCCCTGGCCACATCTTTACTATTATAACTGAGCTTTTTCACCTTCTTGTACCTATAATATAGTCAATTTGATTTCTGTGTACTCCATCTGGTGATGTCCATGTACAGCGTTGCTTAAAAGTTTGTGAACCCTTTTGAATTTTCAATATTTCTGCAGAAATATGACTTAAAACACGATCTGTTCTCCAAGTAAGTCCTAAAGCTAAGTAAAGAGAACCGAATTAAACAAATGAATCAAAAACGTTATACATGTTCATTTATTTATTGAGGAAAATGATCCAAATATTGATTTGGTGTGTGGCAGAGTATGTGAAACTTTGCTTTCGGTAACTGGTGTGCCCCCCTTGGGCAGCAAGAACTGCAACTAAATGTTTCCAATAACTAAATAAATAAAATAAAAAGCCTTCGACAATACATTTCCAATAACTGTTGATCAGTCCTGCACATTGGCTTGGAGGAATTTTAGCCCATTCCTCCTTACAGAACGGCTTCAACGCAGGGATGTGGGTGGGCTTCCACACATGAACTGCCTACTTCAGGTCCTTCCACAACATTTCTATAGGATTAAGGTCAGGACTTTGGGCCATTCCGAAACATTTTCTGCTGCTTTAACCATTCTTTGGTCATATGACTTGTGTGTTTTGGGTCATTGTCTTGCTGCATGACCCACTTTTTCTTGAGCTTCAAGTCATGGACAGACACACTGACATTTTCCTGTAGAATTTGCTGGTACAATTCAGAAGTCATCGTTCTATCAATGATAACCAGGACGGCTGTCCTGGTCCAGAGGCAGCAAAGCAGTCCCAAACCATGATACTGCTGCCACCACGTTTCACAGATGGGATAAGGTTCTTATGCTGGAATGCTGTGTTTGCCTTTTGCCAAACACAATGCTTTTCATTTAAGCCAAAAAGTTCTATTTTGGTCTCAACCGTCCACAGAATATTCTTCCAATAGCCATCTGGCTTATCCATGTGGTCTTTTGCAAACTGTAGACGGGCAGCAATGTTCTTTTTGTAGAGTAGTGGCTTTCTCCTTGCCACCCTGCCATGCACACCATTATTATTCAATGTTCTTCTCATAGTGGTCTCATGAACCCTCACATTTGCCAATGCAAGAGAGGCTTTTATTCCTTAGATGTTACCCTGGGGTTCTTTGAGAGCTCCCAGAGTATTATACCCCTTGTTTTGGTGTGATCTTGGTTGGTTGACCACTTCTGGGGAGGGTGACAATGGTGTTGACTTGCCTCCATTTGTACACAGTCTGCCTGACAATTGACTGCTATACTCCAAACACTTTGGAAATCATTTTGTAACCTTTTCCAGCCTGGTGAGCATCAACAATTGTTTTTTGGGGGGTCCTCATAATGCCATACTTCCACATACCTGTTGTTGATAGTGAATATCCAGAATACTGTTCTTTATATAAGGCAGTATCTTCCACACTCACACCTGATTATCATCCTATTGATTGAAACACCTGACTCTAATTTCCCCTTCAAATGAATGATAATCCTAGAGTAATCATACTTTTGCCACACACAAACATGCCACTTTAATGTTTAATTGATCTTTTATCTAGTTTTAGGATGTGAGGAGAACAAATCATGTTTTAGGTCAAATTTATTCAGAAATATTGAAAATTCAAAGAGGTTCACAAACTTTAAAGCACCATGGTATATATAAGCATTGTTTTGGTTGTTGGAATTATTAGGGATAAAGAAATCATTGCATTGACATAAATTAGTATGTTGTTCTCATGCTTCAGTTTGGTTTCCTAGGCCATACAAGTCAACTACATTTTCCTCCTTAATATTTCCAACTTTGGCATTCCAGTCTCCAATCACAAGCAGTACATCTTTGTTGATTTCAAATTGATCATAAAATTCAATTTCCTCTTCTTCTTCAGCATCAGTGATTAGAGCATAAACTTGGATAATTGTCTTATTAAAGGGTTGTCCGCAGTCAAATTGATTGCATTGTACCTAAGTTCTGTTCTCGCTGTATCCTTCCTATGAAAGCAGTACTGTTCCTTTTTTGTTTTTCATGTCCTGAGTAGTAAGCAGTATAATCTTCTAACTGAAAGTATCCAATTCCAGTCCATCTTAATTCACTGATGCCTAAGATGTCAATGTGTGGTCGATTCATTTCACCTTTCACTGTGTGAGCTTTCTGTGTTCATTCTTCTTATGTTCCATGTGCCCACTATAGTTTCGTCTTTGCAGTTTTGGATTTTCTTTTCCTGCAACAGCAGCAACCAAATGTCTCAAAGGCTTTAATTTAATGTTATAAACATGATTAGTACTCCAAAGGGTCCTCAGCAATTCCTCAGTAGCATGTTGAGTGCCATCTGACATGAGGGGCCATCAATTGGCACAACATTGTCAATCACTTTACATTATTTAACCATATGATTTTCTGGTAAAATTTTCTTGGAGTGGTTTACCATTGTCTTCTCCCATGCAGTATGAAATGAATGCTTAGCCATTGTCACTAAAGTGATCATTTACCTCCAGCCTCTTGCTACATTGCTGCTGCTCAATATTGGTATATGTTTGCTTTAGCTGGGCAGCTGGAATGACCTTCATAGCTTGGGTCACCCTATTGGGAGTACATACTCTTGGCTATACTGTTGGTGGTCTTCACCCAGGGACATCCCCCTGCCTCGATGAAGCAGCATAGCAGAGCTTGAGGGGGATCATAGATGTAACATGTAATTATTCTTTCTTTATGAGCGACCATATGGTGGTGAAGGTTTTAGACTGATTCAGGGAAGACTCAGCCACAGAAACTTCCTGGGTGACTTTGAGCCAGTCACTCAGCCCAACTGACATCACAAGGTGTTTTTTGTGGGGAAAAATAGGAGGAAAGGAATATTACATCCTGGAAGAAAGGTGGGATGTAGATCTGATGAATGAATAAATAAAATTCCCAGGCTTGTGTGGCAGCAGTGTCAAATTAGGGAATCCAGGGCCATGTTCAGAAGGTGGTTAGTTCACTATGTAGGCTGCTCATAATCCTGCTTTTCCACATGCCAGAGGTCCTTCACCATGAGGAGTAACAGTTGCTTGCCGAGAACTGCTTGAGCTCAGGAAAAAGCAAATGAACATGGGAGCACAGATAAAGCCAATGATTCACTTGAACGTGGCACCTCACTGCTAATTCAGTCCATTTTGGGCTGCTCTTTGGTATGTTAAATATGAGCTGGATTTATTTATTTCATTGAATTTGTTATGGATTATGAACTATGCACATGATTAAGTATTCAGGCACTGAAACCATACATTGGAAACAGTTTCAGTGTATGAATTAGCCCTCAGTGCAGCAGCATTAAAGGGAACAAGGAACCAGGGTGCAGAATTACTTAACTAAGTGTAATGGATCTTACAGCCAATAAGCCTTTGGGAAGCATCCTGTGCCCCCCCCCCCTGTTAATTTGGTAGTAGCTCTCTGCAGCTCCTCCTCATTAAATATCGGCCATTTTTCTTTTTCTTGATAGCTTCTACAGTAAAACTCAGATTGGTGGATTCCAGGACCTTGAATGTGTGCCCTGCACAAAGCAGACCCCATCCTCTGAACAACAGTGTACGTACTAACTGGGACTTCCAGGAGCTTGTCCTCATTATGCTTCAAGCCACATACTTCTATACTGCAGCAAGAATGAGGCTTGCAGAGTATTTGTGCTCTGTGCCTACAGATATGTAACTGCGTATCAGGGAAGTTTGATTCTGCAAATGATGCACTGGCATCTGTGGGGGGAGAGGAAATGAGGTCATGATTTTGATACCACTGATGTTTATTATGGGTGCCTCTAGATGCACAATGGGTAAATTACACATTCTATTTTATTTTCTATAATACGCTGCTCCTGTTAGCCTTGTGAGATACGTAGAAACTTTGCAGAGCCTATCAATGCTGACTTATGATCCGTAGGAAGAAAACCCAACCAAAGCTGCCTAACTTCATTTCCTACAAGACCTTTGAGACTTGGTGGCATTTCGAGATGTTGTTCCAGTCAAGAGGGCTAGAAACACCTACAGTATTTATTAGAAGTTTTTGCAAAGGTGATTTCAGTTTCCAAGCACACATTTTCTGCCTGTACAGAATCTTCATTGCCCTGTTTAAAATACTTCTATTTATTCTTAATTACAATATATTCCAATTGCAAGTCTTGCTTTACACTGTCCTCTAGTTAGAAAGACTTGAAGGGTTTTAATAGCTGTGCACTCATAAGAGCAAAGCAGGACTGCCTGGTTTGCAGGTTAGCAAGGGGTGTGGCATAGGGAACATCTGCAGTTGCTAATTATTTGGAAATTGGAACATCTAGTTGCTTTTCCTTGAGAGACTAAGGCCTGCAGCAAATGTCACGTTCAACTTGGGAGATGGAAATATGGAGCACACAGGCTGTCCAGCCAAAGACAGATTCTTAACTGGGATTTGTTGCCCACCAAGTAGAAGAAAAACACCTATTCCTTCCTACTTTGAATGATTTTTCACCCTGGTTATCTTGGTAGGCCTTTCTAGAATTCGCTTAGAAGAAAGTTCCACTGATTCTGCACAAGATCTGGCTCTGGTGGTGCTAACAACCAGTGCCCTGGTGCTCCTGGTATTGATGCTGCTGACTGTCTCCATTCTTTACTGCCAACAGTTCTGGAAGAGCCAGTGCCAGCATGGTGAGTTAGTCCTGGGTACAGCTTGCCCCTCCTTTCCCTAGTCTTGCTAAGGGAAACGGGTCTCTCTCTGACCAGGGTTTTCTCTGCCTGAACAATATGCCTTCTAGTCTTGTACAAAATAAGGAAGATGATCTTGACAGAAATATGCAAAAATGTTACCTAGGCGAAAGGCTGAAACATTTTTAAGTCCTGAGAAATGAGATAATATTCAGAAGTGGCTCAGGCAGATACCTCCCTGATTCACTGGAGTATAAGAAGGGGAGGAGATACTGGACAACCAGACTTGCAAGATTCTGTTACAGCCAGTCTCAATAAAAGTAGTTTCTGCTTTCCTGTGGAGTTGATTTCCTGGTCTGGTCTACCTGGTGGGGCTGACACAAATTTTGCAAGTCTCATGCTCTTTCAAGAGAAGCTGAAAATCTCACATTTGTTGATAGAGATGGGCCTCTGATCCTCAGGGTACGCCATGTCCACTGAGCACCTTGCTGCAGCTTTGTTGCAACACAGGCAGATTTACAAATAATAACTTGGAATATTCCATAATGCAACTAACACAACAGTTGGGACAGAATTTACCTCAGCCACAGCAGCCTGCAGCACAGCCAGTGTTTCTGCATTCCCATGGGAGTTACCAGAGAGGTTTGGATAAGTCCAAGACCAATTCTGAAACTTCATGACTCATTGTGAACTATTTATGGTGGGTTTCCCACAGATTGCGCCAAAGTGACATTCGTGCAGAGTTTGCTGAAACAAGAGGCAGCCAAATGGGTCATACCTATCATTTAGGTCAATGGCCCTGTACTGAACAATTATCAAAACTTAATGCAAAGATTAAGTGCTTAAAGAGGTGCTTCAGCGATCCCATGAGATGGGAGACCACCAACCGTGAAATTTGCAAACTCATGCAAGGTCAGTGTAGAATATGGGTGTACCTATTGGATTTTAAATTATTGGCCAGATATGTGGGATGGTATGATTTGGCTCTGATTGACCAGTTTAGAGAAGGACTTGCTGACAAGCTGAGAGCTGAATTGATGAGACAAGGTACCCAGATAATTTGGAAGAGCTGTTCCAATGTTGCATGATAACAGATACTGACTGGAATAGTTGAGACAAGGGAGAAATGGCATGGGGAAGAGGTTTTACAGTCTGTCTTCTCCCATAGTCCCACTTCCTAATGGCTTCCTTGGAATCCAGTGCTGGAGAACCCATGCAAATTGGAGCAGTCAAAAGATATCTGTCACCAGGAGAGAAGCAGAGAAAGAGGAACCTAAGCTTCTGTTTTTAATGTGGAGCTCTCAGGCATACAGCCAGATCCTGCATAGCTAAAACCCACACCCTTGACTCTGCTATGAAATTCCACAGCTGTGGATCAACAGGCCATGGAGCAACCAAGTCCATTACTTGTTTCAAGGATATGGTGTCAGGACACTTGCAGGCCCCTCTCCCAAGAGCTCTGAAAGGGAGCCCTCCGACTATTGAGAAATATGCTTCACAGGTCCTGCCCAAATCACCCCTAGAAATTACACCTGCTGATCTGGCCCCTGAATTTTCTTTGGATTAATCTCCCAACCTCGAAACCTCATATGCTCAACCAAAACAGTTAACCCTTCTTTTACTTCATCCTCATTGGAACCTGATATTAAAACATCAATGTAGTGAGCAAGAAACAAGGCAGGACTCAAAGTGAAGGACATGCTGGCCCACCTATCAAAAGATTTTCACCAAGTTGGACATAAGGGAGGCGTACTTCCGAGTTTGAATCCGGGAAGGAGATGAATGGAAGACAGTGTTTAATTGCCAATTGGGGTATTTTGAGTGCTGCATTTTGGACTAAAGGGGGCCCCTGGGGTCTTCATGCATTTGATAAATGAAGTATTACATGACTTTTTATACAGAGGGGTGTTGGTCTATTTGGATGATATTTTGATTTATTCTGAAATGATGGAGGAACATGTAATGTTGGTCAGAGAAGTGCTGAAACGTCTATTGAAAAATCAGTTGTATGCCAAATTGTCAAAATATGAATTCCATAGAGAGCAATTAGATTACCTGGGGTATCGGGTGTCAAGTAAGGGGATAGAAATGGATCCAGCAAAAGTGCAGGAAGTGGTGGCTTGGGAACCCCCCAAAACTAGGAGGCAGCTCCAGGGTTTCTTGGGGTTTGCAAATTTCTATCGGCAGTTTATACCCAATTTTGTGCAGGTGGCTTTACCCCCCACTGATTTATTAAAAACCAAGGGAAAAGGGGACCCTAAGGTAGTGAAAAGCCAGGGGCGAACCTTCAATGGACGGCAGAGTGCCAAGAGGCTTTTGAACATTTAAAATCGTTGTTCACTTCAGAGTCGGTATTAAAGCATCCCAACCCCATGAAGCCCGATAGCGCAAGTAGATGCTTCAGATATGGCGATTGGAGAGATATTACCAATCGAAGAGAATATTTGTAGCTCAGGGTTGAACTGTGGAGTCCATGGTGCTCTCTGAGCCTTGTTGTTTTCTTGTAATATCCTATTACAAAGGGATGAAGGGAAACAGGCCCTGTGCTTACCTTTCCCGAAAGTTCACTGACACAGAACGCCACTGGCATGTGTGGGAGAAGGAAGTGTTTGCAGTGCGATGGGCTTTGGTGACCTGAAGGCATTTACTAGAAGGGGCATCGCAGCCGTTCGAAGTGTGGACAAATCATAAGAATTTAGAAGCTTTACGCACCCCAAGGAAGTTGAATCCTAAACAGGTCAGGTGGGCTCAGTTCTTTAGTAGATTCAACTTCACACTTAAGTATTTGCCTGGGGGAAAGAACTTTCTGGCTGATGCTTTGTCTCATTTGCCCCAGCACAATAGTCAGAGGGAAGGAGTAGTAGATTCAATCATTCCAATTCAGCAGTCAGGAATGGCAGTAGTCACGAGAAGCCAAAAATCCACACCCACCCCAAAGATACAAGAGAACTTACAAGATGAACTATTGTCTGAATTAAGGAATGATGTGTGGTTGCAGGCTAATAAGGAAAAGTTGACAGAAAAGCAGGGGTACTGGTGGAGTGAAGATAGACTGTATATACTGGAGCCCTTGCGAAGGAAGATACTTGAAAGGTATCATGATACCTAGTCAGCTGGCCACTTTGGATTTTTAAAAACTTTGCATCTTTTAAGGCGGCAGCTCTGGTGGCCATCGCTATGCAAGGATGTGGAGGAGTTTATGGCCAGTTGCCCAACATGTGCCATGGCCAAAAGAGTGGGGGGCAAGCCCAGAGGACTGTTGCAGAACGTGGCAAGCCCTGCCCAACCTTGGAAGCAGATAGCCATGGATTTTATAGTAGACTTACCAGAAAGCCAGAAGAAAACAGTGATTTGGGTAGTGACTGATTTGTTTTCAAAACAATCTCATTTCATTCCTTGTGCTAGTATACCTAAGAGTCCCCCCTTTTGGGGGAGATAGGTGGTAATAGAAATATGAAAAATAAAATAAATAATTAAATAACTACTGCTGGACAGTTGGCTAAGATGTTCAGCACGTCTATAGACCCCCAAATGGATTATAAGCGACCGCAGGGTACAGTTCACCTCAAAGTTTTGGAGGGCGTTCCTGAAGCTGATTGGCATAGAACGGGGGCTAAGCTCCTCCCACCACCCTGAAACTGACGGGGCCTCTGAACGGACTAACCAGGTGTTGGAGCAGTACCTCAGGGGTTACATCAGTTATCAACAGGATGACTGGGTGGACTTACTCCCGTTTGCAGAAGTGGCATATAACAATGCAGTGCATCAAAGTACGGGATTTTCTCCATTCCAGGTGGTGAATGGGCAAGACTTTGTGGCCTTCTCAGAATTGCCCAAGGATCAAACTAGAATCATCCCACTAGATGAGTGGATGAAACACATAACTCATAATTGGCCAGTGATAGAGAAAGCACTGGAACATGCTAAGGAAACTTACAAAAAAAATGCTGATCGAAAGAGGGCGCCCAAATGGCAGCTGAAAGTGGGCGAGGAAGTTTACTTGTCTACAAAGTTCCTAAAGATTTTGCAATGATGGGTCTCTCCTGGTTGCTGAGCATGTTCCAGCCCCCTTGGATCTTTGGGGATTTCCCCTCCCATTTAAGATCTGTTTCCTAACCTTTTGGAAGCCTCCTGGGTGGAATTGTGTTAGTTGTGGCACACAGAGAATAAGCTTCCCTCGGTGTAACTGGTTTGTCCAGCAGGACGCTGTTTAGGTGGACTTCTGGCCTGGTGCAGCAAGGCTTTACGTTTTTGTCAAAGGAAAAGGGGGCTTTCTTACTCCTATTGGGTATTGACACATCAACAATGATGGCTGTGAAATAAAAATGGAGTAGTTGTTGATTTCAGGCTGCTTTACATTTTTATTTTGCTTGCCCAATGCATTTTTGATCCTTTTTTCCCATAATGCTTTGTTAAAGATATCATAAATTGTAGTGATTTTTAATCAATCATTTTCAATTTTTTTGTAAGCACTAGGGCTGTGCAGCACTTTGAATTTGAAGGCAAAAAGGCGCTTGGAGTGTGTGGGGCAGCTGCACCATCCCAGGAAAGATGCAATTGCTTTTAGGAATTGCAAATGGGCACCTTTTTTCCTTCAAATCCAAAGTGCTGCACAGCTGTATTAAACAAGGCATTTTATGTGTCAGTGGCCTTCCTTTTCTGTGAGATGGGCAAGCAGCTGTAGGACTTTCTGTGTTCATTTGAATTGATTGGAGAAACTGGCAATCTTAAATGGATTTTCCTGATTTTAGGCCCTGTCAAAGCTGTTCACTTTATCCCAGGAGAAGATGTTTCTGGATTTCACCTCCCCCATCCACAGCCTGATACGGATTTGTCCAAGCTGATGGTAGACACTTCCAAGACCCCACCAGCCAGGAGCCTCTTGGAGACTCAGACCCCGATTTGGAATTCTGGCTTCAGCAACTGCTCCGCTGGGGGCTCTTCTGTTACTGAGTTCAGACAGGACTGCAGCAGAGGTACTGATGGCCCGGCCCAGCTCTCTTCCTGTGCTAGGGAGCTGCAGCATCACTGGCCTCATACCCCAGTGGAATGCACTGAACTGGATCTACAGACATTTTCTACCTGGGCTGGGAAGGGAGCAACAGATACAGAGATCACAGGCAAGCAGGAGCTGCCATCTGAAGTTCTTACATGGTCTGACTATCCAGCAGCCCAGGTTGGATTCTCTTTGGAATCTGCTTCAGTCTTGTGTTCATCCTTCCAAAACCCAACAACCGAAAGCAGGGAGCACTCAGTAAGTTCCTTGAACAGTGATTTTGTGGAGCAACCACCACTTTGAGTATTTACAGCTTTACTCTCTCCTCTCTTTCATACACTTCAGCCACTGCCATTCTTCCCATCAACGTTGCAGCACTGGCAACACTGGTCTTGAGCTCAACAGACTCCCCCCTCCACATGGGTTCAGTGGCATTGTCAGGCTGTCTTTTCTTTAATTTCGTCCAGCCACATCCCAAAACTGAAGAGGTTGGCCCATATCCACTGATCCATCCAGAAAAACTGGGTCAGATGTTAAGGTTCCAAAAGCTTGTTGACTTCCTTGCCAGTTTTGGAAGAATCTGTCTTCCTATTGCCTTCTTGGCCTAAAGCTCTGCAGAAGGTTCGGTGTTTTGATGGTTTACTCTTGATTTATGACCAGTTTATTGGGACTTCAGCCCAGAATGTCCAACTCTAGAACGTTGTCTACTCATCCATTGGAAGACTTGTGCCAGCCGAACACCCCAGCCCATCCTATGTTTCCTGGGAGTCAAGTGGCTTCAGTTGAGGCAGGGACTCATCTTGTCTCATAGTATAAAATCTTAAACAGAGAGTGGAAAATTTATTGACAAGTGGCGGAGAAAAAAAATCCAAGAGAGATCTGGAATATCACATCTTGAGATCACTTGAGATCTTTTCCATGAAATTCACCTCCTAGATCAGCTTTGCAAGAAAGTTGCAGAGTCAGGGGACAAGCTTGAACACTCGATCTATCTATCTCCTGGTTTCTCCTGTTTGTTACCACCTGGCTGCTTGAAGCATGTAGCTCCATCTCATTAAATATTTATCTGTACTTGAAAACCCTGGAACTTAAATGGGGTTCTTGTTGATTGTTAAAAATGATTTATTTTCAGGGCATGAAGGGAAGTTAGAATACTCCTGTGATCCCTAAAAAAGATTTTTACTGCTGCTGTGGATTTGAGGTGTTCTTTTTTACTCTGGATATTTATAATAATTTCAACATAGCTGTTTTCAAAGTATGCCTTGATCATTCTGAGCTTTGAGCTCCTCAGCAAATGTAAAATACTGTCTTTTGCATCCTTATTGGATGCATTCAGGAGGGCTCTGACCATGCTTATTTATTTCCCCTTTGGGCAGAATTGTAGGAGAAAAGCTACTGTATGAAATGCATTTTTTAAATCACAAAAATGGCAGCAGAGGAAGGGCTTGGCAGATCAGGTCCAGTTTTTTAAGCCTGGAAGCTCCAGGTGTATCTTTCATTATGTATTATTCATTGTTCTGCGGAAGCAGGAACCTGGCCAAGGCTTGTCTCCGCTGCTAGCAAGGGCAGTTCATCAGGTATTCCTTCCTTGCTTTTGCATGATAAAAAAGACCACCTGAAATGCCTTCCTTCTCAGATATACCTTGGTCATCTCAGGGATGTACCTGACATTCCACATTCATGTTGTCAACTCCAGAATTCGGTCCCCTATATAAATACAGGTAGTCCTCGCTTAACGACCCTAATTGGGACCGGTAACTCCACTGCCAAGAGAAGCGGTCGCTAAATGGGAAATCACGTGACCACGACACTGCTTTCCAGCTGGAAAGGGACAAGACTACTTGGTTTCATACCTTCGGCTTTTGTTTGCCTCCTAACCACTCCCCTGCCCTTTGGAATGCTCAAGTGCCTGCTTGATCTTGTGTACCTCAAAAGCAATGCGATCGCGCCAGCAGCCCAGGGCTGGGAGCCGTGGGTGTGCTACACAAACAGCTTAGTCTCTTGAAATTCCTTTGTCTCCAACTCCAGTCCGCAAGGGGGGGAGCAAGTGATTTCTGTAGGCAATCTCCTTTGCCTGACCCTTTCCCGTTGCTGGCACAATCATGCTGCTGTAGAGATGGGCGGTGATAAATTTGAATAATAAAATAAAATAAATAAATAAATACTGCATTTGATGTGTAGAAGAACAAACAGCTTACTCTCTTGAAATCCCTTCCTCTCCAATCTTTCTGCTGGGGGGGGGAAGGGTCAGGCACAGGACAAATACACAGGTCAGGCACAGGACAACACTGTAATGACTGTAATGGTGATCATGTGACTGAGGGATGCTGCAAAAGTTGTAAATGGTCATAAATGGGCCGTACAGTTATTTTTGCAGCACTGTCATAACTTTGAACCATTGCTGAACAAATGGTCAGTAAGTGAGGACTAGCTGTAGTTATGAAAATAACAGAGGGAAGACAGGCCAAGACTGTCTTGTTGAGTCAGGCTTAACCAGGCTTCAATTTGATCTGGACATTTTATTCCTACATTGTTCATTGGTAATTCATTAACTGAGCTTGGAGGCATAACAATGGCCCAACACACTGGCTTGCTAATGATGACTGTATCAGGAATATAAGGATACCTGGGGACATCTTGCTGGTCAAAAGTGGAAAGGCCTATTTCTGGTATAATATGCTGAAAGCACAAAAATTTAATAAGTGTTTGTGTGTGGTCACTGGGTGTTGAGACAGGAAGGATCAGGGTGGGCTTTGAATTGCCTATTTGTATAATTGTATTTTGGGACTGAATGCATTGAAATGTGGATGGAATCGCACAGAGACTGAAAGTTAACACAAGCCGCTATCATTTGGCTCCTTTGCTAGAAGAAAGCGGGGAGCAGAAAATGACTTTTATCGCAGTTTGCCTCTGCCTGAATGGTTATGGAGAGGAGAATTGCATTCACACACACTGACTGGGATGTTTGCAGTGTGTGAATTCAAGAACTGGATTTGGGCATAGGAAAGTTAAGTTGTAGAGGGACAGCTGACCCATTCTTTTCTGTTGCAGGTCCAACCTCAGTATTGTTGTCCTGCCGTCTTGAAAAATAACTATGCTGAAAAGAGCCAAGCTACCCTTAAAGTGGTAAAAGATAAATACAAATAAAAGATGTTGTGATTTTAGCATCCTTCTCCTGCCAGTCCTGATTCTCCAAGTACAGGCCAGAGGACATGTCCTGGAAATCTTGGCAGCTGTCCCTTCCTTTTGGAATTTGCCTTCTTCCTGATCTTTTCTGCTGTCCAAGCAAAATGTTTTTACCTATGAAAGTATCTGCTCCTCTCCCCACAGGATTTCTTCTTCAGGGAGGGGAGTTAAAATAAACAGGAAAGTTCACTGCCCTCCTCATTCTCCTGTAGTACTACTAGAAGTTCCAGAGCAATGATTTTCTTTGCAGTTTGTCATACTACCTTATTAAATGACATTTGGGGAGTTCACCTTTTTCCCCTTTGCAGTTCTGATCTAAGAAACTGCATATGGATAGAAGCAGCATTGGCTCTGTGCCTGGAGATGTCTGAAAAGGCTGAGCTTCTGCCCATCAGCTGTTTGAGATGCAGAGAGCAACAGCAGGGGCCAATGCACAACTCATCTGTGTGTGTGCTTTGGGCACATTTTGAAGTGCTTTGCTTCATTAATCCTGGATGTTGCCTTACGCTGAATAAGTACATGGGACTAATTTGTCTTCTTTTTGGTCAGTGGCATCTATTTTCAAAATCACCTGCCTCTTCTGATTCACCCATTCTTTTGAGGATGTTCTTTTTCCTTCAGTTGATTCCTCTGGTTTAATATTTCAAGATACTTGAGCAACTTTGAGAAGCAAGGAGTTGTTACTTACTCTTGTGTTTTCCAGATGTCTTCATATTAAGACATTAAGTTCTCAGCCAAATGGCTCTTCTTTCACCTATTCATATTTCATATTCATATCATGAAAAAATATTTCAGCTATTGCCGAGTGTTGACTTCAACTGCCACATGGATTTGTTCTGTTGAATGCAATTTTACTCTAATTAACGTTTCAGTCTCTAAATATAGTGTCTCTGGTATAGACTTTTTCTAATACTGTATAACCAGTATGGAGCTGTCTTTTTTTATCATCACATTTAATAGATTGAAATGACTTTGGATTAGTTAAATTGTAGGTGCTGCTTCTTACATCATCAGTGCCAAGTTTGCCTGAAATGTAGACAGAATTGGTTGACTGGGTTATTATAGGAGCGTTGATTTTATGAGGCTGCAGTTGGTCACTAAAAACTCAGGCTTCTCTGCAGCCATTAAATTAAAGAGATGCTTCACTTTGTTGAAATTGAACTATACTTGCATTGCTGAAATCTTGGTAAACACAAATATAAGCCCATCATTTCAGGGATTCTTATAGTAACTTACTTCACTGATCTTACAAGATGTACAAATTATTTTTAATGATTATTTAATAGGAATTTTTCTTGGAAACATTTGTTGTGATTATTTTGTGGATAATGCTGTTCTGTTGGCCAAAAGTTGGAAAATAAAGTCCTCTGTCTATTTTAATTAGAGTATCTATTAATTATCCCTAATCATTAATAATCCTTAATGATTCACAGTAGCATCTTAAATTGTATCTCATCTTAGGAACCATATCATATGTTGATTATATGCTAATCCAGGGGAGAGGCCATTCATTTTAGGGGTCACTAGAGTTCCCCTCAAAGCATTATGTAGCCACGTAGGTCAATTTATATAAGATCTAACCAGGTGCTCAGGGTTCAAAGTGGGCTCCTTTAGGAGCAGACTATCTTCCCACATTGTTAGTCCTGGTGTAAAATAATTGCTCCCAACTATGCAGGGTAACTCTGTAGGTCAAGGAGACTGATGCAGGGAAGGTGCCATCAGTTACCACTTGAAGTCTCTGTATTGTACAAATGAATCCCCTGCCTTAAGATGTTTGTTGAACAAAGATCAGAGCTGGGTTTCTGATGCTAGGCCAATGCTACACAAGAACTGAAATGAATCATTCAGGCCCAAGTGCAAAAGGAATCTTATTGCTGCTCTATTACCACCGGTCCTTGGGTTTCTACTTGGAATCCTGCATACTGTAATGTAGATCATGAATACCTGCCAACTGCCTTGTCTGAATAATGTGAAAGATGGTAACTACATTTTAAGATCTCTTCCTGTAGTTTATTTTTTATTGTGTGTAAATGACTAGTGTGGTCATAAATACAGACTCCATAAGAAATGAACTTTTTGTTTAAGCATTGAGAAGTTATTGTTTTGCAGCTGTATAGTGGAAGAAACACTGCTGAAATCTGTTTTCCTGTTTCACAGAATCTCCTCCTGTAAAGAGGTCTTGGTTTTTCTACCTCATTCTTAATGATCCAGAATTTCTTTACTATTTCTTTTGGAGGTACCCAACTTCTTCCACCAGAACCTCCCCCCGCCCACTGAGTGAACTTCTGGGGAGCTGGAGGAGGCTGATATAGGGGAAGGCCAGCTACTGGCATCACTTTGCACCTCCAGTAAGAATTTTGTATAGAGGATTTCCTCTGGCATTTTCTTCCCCTTTCAGAACACTCTTGGAAACAATCTCTTTGGCATGAAATTGATTGAGAAGAGTTGAAAACATGCAGGTGACATATTTTTGTCTCTATACAATGTGAACCACTTCTCTTTTGTGGAAATGTCTTCTCAATTGTTACCCCAGCTTCAGCCAATGGCTGATTCTCAACTACAGCTCATGAAACTAGTATGGCTTCAGTCAGGAGGTGTCCATTTTCCGTTTTGGTTTCCTTTTGAATGCCATCACTTGGTTGCATCTCCAACCAAGATTTGTTTTCATATGCTATGAAAAAGTGGTGTATTATTTGAGACTAAATTCCATTCGTATTTCCGGTGCCGCGTTATGTGACAGCTATAACCTTCATGTGTTATAAGCAAAATCTTGGCAACTTTTGGGTGCTTCAGATTAAAGCAAAAGAGAAACAAGACTCTGAAATATTAAATACCCAAGAGTCAACTAGAAGTAACTAATTTTCAGAAATCTTAAAAGCAAATTAGCTTCTAACAATTTATCTTTGTTCCACAATCTTGTAGTTCATACTGTTGATTCTGAAAGTTTGCAATTCATGCATAAGGGTGATAAAATCCTGATGGTAAGTTCACTTTTCCCAGTCAACAGCACTGGAGAACTGAAGGCAGACAAAGGATACTTAAGCTCAGGTTTATAAAGGGTTTTATTTATTTTCATTGAACAAACACTCTGCAATCAACTTTAAAGGCTGGAAGTAGAAGCATTGAGATTTATTTGTTCTTAGCTTAGTTTTAATTTTTAATAAACTTCAACTGATGGAAACCTATTTTTTTAAAAGGAAGTTTTAAATGAGAATCTTGATGTTACAAAGTGGCTTCCAATTTTCTTAACAGCAGTTATGAATAAATTTATATTTTACTTTCACTCTCTAAGGCAGGGTTTCTCAACCAGGGTTCCGCGAGAGGTCACTAGGGGTTCCCTGGGAGATCACAATTTATTAAAAAAATTATTTCAAATTCGGGCAACTTCACATTAAAGAGGTTTCATTCTTTATGTTTAGTTTAAGAACACCGTTAATGCATATATACAGGCCTACACATGAAACGAATGTAATAATTCCAAAATAAAAAAAAAGTAGGAATGTCTTTTGGAAACTCAAATAGTTTGTGCTGTTGCCTTAGTGCTTCTTTGTTCTTATTTTGGGGGAAAATATCTCATGCGTCTTTTGTATGTGAAGCTCTACATTGCTTTCCTGTAAATTTAAATGGAACTATTTTAATAACCGATTTCGAGATACTTTATTTTCAATGGAAAAACTTTCCATGCTGAATATTTTATACTTGCCGTGAGAAGAAATAAAAGTATGTCTTCTGTAGAACTCTTTACCTGCGGCGTCTCAACGTTACGTAAAAGTACGTATTTACAGGCGAAGGGAGGTAATTTTTAAGCCGCGCGCGCGGCCAAGAAGAGAGTCGAGGACAAGAGGGGTCATCCCGGGAGCGGCTGCCCTACTCGCAGCCTGGGGCTCTGGGCCGCTCCGGGGTCCAGACCGGCCGCTCCTCCCTCCGGGGTGCTTTTCTGGGGGCCGGCGGGGCAGCCCGGGGGCCCGGGGAAGCGGCGCTGAAACGCTCGGAGGCGCGGCGGGAAGGAGCGAGTCCCCCGAAGCTCCCCGGATTCCTCTCCCGGCTGGCCTCGCGGGGGCCCGTTCCTCTCGCCCGGAGAACCCAAACGCGACGAGGAAGGCGGGGAGCGCCCGCGAGAGAAGCGCCCAGCCACACCATGACGCGAAAAGCGCCCGCAGGCGCGTCATGACGCCCGACGCTCCGGCCCCCGGGCCGCCTCGCGGCCTCTGTTCGGCGGCAGCGAGAACGCGCGAGCCCTGCCTCGGGGCGGGATCCTCGGAGGGTGACGTCATCTCGACGCCGTCGCGGGGCGATGACGCCATCTCCACGTCGCCTGTCAAGATGGCGGCGGCGGAGGGAGAGGCGGCGGCTGGCTGCGAACCCACGAAGCCACTGGTAGGAGCTGGTGGGGAGGGCGACGGCGGTCACGGACCTGCAGGCTGTCCCGAGGGCGAGCCGGGTCTCCGCGTTGCCCGGGACCCGCCTCCGGCCGACGAGGAACAGAGAGCCGCGGCGATGCAGAGGCCGGGCGGGGATCCGGGCCTGCGGCTCCTTCGCTACCAGTCAGTGCCCGCCCCGCGGCTCCGTCCGACCAGGAGAAGGTGTCCCCTGCTAATAAAAGAGCCTCCGGGGGTGCAACCCCGCTGATCAGTTGATACTGCTCTTGTTGGACTTGAAGCGACTAGTTTAGCCAGTGGGAGGTTGAGGCTCCAGTCTTCTCTTTCTCTTAGCGGCTTGTCTTTTTTCCCTTCCGAGGTTTTATTGTATTTTAAGTTTTGTTTTGAATACTGTAGTGTTGGAAAGGTAGTTTTCTTCTATCTTTGGAAATTAGTTGGAGAACAGCCCAGTGCACATATCTTCCTAAATAGGAAGTTAAGATTCAACATAAAAAGGTAAAGGTTTCCCCTGCACTTTTGTGCAGTCGTGTCCGACTCTAGGGGCCGGTGCTCATCTCCGTTTGTTAGCCGAAGAGCCAGCGTTGTCCGAAGACGCTTCCACGGTCATGTGGCCGGCATGACGCGTCTTTAATTCTGAGAGAATTCGGTCATCTCCCCTGTATCCTACAATTATTTTGCTGAAGGTTCTGGTTAGACTGGTCCAGCAGTATTAATTGTGCAAACATAGAAGAATATACCACAATTACATGTTGAAAGAACATTGCTTGCAAAGTTACACACTCTGCTGTTCTCCAACACATTTCCAAAGGTGGAAGTAAATCACTTCTTCAATAGTATGGTTTTCAAAATAGGATTTAAAGAAGTACAATAAAAATGATTGCTCAGACCTATGGACTTATATTTAGTAGTAGAACTCAGCCCCTGCATAACAAAATCCAATCATCTCTAACCGTTTTGTCGCAGCTATGTATCTAGTCCCACTTCCCTTACATGAAGGGTGAATAATAATAGGCAGTCTGCTTAAACAGGTTTGGCATAGGCATATTCTTCTCTCTGATATGTGGGAGAGAGTGAATGTCTGAATTGGGCTATAAAAGTGGTAGGTTACGGTTAGGTTAGAAATGTGTAAAACCATTGTGAAATCAAAGCATTCTGATTCCAGAATGGCTTCTAACCTTACCATCAGGATTCAGACTTTAAAACTGATCCATTCCAACTGTAAAATGAAGGTTACTTCACAACACTTCATGGTTGGGATGTTTAAACCTCAAAATGTTCTGCATATCTCATAACCATTTCCAGTTGTCTGGGGCTGATCAGGTACAAAATATTCTGAAGTGCAAATGCTCCTGTTCTACTTATTAATTGATTTGTAAATATAGTTGAGTAAATATTGTTTTATTTAAACCTTGTGTAAACAGTTTGCAGGTCTTGCAGATGTGTCAATATCACAAGATATCCCTGTAGAAGGAGAAATTACTGTTCCTGTGGGGCCTAATTCCCCAGACGAAGACTACTCCACGTTGGATGAACCAGTTAAGGAGACAGTTGTAAGTGTCTTGGTGAGGGGAAGAGGTAAACTATGAGATTTCTCTTAGTGGTCTAGGCAAGAAACTGCAAAATAGACATCCAAGGACATCAACATCTGGTGTTGCTTGATAAATCAATTTATTGTGGCAATGTTAATGAAGCCATTACAAAAGAACTTCACCTGCTGTGTATCAAATCTAAGCCCTAGTTACAGTAAAAACAGAGTTCATTTTTGTTCCTTTTTCTGCTACGTGCATTAATTTGTTCTCTCATAAGCAATATTTATGTAGTAAAAATTTCTCTGGAAGTTTCCAGATAGGCGTGGGACTTCTCGGAATACTGTATTGAGTTTGAAGACGTATTCCCTTATTGCAGGGGTCGGCAAACTTTTTTTGCCGGGAGCCATTTTGACATGCTCGTGCACATTTTGAAGTGCTCGAGAGCCAGGGGGCGGGGTTTGCGGGCGGGGGCCAATCGCGTGGAAGGGGGAGGGGTTTGCGGGCGGGAGCCAATCGCGTGGAAGGGGGCGGGTTTTGCGGGCGGGAGCCAATCGCGTGGAAGGGGGCGGGGTTTGCGGGCGGGGGCCAATCGCGCACACTTAGGGCCTGCTGCCGCCATGCCCGCTGCAGTGCCCGCCGCCGCCATGCCCGCTGCCACGACTGCGCAGGCGGAGCTGCCTGCCTGGCACTCGGGCGCTCCGGCTGGGGTGCAGCGGGACGGGAGCATCGCCGGCGGCCCGCGAGGACCGGCCAGGGAAGGCACGCGGGCGGAGCTCCCGTCCCGCTGCACCCCAGCCGGAGCGCCCGAGTGCCAGGCAGGCAGCTCCGCCCGCGCGCCTTCCCTGGCCGGTCAAGATCCCTTCCCCGCCCCCAGCAGAACCAAATATGTTAAAAAGTGGGTAGGTAAAGCACGCTCGCGTAAACATCCTGGTTCCTTCATGATCAGTTGAGCAGCAGCCATGCAGCAGCAGCAGCAAGCGGGCATCTTCGACAAATTGCTCTGGAAGGGGGCGGGGGAGGTTTGGAAGAAGAAGGGAAAGAGAGGCTCGACTGCTCCAGTCGCTTCTCTTCCGGAGCCGCTCACGCCCCCAGTCCAGGCAAAGTAAAGCTGGTGGGGAATCCAGCGCGGGAGCGGGGTTTGCGGGCGGGAGCCAATTGTGCACACTTAGGGCTGTGGGGTGGAAATGTGCTGCTTTTGCACGGAGAAAAAGAGTAAGCAGAGCAGCAACGAAGAGGTTAAGGCAGGGCTTTCCAAACTTTTGCCGTTGGCGACACACCAACGGCCAGCCCACAAAAACCTGGAAGCACCGGCGGCGGTGCTTCCAGGTTGTCACTGCGGCGGCAACGGCTGCCCCTTCGAAAGGGCAGACTCCGGAGACCCCGAAAATGCCCTCCGTTCCGGCAGGGAGGCAAAAATCGCGCGTGCGATTCTTCCCGACGCACAGCTGATTGGCGCGGTGGGGGGGGAACGGGGTGGAAATTCTCCGTGCTGATCAGCTGTGCGCCGGGAAGCCCCCCGCGCGCGCGATTTTTGCCTCCCTGCTGGAACCGAGGGCATTTTCGGGGTCCCCAGAGCCTGCTCTTCCAAAGGGGCAGTGGCAGCAGCGGCGTCCTGGAAACCGGAAGCACTGATGGCCCACCACCGCCGCCGCCCCTTCGAAAGGGCAGACTCCGGGGACCCCGAAAATGCGCTCCGTTCCGGCAGGGAGGCAAAAATCGCGCGTGCAGGCTGCCGGGCTTCCCGACGCACAGTTGATTGGCGCGGTGGGGGGGGACGGGGTGGAAATTCTCCGTGCTGATCAGCTGTGCGCCGGGAAGCCCCGCGCGTGCGCAATTTTTGCCTCCCTGCTGGAACCGAGGGCATTTTCGGGGTCCCCAGAGCCTGCTCTTCCAAAGGGGCAGCGGCAGCAGCGGCGTCCTGGAAACGGGAAGCACTGATGGCCCACCACCGCCGCCGCCCCTTCGAAAGGGCAGACTCCGGGGACCCCGAAAATGCCCTCCGTTCCGGCAGGGAGGCAAAAATCGCGCGTGCAGGCTGCCGGGCTTCCCGACGCACAGTTGATTGGCGCGGTGGGGGGGGACGGGGTGGAAATTCTCCGTGCTGATCAGCTGTGCGCCGGGAAGCCCCGCGCGCGCGCGCGATTTTTGCCTCCCTGCTGGAACCGAGGGCATTTTCGGGGTCCCCAGAGCCTGCTCTTCCAAAGGGGCAGCGGCAGCAGCGGCGTCCTGGAAACGGGAAGCACTGATGGCCCACCACCGCCGCTGCCCCTTCGAAAGGGCAGACTCCGGGGACCCCGAAAATGCCCTCCGTTCCGGCAGGGAGGCAAAAATCGCGCGTGCAGGCTGCCGGGCTTCCCGACGCACAGTTGATTGGCGCGGTGGGGGGGGACGGGGTGGAAATTCTCCGTGCTGATCAGCTGTGCGCCGGGAAGCCCCGCGCGCGCGCGATTTTTGCCTCCCTGCTGGAACCGAGGGCATTTTCGGGGTCCCCAGAGCCTGCTCTTCCAAAGGGGCAGCGGCAGCAGCGGCGTCCTGGAAACGGGAAGCACTGATGGCCCACCACCGCCGCTGCCCCTTCGAAAGGGCAGACTCCGGGGACCCCAAAAATGCCCTCCGTTCCGGCAGGGAGGCAAAAATTGCGCGTGCAGGCTGCCGGGCTTGCCGATGCACAGCTGATTGGCGCGGTGGGGGGGGACGGGGTGGAAATTCTCTGTGCTGATCAGCTGTGCGCCGGGAAGCCCCGCGCGCGCGCGCGATTTTTGCCTCCCTGCTGGAACCGAGGGCATTTTCGGGGTCCCCAGAGCCTGCTCTTCCAAAGGGGCAGCGGCAGCAGCGGCGTCCTGGAACCCGGAAGCAATGATGGCCCACCACCGCTGCCCCTTCGAAAGGGCAGACTCCGGGACCCCGAAAATGCCCTCGGTTCTGGCAGGGAGGCAAAAATCGCGCGTGCAGGCTGCCGAGCTTCCCGATGCACAGCTGATTGGCGTGGAGAATTTCCACTCCGGGTGGCCTGGCAGCACGCGCGCACGCGATTTTCACCTCCCTGCCAGAACCGAGGGCATTTTCATCAGCGCTTCCGGCTTGTCACGCGACACACTTGGGGGCCCCCAGCGACACAGTATTGTGTCGACACAGAGTTTGGAAATCCCTGGGTTAAGGCGATGGGCAAGTGCCCGTCGTCAAGATGGCTGCCGGAGACGGAGGCTTCCAAACTCTCGCGAGACTGTGTGAAGCCCGTCCCCGGAGGAAAAAGAGAGGCTGGGCCTAGGCGGTTGCCAGGGGTATGCCCACAGCCACGCACACCATGCCCGCTGCCGCGCCTGCCCCGCCACACTCGCTGCCGCGCCTGCCCCGCCACGCCCGCCACGCCTGCCTGCGGAAGAGCCACACTCAAGGAGCCAAAGAGCCGCATTTGGCTCGCGAGCCGCCATTTCCGACCCTTGCCTTATTGCATAGCTTTCCAAAGTGTGTATCGCGACACACCAGTGTGTCGCCCGGAATGTACAGGCGTGTCGCACGACGACCGAGAAGTGCTGATCGGGGTGATGCACTGAGTGGCAGGGAGGCTTCCTCAGGGACCGCGCTGCTGGCTTTTCGCCTCCGTGCCGTTCGGTGCAGTGTTTTTTCGCAGAACCGACGGCATTTTCGGGGTCCCCGGAGCCTGCCTTTTTGAAGGGTGGACTTCCTGCCCCACTTTTGCTCCCCATGGTTTTTTCGGCCCCTACTGGGGTAGCTCCGGTACGCCTCCACTTCCCCGCCACACAGCTGATCGGCGTGGATATTTTCCACCCACTGTCACTTTTTGGGTGATCCGAGGCTTTTTCGCCTCGCGACAGTGGCGCTCTGCCAAGAAAAGCTGCGGTCCACCCCAGGGCGCCCGCCCCACCCTCACTTTTTGCAGTGATCCGAGGCTTTTTCGCCTTGTGACTGCAGCTTTTCTTGGTAGAGGCAGGGTAGAGGCAACCCTGCCCTGCCCTGCCCTGCCTAAGGCAGAAGCCAATTGCGTGGGCCGGGGGTAGGGTTTCCACCCGGGAGCCAATTGTGTGGGCCGGGGGCGGGGTTTCCACCTGGGAGCCAATTGTGTGGGCCGGAGGGCGTGGAGCCCCATTATTACTGTGTCACGAAATGATGCATGTCTAAAAGGTGTGTCACCAACATGAAAAGTTTGGAAAGCTCTGCCTGATTGTTAATTACAATATTTTAGAAGTAATTTCTTTGAGGTATCAGTCCTAGCTTTAATGAGTCACTTTGTTAGCAAAATTGGATAAGCTGGGTAGTGAAATCCCTCTTTGATCAAAACTGGAATCTGTACATTTGAAATAATTTTTTACTAGCACTGAGAGCAAGAAAAGAGAAATTCATCACAGTTCAGTCATTTCAATTAGCATAACTGCTACTGACTGATGTAAGTGTACCTAATCTAAATTTGCTTTTGACTGAACATTCATTGAATTTTTCAGATGCGAGATTTAAAAGCAGTTGGAAAGAAATTTGTCCATGTCATGTATCCCAAAAAGAGCAGCGCCCTCCTCAGAGACTGTAGGTACCAGAGTCTGAATGCTGCAGAAGTAATGTTGAAAACCTTTAACTGTACTAAATTCTTTGAAAGCATACTTGCCTCAAGAGAGAGTATAACACAAGAGGGAGGGAGAACTTTGAAATAACTTTTGGAGTTTTAAATTAAACTTCCTTGTATGAGGTAATGGGTAGCTGGGGAAAGAAGGCCTTTTGCTGTTGCATCCCCTTGTAGAATTCATCCGTATGATTTGTTTCTTTGCAGGGGATTTATGGGGTCCATTAATCCTGTGTGTTTTACTTGCACTGTAAGTACTTACATTATTTCCCCTCCCCCCACCTTAATGCTCTAAAATGATGTTCACTGGCAAAACTATAAATGCAGTGTAGCAGTTGTACATATTACAAATTCTGAGGGAGCACCATTACAAGAACCATGTGCATAGGCCTGGTTTAATAAACGTGCATATGAGCATTCAGATCTCTGCAATAGATAAGAGCCTGCATTTTACTCTTCCTGTGCATAACTTATTAATTACCTGCCTTTCCAGATAACCACCATGCCCAAACAGTTTTTAGGCTCCTTTCATGCTAATGGCCTTAGGCCAGGTGACGGGACAGTCAAGTGGAGCAGGTTTGTGCCCCAGTTTTTATTCAATATTTCTGCCCCCTGTTTCCTGTCCGAGAATGATACTCAGACCATCATAAGCAGAAATAAAACAGTGGTACAATAGTAAATAAAAATTATTTCCTTCAAAAGATTCTAATGTCTAAAGCATTATTCTGTTCGTTGGTGTCTAGGTTCTTACACCAGTCTAGCTGCAGTGGGTTGTCCCAATCCCAGCCTATAGGCACAGACACATTTTGAAAGAGGAAAGAGAAACCCTCATAAATAAAACAGAGAAGAGGTGTCTGCTGCTTTGTCATAATCAGTTTCTCTTCTCTAGAATGCTTCAGGGAGGAGCAGCAGATAGTACAGAAGACAGAGGGCCTCAGTTTGCAGAAGTGTTCGTTATCATCTGGTTTGGAGCAGTTGTCATAACACTAAATTCCAAGCTGCTGGGAGGAACCATGTAAGAGTTTTCTGGGGTGGGGAAAGTTTGGCTTTCTTGGTGATTCCCCATATGTTCTGTTGCTTTAATTCAGGGGCAGACAACTTTTGGGCCAGGACCACAATTTTTGCCTTGGGATAATGTAATGGCATAGCTGACGGGGGTAAAGATGAAATTTCTGGTCTCGGGAGGTAGGCTGTTTTTATTTAGAATTGGTGTGTGAGCCCTAATGAAGGCTTAAAGTGCCTATTTGGAGCTTATTCAAAGCAAATAACACTATTGTTATATAAAAGAGCAGCAATAAATCAGCAGCATGGTCTTGGGAGCAGGGGCTCGAGGCCGAAAAGATGCAGCTGTGGCCCAAGGAGCCCAGCCCTTTTAACCAGATCGCAGAGTGCCTGCCTTTAAACAGCCTAGAATTGCTGGGAGTTGGGCGGCATATAATTGTTATCAGTTATTATTAAATCAGTGTAATATTTTATTCCTGTCAACAAAGGCTGATAACAAATGTAGTCCCTTGATACAAGGAAGCCACCTTTGTGGGGAAGATACATTCTTACTTGAAAATTGTCTTATTTTAAAAAATGTTATCCTGTTACTAGCTTGCTTATCAAGCTAAAACAACTGGCTTTGTGAAGCTTTCTAAAATCTTTTAGAATAAGGTTGACAGGCAGGTGGATGGTAGATGGGTTCTTATAAGCCCATTTTGTCTGGCCCTAGTTCTCAACCCCTTTAGCTAACAGCTTCTGGATAATTAATTCAGTTTTAAGAAATAGTGGCTGTCTATAGTTCATTTTGACAGCTCCCATTTCAGTGGTGTTTGCAGTGTCCAAGATACTCATTTGCATGTTCTTTTACTTTAGAATTAACAATCCTATCCTTTAGTAATCAGAATTCCAGACTTTAATGCTAGGTGGTATCTTTCTTATGAAGTTTAATTGTATGTAGGGTACAGTTTTCCAAACTCTGTGTCGCGACACTTTAGTGTGTCGCAACACACAGTCTGGTGTGTCGCAACACACAGTCTGGTGTGTCGCCACACAACCCGGAAGCGGCAGCGGGGGCGTGCACGGCAGTGGCGCGCCATCAGCACTTCCGCGTTTTAGCGGAGGCCGCCGCCGCCGCCATGCACGCACGCACACGCCGCTGCCACTGCCGCCGTTGGTATGTCGCCAACGGCGGCACTTTAGAAAGCACTGATGTAGGGGATTGCTCGCAGAGAAAATATACTTACTTCTGGACAACTAAGTGGCTTCCTAAGAATCCTGGGATTGCCTAGAGTCTAGACCTATTCCAGACCAAATACCATACAACACTATCTTCTTTTCTCTCTCCCATCTCTGCACATTATCATTTACCAAGACATCTCTATTTTTCTATCCAGATCTTTCTTTCAGAGCCTTTGTGTCCTGGGCTACTGTATTCTGCCACTGACCGTGGCTCTTTTGGTCTGCAGGCTTGTACTGATAGCAAACAGTGGGACTGCTGGCTTCATTGTGCGCCTTTTAGTCGTCGTAGCTATGTTTGGCTGGTCAACTCTAGGTAAGTTGGAAATGGAGAGCAGCTAGAACTCTGTACATGGAAGTGAACATCACTAAGTCCTCCCTGAGTTCATCTATGTGCCATAATCCCAGCACCTTTGTTGATCAGAATTTTGCAGTTTATGTTGCAAGATCTGTGTAAATTTTGTTTTAAAAACAGGAGTAGCAGAAAATGAGTTCACTAACACTAAAGCATGTTCTTTGTAGGGGGAGAGCCGTGTTAGTTTATGGTAGCTAAAAGTTGGAAAGAGTCCGGTAGCACCTTTCCTGACTAACAGATGTTGTTATTAAAAGGCATAAACTTTTGGGAGCTACAGCTCACTTTACCAAATGCATGGAGTGGATGAACTGACTAGGATTTAAATTGGGGTGAGGCAGGGGGTGGGGAAAGGAGGGGAAGAAGGTTGGTCATGCAGATTACAGACAAACAGTCAGGCAGAAAATAATCAAAGAACCACCAAGGAGGAAACCACACCTCCACCAAAATTGGCAGGGCAAGCTACTATATATATTCAGGTAGAAAATCCCACACTCATTCATGCTGATTATGTTACTTAGTTGGGTAATGAAATGTCTGCAAGGAGACAGCCAAGCTCAGGGAACACCGAGAACTCCAGGGAAAACTTTGCATAAAAGAATTAATGGACATAAGTTTGACATCAGGACTCAAAATAAGGACAAAGTAATATCAGAGCATGTCTGCCTCCCAAGATACTCTTGCAGATCTCAAAGCATCCAAGAAAGACTTAATAGCATGATTGAGCAAGAGGTGAGGATATATCAAATGGTTTTAGGCTGTCTCAAAAAGTCTCAACAAATGCATTGGATTTTTAACACATTTCAATTGTTAATTGATACGGCATTTGTAATCTGTTTCAACCTGCATCTGCCTCACTACCTGTCTTCTCTTTCTTCCTCATTCTCCTCTTCCCTCCCCTCCTGCCGATTTAACCACTCCATGCATCTTATTTTTTTATAATTTCTTAAAAAGAATTTGATTACGATAGTAAAAACAAATATAAACTAAACTCAAGAAAAGGAGAAATAGAATAAAAAGTTCAAAGAAAGAAAAATGAAATGAAATGAAAAATACATAGTAAAGAAGGATAAAGAAAAAGAGAAGGAAACGTTACAAAGAGGTCTGTAGGTTGAGTTAGGGTTAGGGTTAACCCAATTAACAAGCCAATCAGGTATAAGGTCAATACAGCCACCCTGGAAGACATATATAGGGTCCCCTCACCAACTTTTGCCCAGACTGAAGAAGCTACTTGGACAAGCAGTGAAACGTTTCAACCAAAAGAAAGAAATCCAGTTGCCATGACTCAACCTA
Organism: Charina bottae; assembly: GCA_023362775.1. Lineage (NCBI taxonomy): Eukaryota > Metazoa > Chordata > Lepidosauria > Squamata > Charinaidae > Charina > Charina bottae. The sequence continues at coordinate 2,502,947 of JALMGJ010000058.1, read as the reverse complement.
CAGACAATTCCACCTGGATGACAGAGAATCTTCGTTGATGTTACAAAGAAGTGGCTTCCAATTTTCTTAACAGCAGTTATGAATAAATTTATATTTTACTTTCACTCTCTAAGGCAGGGTTTCTCAACCAGGGTTCCGTGGAACCCTTGGGTTCCGCGAGAGGTCACTAGAGGTTCCCTGGGAGATCACAATTTATTAAAAAAATTATTTCAAATTCGGGCAACTTCACATTAAAGAGGTAAGTTTCATTCTTTATGTTTAGTTTAAGAACACCATTAATGCATATATACAGGCCTACACATGAAACGAATGTAATAATTTTGTAACTTGTGGCCTATATTTGAGCTTGAATGTGCAGTGGTTCCCTGAGGCCTGAAAAATATTTCAAGGGTCAAAAGATTGAGAAAGGCTGCTCTAAGGTTTCATAATAATTTCCTTCTTTTCATAATCTACCCTTTCTAATCATCAAATCCAAAAATCACAAGTTCATTTTTTTTCTTTTTTCAGCAAAAAGTCCATAAGGGGTTTCCAGTCACTAATAAATGTAATAGTTGATCTTTTTCTAAGCAAACAAGTTAATTTTGCCATCTCTGCTAGTTCTATCATCTTCACCAACCATTCCTCCATTCTGGGTATTTCAAAGTGTCTCCATTTTTGTGCATACAATCTCACAGCAGTAATCATATATAAGAATAGTCTTCCATGACTTTTTTCTAACTGTCCACTAATTCCAACAAAAAAAGTTCTGGTTTCAGTTGAATATTAGTCTTTAAAATTTTTTGTTTCATTTTATGTATTTGAACCTAAAATTTTCTGGCTTTTTTACAAGTCCACCAGGCATGATAAAATGATCAGGTTGTCCACATTTCCAGCATAAATTTGAAGTACCTTTATACATTCTAGACAATTTTTGTGGAGTCATATACCAACGGTATATCATCTTATAAAAATTATCTTTGTAGTTATAACAGAATGTAAATTTCAGTCCTTTTAACCATGTATTTCCCACTGCTCCACCAATATGTTATATCCAAAGTTCTAAGCCCATTTTATGATAAAGACTTTCACTTGTTCTTCCTCCATTTCAAATTTGAGTAAAAGTTTATACATTTTAGCAATTACATGTTCATCATTTGTACACAGTTCAACTTCAAATTCTGTTTTCTGCTGCTCAATTCCAAATGTCCTATTGTCTACCTTAAATCTTTCTCTTAGCTCTGTATACAAAAACCACTGAAAGTTAAATCCCTCCATAGCCACCTGTTCTTTCGATTTCGTATTCTCCATGCTGTTGTTCTAACAACTTTCAATAAGTTAACCATTTCTCTTTTTGCTGTTGTGTTGCTGTTTTCTATAAACAGTTGCTGCTGTTTCTTTCCTGCTGTTTCTTTCCTATAAAATGCTTCTTGTGCTGACACCCATAAAGACATTTTTGGGCACAGTCTGGGTTTATATCTATTACATATTCTCATTATGGCACTTTTAATATAATGATTAAAATCTGCATTAACCTTAACTTTATCCTACCGTAAGAAACCATGCCCTTCTAGTTCTAAAATTCTTTTATTTCTCAGCAGCACCCAACTCTTTCATCCAAACTAAGCAGCAGCAGCTGCAAAATACAATTTTAAGTCAGGCAGTCCCAATCCTCCTTGTTCCTTTGCATCTTGGAGTATTTTAAATTTAACGCTTGGTTTTTTCCCTTGTTATACAAACTTAGATATATCTTTCTGTCATTGCTTAAATGGTACATCAATTGTCAGAATAGATATCATTTGAAACAAAAACATCATTCTAGGCAAAACATTCATTTTTATCACAGAAATTCTTCCCAACAATGACAATTGTAATTCCTTAACATGTCCTCCTTAATTTCATTCCATGTTTTAGCATAATTATTCTGGTATAACATACAATTCATGTTAGTCATAGTGATACCCAAGTATTTCACTTTTTTCTCAATCTTAAAACCAGTTTTTTCCATCAGTTCCTTTTGTTTTTCCATTTTCATATTCTTTGTTAACATCTTCATCTTTTGGTTATTAATTTTAAAACCAGCTACTACCCCAAAATCCTTTAGTTTTTCCATTAATATTTCTATTCTTTCCAGGGGATCTTCCAAAATAATCACCATATCATTAGCAAATGCCCGTTATTTGTATATTTCTCTTTTAATCCTCACTCCAGCAATCATTCTGAAATGAGCTACAGTTTGCAAAAGTTTACACTTTTTAATAAAATACGTTAGTTGGAAGAGATGCTATCAGTCTTCTGGTTTTTAACACTGTTGCCCCTTGGGATGTCTTGATACTTTATTTCCACAAAGATCATTGTCCTGGGCAGCATTGTTTGTTGGGATCAAGGATTCTGTGGACTCTTTGGCTTGTTTATATTTCCTGATATGAGTAAATATGTTAATGTTAATTGAATAAAAATAAAATAAAATAAAATAAATAAAATAAAAATAAATAAATAAATAAATAAATAAATATTCAATAAAATATAAAATAAATATTCAATAAAATGAAATGTATGTCCTACTTGCTTTCTTGTTAGGGAACTGAGGATCACAGTTTAAATTAGTTTAAGCAATCCAGTTTATGGCTTCATATACATATTTCCATCCCATTTGAGATACCTTGTTTAATTTTAGAAGCACAATTGCTTTTTTGATACTTTGGGAGTTTTTCAGTCTAAACGAGTGGGAACTCTGGAAGAGACACGTAGCTCTTCTTGGGCATTTCCACCTTGTCTGCCTCCCAAGCAGACCTGATGTCTCTCTTCTTTTCTCTCAACATTTTCAAGCAGGATTGCAAGGAGAGAAGGAGAGGCGTTAAGGCTTTTCCCCAACAGATTGCTGGCTTTTTACTGCAATTAGAATAGGTGAACCAGTTTTTTTAAATGGAAGTTGTGATTTTTGTTTTAATGGATAGGAACCTCACAGGTATAAGAAGAAGAATCCATATTGCTTTACTTATCTTATTTTAAAAACGTTTTATATGTTTTTGCTTTGGGAAGCTTTCCTTAGTTCTCAAATTTTTGAAGGAAGCAAAGGTATTTATTTTACATATAATCCTATCATTCCTCCGTGAGCTCAGGGTGGCTTCTACAGGAATCTCTTTTTATTCCTACAGCCACCCTGTGAGGTAGGCTGGGCTGAGAGAGGGACTGGCCCAAGGTCACCCTTTCAGTTTTCTAAGGCTGAGGGGGGACTTGAACCTGGATCTCCCCAGTACTAGCCCACCTTTAATCACTGCATCACACTGGTTTTCAGAATTAATTAAAATTACACAATAATTAATATTCCGTTGAAAAGCTGCACAGTTACCCAGTTTCTTTATTTACAGCCTTTTTATTTGGCTTTTGTGATGATTCTTGTTTCCCAAATAACGTGGCCAGTGGGTGTGCTGCCTTTCTGCTTGCCACCCCCAGGCCAACTCTGGGCAAGGGGGAGCACAGCAAGCTCCCTGCAGTGCAATCTTGTTTGTCCAATGTACGGGGCTGGGCAGGTCTCTCCTGGGCAAGCTACGCTTCTTCCTTGATCTACCTGGTGAGAGAAGAGACTAGGGCCGGCAAAGAGAAATGTTTCTGGTGGGTACTGATTTTATTTGATGTTTTATATTCACGGTGCTTGTTTTTCCAACATGCATTCTCTGTTGCTTTTGTTTTCCCAGCATCTACAGCCTTCCTGGCAGACAGCCAACCCCCAAACCGCAAAGCTCTTGTTGTCTATCCCATTTTCCTTTTCTATTTTGTTATCAGCTGGATGATCCTCACCTTTACGCCATAGTGAATATGATCTCAGCAAAGACCACAGAACTGAATCAAGGTGTTTTGGGTTGCTTTTCTATGAAAGCCTCTCTGTGGTTGACTTGCCCACCTATTAATCTGTTTCTGCCTGTGTTTATAATGAATGTGGTGAAAAGGCTGGCAGGTTCCTTGGCCGAAACCACAAAAGGCCTCAAACTGCTCTTACTGTGTTTCTTTGAAGAGCACTACAAATGTCTCCCTGCTGAGTTTTGTTTTCTACTGATTCTGTTGTAAGCATCCAGTAAGGAGAATGGCTAAATATAATCATACCTTGGGTCATCAAGATTGTTAACAAAAGAAAATATTGACTATCTAGAGTTAACCAATTTATCAGAACTCCACAGTTCTTTATGAGAATGCTGTCTTACATGTTTCAAAACATTTGCTTACTTGGGATAGGAAATGCTATCCGATTTGACTTATTGTCCAAAAACTAAAAGATGAAATCTGCAGAAAAGAGGCATTGTCTTTTTTAGTTTTTTCATCCTCTTTCAGTTGTTCAAATTTGTGCAGTTTCTTCACTCCCAGTGGATTGCTTCAAAAGAGCTTGTGGAAGAAGGCAAGAATAAAGCCATGTCCCTTGATCACCTGCAAGGGATCTTGGATCTCTTTAATCCAGGAGAAAAAATAATTTGCACCGAACTAGTCAGCTGTTAAGTATAGAGTCAGTTCAGGCAAAATGCAGAGTGACTTAAAGGTGAGCTTTAAGGACATCCTGATTCTGAAAATGTGAAACACAAAGTTCAAATTCTTACTCTCAGAGTGGAACCTTGTCATATAAAAGGATTTCAGCTGCTTAAGATTGTCATCCAGCAAGTCTTGCCGGGGGGGGGGGCAGTGGCTTTCCAACAGAAAGACTTTTGCTGTTCTCTATCCTTGGGATTTGCTTGTGAAAAGGGCAGTGAGCCTTCTCTGTGAGTTCTGTTTTTTGTTAATTATAAAATGAGGAAAATATTTATGTAGCTTATGTAGAATTTTATGTAGAAATTTATGTAGAATTTATTTATGTATGGCATAAGCTGTGTTTTCTGAGTTCTTTATTCTTGTCTAGGCAGATGCAGCCAGTAGCTGACAGTTTAGTGATACATAATTTAATTCATACAGTGTAATACCTTATTTTGTATTGTTACATTACCTATTAAGTTTATTTTGTTGCATACCTGCTGGGCTTTTATTTTTAAAGAGTAAAAACTGTTCTATATAGGTTGTTTCTTTGTATTTGTCACTGCAAATATCTGCAAATATACAGTCTTTTCTTTACTATGAGTTTTACAGATCCTTTTTTATTTTCTCCTCTAAAATTCCAGCTGTTGGGTTTTTATTTCTCTCCTTTGTTCTCCTTGCTCTGTTTGCCATCAAATATAGAAAAGAGCAAGTTGATGTGGAACTTTATTTATATGCAGAATGTAAATACACTGGGTTAAGATTTGTGTGGGGACTTAAGAACCTCTTTAAGATAATTTCTGTTTATAACAACCTGAACTTAAATGATTTCCTCTGCATAAGGAAAGTTCTTTTTAAAATACTTGCTGTGTTTTCTAGAGGAATTTAAGAAAAAAATCCATAAAGATCCTTTAAAATTACTCTGCCCTGTGAAATTTTACTTTGTATATCATCCTAATTGGGTACAAATGTCAACGTTGCCCTTCTCACAGTGTCATGACCTGTATACATTATTGTCACTTCCAGTTTTATTCCTGGAAATAAAACTTAATGTGATGATTTTCTTTTCAACCCAACTTACTCAGTTACCATGTATGTGTATATACATGGTAATTTAATAAGTTCGGTTGAAAAGAAAATCTCTTATTGGTCAAAAGCAGAGGTAATGATACTGCTGTCTTTTGACAACAGCAGCTTAGGCCAGTTTGGTTGCTTGAAAATATCTCCACTCCATTCCTCAATATTAGGACAGCTGGTTTTAGAACGGGAAGACTGGTGTCAGTTTTCTGACTTCAGTCTTAGCATCAAGGAGTTGCATGGCAGAAGAACCTTGTTCTGTAGGCTCTGGATAACAAATTTGTTTATAGGTGATATTTTTCTTTATTGAGAAAATGGCCAAAATAAGTTATTTGGTGTAGTTAGTCCCATCCTTTTTGATACGTGATATGCCTTTCGTAAGTCATGTAATGAGGTGTAATTTTTTATGTGCTTATTACACCAGTTGTAATTTTTATTTTTCCTAATGTTTCACTAAGAAATTTGTGATGTGATATTAGCTAGTGCTTATTCCCACTATGTTTCAGTTACTGTAATGAGATTTAAGAGCTTTTTATTTACTTTATGCTGGTTAGATAGTAATCTGCCCTTTCTCCACTAATTCAAACACTTTTTTACAAATAGGAAATCCTCTACTCTGGTGACTGACCTTGTAATAAGTTTTTTTCCACTAATATTGAGGTTCAGAAAAAGAATCGGTAGCATTGTGCTTTTTTCTCTGTTGTGACCAACAGAGGAAACTTGACTGGAAGGTGTTAGTAAAATGACTTGAGTGAAGTACCTGCAGCTGCTTTATGTCCGTTTCCCCATTCCTAGAAGAGTGGCAGCCACGTGGTGATGCAGAGATGGGTGGAAGTCAAGAACTCTTTCTGTTGTGTATATCCTTGTATATGAGGACATTTATTCAGCTGAAGTCCCATAAACACAATATATACCACCAACACAGGCAGGACAAGCCAGGGTATATAAACAGAGAGCAAGTCCCACTCCCTTTTCGCACTGAAGATGTTGCCTAGCCTGGCAATGAAACATCTGCAAGAAAACAACAAGGCCTATTCTCTTCGATTGGTACACAATATGTAAGCTGCCCAGAGTCCTCCGTTAGGGAGGAAATGGGCGGGGTATAAATACAAGTATAAATATATATATATATATATATATATATATATATATATATATAATTATGGGAATATATATATATCATCATCACTGAAATTTATAAGACCACTCAACTGATGACTCAGGACTGTGTAAAGTAAAAACAATCATGCAGTACAATTTTAAAAAGTTATAGAATGCTAGTTGATTGGTTTGGAAGTGATATGGAAAGAAGAATCAAGTTTGGGGGTTCCATACATTTTACTGATGTTCTTACCCAAAAGTAGCACAATCTATTGTGTCTACAAATTGCTATTCCATCATGTGCTGCAGACAAAACTGATGGGATATACGCTGGCTTAAAGGGAAAAAAACTCGAGGCTTGAGAATAAACAGACAAGAATGCAGCTTGTTAGGGCCAACAGTGTTTACTGGTAGCATAAGGCAATAATGTATATACAATCACATTATCGCAAATAGGAAAACTATATATGGTACAGCATTGCAAAAGGAAAAACAAAAACAAACTTATAAGCAGAGTTCCGTGTATTGATCCCAGGGCCAGAGTTCCTGCCACGGCCTATACCCAAAGCCAGGCATAGCTCACTCTGCCCAGTCCACGGGAAGTGAACACGTGAAGAACTACATGGCTAAAAGACACTAGAAATCAAGAAGCATAGAACACCATTTTGCATGGTTGTATATTCAGTTCTTCTAGCTTTCTGATAGGCTGAAAGTTAGGTGTGACACACACCAGGCCTCAAAGCACACAGCATCAGGTGGCAGTGGCTTGCATCTCAGCAAGCACGTGAGTTCCCCCCCTCCTTGCTCAGGGGGCCTGGGCAAGGCTTCCCACAGAAGGAAATCAGGAGGATTTGTTCTCATGGGAAGTTTTCCATTGCTAGCCATAACATGGTACCTTCTCGCTCCCTATCTCATGAAGATGTAAACAACGCCATTCAAAATTATGGGAATGCTTGTTATCTAGGCACCTGGTGTTCACGTCGTCATGAGAACGCTTTGCTGGTAAAGGATGCAATTTGCCAAAACACTTCTCATATGGGTAATCTGACAAAAACAGGTTGATTGATAAGATTAATATTGGTTTTGTACACAATATAATTGCTAGTGTTTGTGTTGGGGTGGGGAATGACACATGTAAATTATTTAATTATAGAGTTTAACAAATTAAAATGCTGAAAGGGAAATGTGCAGATCTGTATTATGTAGCTCACGAAGTCTTTCAGCTGTCACTTCAAGTCTTTAAGATACCAAGTTTTAAAATTTTATATAAGTATCTAAAATTAGGGTGTGAGTAGCACGTTTTACTGGCTTACAGCTTGGAATTAAAAAGTTACTGGCATTTGCAGACTCCTTTTTAAGTAAAATAAACTCTACAGATAGAAATACATTTCTAAGAAATTTTGAAATTGCAGAATGCTATATTTTAGTGGGGAGATGCAAGGACAGATTTTGGATGGAGTAGACATATTTATTTATGACGAAGGTGAAAGAAGAAAGTGCAAAAGCTGGGTTGCAGTTAAACCTCAAAAAAACCAAGATTATGGCAACCAGCTTGATTGATAACTGGCAAATAGAGGGAGAAAAAGTGGAGGCAGTGACAGACTTTGTATTTCTAGGCGCAAAGATTACTGCAGATGCTGACTGCAGCCAGGAAATCAGAAGACGTCTACTTCTTGGAAGGAGAGCAATGGCAAATCTTGATAAAATAGTTAAGAGCAGAGACATCACACTGACAACAAAGGTCCGCATAGTTAAAGCAATGTTATTCCCTGTAGTAACCTATGGCTGTGAGAGCTGGACCATAAGGAAGGCTGAGCGAAGGAAGATAGATGCTTTTGAACTGTGGTGTTGGAGGGATCAACACCACCAAAACAACCAATCAGGAATGGGCACAAACAAAAGAACCAATCAGAGACCAGCCCTCACCAACCTGCACCAATCAGAAACCAGCTTGGTTAAAGACCAATCAGCAGTCAGGACACTTGGGTATAAAGATGGGAACCCAGTCGGTCCCTGTTCAGTTGCCTGTGGTCTGCGTAGCAGGCCACCTTGCCTCTGAAGATGCTAGCCATAGTTGCCAGTGAAACATCTGTTATCTAGACCATGGTCACTAAACCCTTAAGCTCAACACTGCCTGACAGATACTGGCCATGAAAGCCTATACCAGAATACCCCCCAGCTTTGTGTCATCTGCAACAGTAAAACAATAGAACACCCCTTCTGTTCCCTCATCTAAGTCGTTTATGAAGATGTTGAAGAATACTGGGCCCAGGACAACCCTGAGGTACCCTGCCCCATTTGGATATAGAACCATTAAGGACTACAATTGTTCAGCCAACTGCAAATCCATCTGGTAGTAAGTCAGTTCTTCCCACATTGTTCCAGTTTATCAAGAAGAAGGCTATGGTCGGAGCTTCCGGTCAGGAAGGGCGGTGCGAAAGCCGAGGCTTCAGAGCTCTGTTCTCCGTGTGCAGTGGTCCTTGGAAGGAGAGTGATCACTGAAATACTCCCTTGGACAAAGGGAGGTCAGAAGATTTACCAAGAGGGTTGCGGATCGCTGCTCCCCTTTGCCCTCTTGTTTTCCACCACAAGAGGAGGGGGGGTTGTAGCAGTGAAAAGTGACTGGAGAAATTTTTCAAGCTCTGCGGAGGGCAGTAAATCTCAAGGTAGAGACATTAGCACCAGCTGATCTGACTTCTTAGATCACTTAAAGGAGAGAGGGAGGGGGATCTTGTTTTTTCTCTCCCCCTCTTGTTTTTTTCTGTTTTAAATAATTCTTTTTATTAATATCTAAGATCTAGCTCTGGACTCTGTGGATGTTGGTGAGTTGTTTTTTTTTCTTTGCCAAGGAACTGTTTATATGGGTGGAAATTAATAAATGGACTTTGCCGTGTTATAGAAGTTTTTTTTCTCAATGAATTTGGATTAAAAAGATTTTTTGATGGTATAATGGTTTACCATACATTTGGAATTACAAGTTTTATTTTACTTATAAATTTTTGCTGGATTAATGAATTTGTTTTTCTTTTTGTGTGCTTTTTACAGTTGAGTTTTCATTGAATATAAACTGCCTGAGAATTGCCTGGGTTGTTTACTTTTTCTTATCGTGTTTTGTCTGTCTTTTAAGAAACTCATGTTCTTATTGGATTACAATTGTGTTGCCATGACTACTACTACCGGGTGACTATTTTTTTCCCCTTTCTTCTTTCTTCCCTTTGTGTTGGAAGGAGGAGGAGGGTATTGGAAGTATATTTTCTTTTTAAACTCCTATAACAGCGATACTATTTTTACAATGGCCACAAGAGGGAGGAAAGAGAAAGAAAAAGAAGTTAGGCCTTCAACAGAACCAACAGAATCTTCGATGGAGATGCAAAGGGTTATAGATGCAATCTCAGCACTGGGTCAACAGGTTGATAAGAAGTTAGAAGATATGAAAAAAGAATTGACCCAGGACTTGAAGCAGGAGTTTAGGAAGGAAATTCAGAAAGTTAAAGAAGTTGTTGATAATTTGTCAGTGGATCTTAAAGACACGCAAGGAAGGGTACAAACGTTGGAATCTAAATCAGAAGCAGTTATCAAAGACATTGATCGAAATTTAGATGCTATTGCATTAGCAGAAATGAGGGAGAAAGAATTTATATTGAGATTAAGAGCAGTTCCGGAACAACAAGATGAAAATATAAGGGAAATTATTGTTTCTGCTCTAGCCAAGTAGTTAGAGATGAAAGAACAAGATCTTAATTGTGAAATAGATAAAATTTTTAGAGTTAATTCACGTTATGCTAGAGAAAGAAAAGTTCCAAGAGATATATTGATATATTTTGTGAGAAAAGTTACAAGGGATCAAATTTTGAAAAAACATTATAATAGTGGATTGGACATAGTAGGAAAGAGAATAATTGTATTAAAAGAAATTCCTTTAAGAATATTAAGGAAAAGAAAAGATTACTCATTCCTTACAGATAAATTAAAACAACACAATATCCCATTTAGATGGGAGAGATTAGAAGGAGTAACTTTTATGTATAAAGAACAAAGATTTAGATTAAATTCTATTTTAAAGGCGAGAGCATTTTTGGAAAGATACAGGGTAGATTTGAGTGATACATCAAGAGACTTGAAAGAAAATGAAATGACACCAAAAGGCAGTGAAATGGGTGAAGATTTATCTGAGTTGGGGGCTGTTGGACTGGAGCTTAAAAAGAATTTTTAAATATGAATTTAACTATGGATTATAAATACCTAACTTGGAATATAAATGGAATGAATTCACCCCAGAAGAGAAGGAAGACCTTCCATTTTTTAAAGAAATCAAAATTGGATATAATTTGTTGGCAAGAGACTCATATTTGTAAAAAAAGACATTTAAGTATTTGATTCAAAAACAACTTGGAGAAGAATTTATCTCAGCTGGATTAAAAAAACTAAGGGTGTTGTTTTGTATATACAACGAAAGTTGAACCCACAAATGATATTGACTGATGATGAAGGAAGATATGTTGGAGTTGAAGTTAATATACAAGGGACTAAAACGTTGATAGTGGGACTTATGCTCCAAACATTGACAAAGGAGCATTCTATAAAAATTTAATGGACAAATTATTGGATTTACCTTATGAAAATTGGTGCCTTATGGGTGATTGGAATGGGGTAATTTTTCCAATGGAAGATAGACATTCCCAAAAAACATTGAGACTTATGCAAGGAAAATTACCCCAAACATTTTTTGATTTGAAAGACATGTTGGACTTACAAGACATTTGGAGATTTATGAATGGGAATTCTAGGGAATATACATACTATTCAGAGAGATATAAATCATTTTTCCAGATAGATATGTTTTTGATTTCTAAAAGTTTGATGCTGGATGTTACTAAGGTTGAAATATTACCTAAGACTCTTTCAGATCACAATCCAGTTATGTTGACTATTAAAGGGAAAAGAAATACATTCTGATGGAGATTAAATGAGACAATTCTAAGGAAAAATGAAATAGTTGATTCATGTAAAAAAAAGTTAAGAGAATTCTTTCAACTGAATTTACATAAAGGCACTAATAATTCAGTTTAGGATGCCAGCAAAGCCTATATGAGGGGCTATTTTATCCAATATAATGCTCAGACGAGAAGAAAAAGAGAGAAAATCCAACTGATTTTAGATGAAATTAAAAATAAAGAGACTTGTTTGAGAGAGAACCCATTAGATGAAATGTTGATGACTCAAATTAAATTTTTACAAAAACAAATGTCAATGATATTGATACAGGAATTAGAGACTCAAATTAAATTTGCGAAACAGAAGCATTTTGAATTTGCAAACAAACCAGGTAGATGGTTGGCTTACAAATTACGTAAACAAAGACAAAATAATTTAATTTCTAAAATACAACACGAGGGGAGAACTTTGGTAGACAACGTAGGTATTCAAGAAGCCTTCCATTGCTATTAGTCATCATTATATAAAAAGCAAGATGTTTCATTAAATGATATTGACAAATATTTGAGTAAACAAAAATTAACTGTTCTCACTGATCAGCAAAAGTTATTGCTTAACAATCCTATAACGGTTGAGGAAATGTCAACTGCTTTTAAGAAAATTAATAGTGGAAAAGGGCCTGGTCCTGATGTTTTCATCAGCGGCTTATTATAAATGCTTTGAGGATGAACTTTGTTTCCCTCTACAAAGGACTATGAATTCGGTTTTAGAAACAGTTGTAATGCCAGAAACATGGAAGGAAGCTCATATTGCATTGATACCAAAATATCAACAAGATTTGACTTTAACGAAGAATTATAGACCAATATCTTTATTGAGTAATGATTATAAGATATTTACAACAGTGTTGGCGGAATGAATGAAAAATATTCTTAAGAATCTTATTCATGAGGATCAGGCAGGATTTTTGCCTAAGAGACAAATTCGAGATAATGTTCGAAATGTTTTGGACATATTGGAGTACCTGGAACAACATAATGAAAAACAGGCTGCTTTGATATTTGTAGATGCTGAAAAAGCCTTTGACAATTTAAATTAGATTACTAGATCTCTTTTGGGTCAGACGGATCTGGTGACCCATTTACAGGGCCGGTCGGAAGAGTTTGCTGAGCATCTGCAGGACAAAATCGCTCAGATTCATTCCAAGTTGGACTCCAAGCGTGAGACAAGATCTGGGGAGATGCCAGAGGAGCATGCTTACCCTGTTATCTGGGAACAGTTTGACCCTGTTGGGCCTGATGAAGTAGACAGGATCCTCCAGATTGTAAACGCCACCACATGCCATCTAGACCCGTGTCCCTCCTGGCTGGTTAAATCAGCCCGGGAGGTCACATGTGGTTGGGTCCAGGCGATGATTAATACATCTTTGGGAGAGGGGGTGTTTCCGACGGTCTTTAAGAAGGCGTTGGTGCACCCCCTCCTCAAGAAGCCTTCCCTGGACCCTACTGTTTTAAATAACTTCCGTCCTGTCTCCCACCTTCCCTTTTTGGGAAAGGTGGTTGAGAAGGTGGTGGCGCTGCAACTCCAGAGGATTCTGGATGAAACGGATTATCTAGACCCCTTTCAGTCAGGTTTCAGGCCGGGATATGGGACAGAGACGGCATTGGTCGCGCTTATGGATGATCTTTGGTGGGAGCGAGATGGAAGGAGTGCATCCATTCTCACTCTCTTGTACCTCTCAGCGGCTTTTGATACCGTCGACCACGGTATCCTTTTGGGGCGGCTCAGGGAATTGGGGGTGGGCGGCGTTGTTTTACGCTGGTTCGCCTCCTTTCTCCAGGACCATTCCCAATCGGTGGTAATAGGAGAGGAGAGATCTGACCCTCGGCCCCTATTATGTGGGGTGCCACAGGGTTTGGTTCTCTCTCCGCTCCTATTTAACATCTATATGCAGCCGCTGGGCAAGATCATCCGTCACCATGGGATGAGGTATCACCAGTACGCTGATGATACCCAGTTGTACATCTCCATCCCGGGTGAAGTAAGTGTTGCAGTCGACACCCTTTCTCAGTGTCTGGAGGCTGTAGGGGCCTGGATGGGGCACAACAGGCTTCAGCTGAACCCTGGTAAGACGGAGTGGCTGTGGATTGATGGCCTCTCGATTTCCAGGAAGTTGTCATCTTTAACTCTGGATGGGGTGGCACTACCCCGTTCAGATTCAGTGCGAAACTTGGGGGTCCTCCTGGACTCACGACTCCTGCTCGAGGAGCAGGTGGCAGTCGTGGCCAGGAGGGCCTTTGCACAGCTTCGGGTTGTGCGCCGGTTGCGCCCCTTCCTGGATCAGGAGGCCCTCATTATTGCAACGCGCTCTACATGGGGCTACCCTTGAAGAGTATCCGGAAGCTTCAGCTGGTCCAGAATGCGGCTGCACGGGTAGTTTTGGGTGCTATGAGATCAGCACATGTAACACCGCTACTCCGTGAGCTGCATTGGGTACCAGTTTGCTTCCGGATCCAATTCAAGGTGTTGGTTATTACCTTTAAAGCCCTACATGGCATGGGACCAGGGTATCTGAGGGACCGTCTTGTCCCGACCATGTCCGCCCGCCCCACCCGATCATGCAGGGAGGGCATGCTTCGGATCCCTTCATTAAAAGAATTCCATCTGGCGGGGTCCAGGAGGCGTGCCTTCTCTGTAGTAGCACCCGCCCTGTGGGATAACTTGCCCCCTGAGGTGAGACTGGCACCCTCGCTCCTAGCCTTTAGGAAGTCCTTGAAGACCTGGCTCTGCCACCTTGCCTGGAGTGAAGGAAAGGACAGTTCCTCCTGGGGGTGGTTGGTTTAGTGGTTTCCTCCTTTTAAGAACAGACCATCTTTTGGATTTCTGCTTTTTATTTTTATAGTAGTTTTAAATGTCTAGGTTTTATCGTTTATATTTTGATTGTAAACCGCCCAGAGTCTGCCATGGCAGAGATGGGCGGGGATAAATCTAAATAATAAATAAATAAATAAATAAAATTGGTCTTTTTTGTTTAAAGTTTTGGAATCTATGAATTTTGGAGGAAACTTTATTAAATGGATTAAATCTATATATACCCCCCAAACTGCTAAAATAATTGTTAATGGCAATTTTAGTAAACTGTGAATTTTAGTGAATTTAGTAAATGTGAAATTCAAGAAGGTACAAGACAAGGATGTCCTCTATCTCCACTTTTGTTTATATTGGTCTTAGAAGTTTTACTTAGAGATATTAGACAAGATGATGGCATATCTGGTATAAGAGTTAAAAAAGAAGTTTATAAGCTAAGAGCCTTCGCTGACGACCTAGTCATTACTTTAGAAAACCCATTGGATGGGATTGAGTTATTAATGCAGAAACTGAAAGACTTTGGGTCGCTAGCAGGGTTCAAAGTGAATTTACAGAAAGCAAAAGTTTTAACTAAGAATATGAATTGTCATCAACAAGAGAAATTGAAAGAACTAACAATTTACAATGGGAAAAAAAGTAAAATATTTGGGAAAACATTTAACATCAAAGAATGTCAATTTGTTTCAGAATAATTATTTTTCACTCTGGACAGATATAAAAAAAGACTTAGATCGGTGGGAGAAACTACAACTATCATTATTAGGTAGAATATCAGTGATTAAAATTAATATTTTGCCAAGAATTTTATATCTTTTCCAAACAGTTTTAAACAATGGCAGTGTGATATATCTAAGTTTGTATGGCAAGGGAAAAAACCGAGAATAAAATATAAAGTTTTGCAAGATTGAAAAGAAAGAAGTGGCTTGGACCTCCCAGATTCGAAGTTATATTATGCAGCATGTTGTTTAGTATGGCTTAAAGAATGGATTGTTTTGAAAAATGAAAAATTATTGAATTTTTTGATGGTATGATAAAGTTAAAGTTAATGTGGACTTTAAAAATCACTATATTAGAAGATCTTTGTTATGGATTTGGAATAAATATAGGTCAACTTTATGTTATAAGATGCCTCTATGGATTTCTACACAAGAAGCATTCTATAGAACTGAAACAAGAGACTAAGACAAATGGTTGACTTATAAGGACTTGTTAGAAAAAGAACAAGGAGAATACAAAATTAAATCAAAAGAACAACTTGCCTCGGAAGGATATACATTTCAATGGCTCTATAAGCTTTGCAGCTTATAGAGAAATTCAAGTTAGATAAAAAAGACTTTGGATTTCAACAGAGTAAATCGGAATTTGAAATACAACTTTGTGAAACAGATGAACATTTAATTGCCAAAATGTATACATTATTGTTGAGAGGAGAAATGGTGGAAGAACAAGTTAAAGATTGTATGATTAAATGGGCAAAAAATATCGGTCATAACATACATATGCAGCAATGGGAAAATATGTGGACTAAAGGATTGAAGTTTACTTTATGTTATAATTTGAAGGAAAATTTCTATAAGATGATGTATCGATGGTATATGACCCCCCAAAAACTTGCGAAAATATATGGGACTGTTTCTAACATTTGCTGGAAATGTAATAAACAAGAGGGGTCATTTTACCACATGTGGTGGACATGTAAGATTGCAAAGAAATTTTGGACCCAAATACATACGTTGATGCAGAGTATTTTACAAATACAGATTCCGTTTAAACCAGAATTATTTCTATTGGGAATATTGGACTTACAAATAGAAAAACATTTTGTTAGAATTATACAATATATGATAACAGCAGCAAGACTTCTTTATGCACAATTTTGGAAAACTCAGACTCTACCAACAGTACAAGAGTGGATGTTAAAATTGATGGACATGGCAGAAAATGATAAATTGACTTGTTTATTGAAAGAAAATTCAAGTTATCAATATCTCAAAGAGTGGAAACCATTGATGGGCTATTTGCGAAATGCAGGAGGGGCGAAGCTTACATGGGGTTTTGAAGAGTAGATTAAATACAAAAGAGCATATTAAACAAAGAATTATTTCTATCTATTGTATGAAAAACCAACATTTAGGGCAGATTTTTTTATCTAAGTGACCAGAGATAGATTGGAAGTTATCTATTTTTCATATCTTTTTCTTTCTATTACTTTACTACAGTTTTTCTTTTCTTTTTCTTTATTTTGTATTTCTATTTCTTTTTTCGTTTCTAACTTTTAACTATGTATTTTAAAATCTTAATAAAATTTATATATATAAAAAAAGAAGGCTATGGTCTACGTGTAATTAGAAATATACTTACAAATGCCTTACTAAAGTCTAAGTACACTACAACCACAGTGTTCTCTTGATCCACTAAACTAGTCACATTGTCAAAGAAAGCAATAAAGTTTGTCTGGCATGATCTCTTTTTAATGAATCCAGGCTGTTCACTGTTTAATGAACTAAAACTTGTTCACTGCTGAAATGGCAGAGAGATACTGCACCCTGTTCAAAGGCATTCTAAAGATAGGTGATCTTGTAATGGAGTCTGGGGTGAAATTAATTGTTCAATTGCACAGTTTTGAAAGGACAAGTCAGACTGGGTGATTGAGAGAGTACAAATAGGTAGCAGCACTTAATCCCCCGCCATCCTCCTTTCTTTGGGGGGGGGGGGTGTTATTCAGCCTTCCATCACCTGTTGCTACTTGATTCCAAATAGCTCTCAGCCATCAGATAAAGATTAAGAACACCAGAAGAGTGGGATGGATGGACTTGGAAAAATGGTTGGAAAGGAACTTGCTAAGCAACCCCACTGCCCCCTTTTTACTGAAGCTCTAGGAGGCATAAAACAAGAGGGATGCACCTCTGAAACAGTAGAAGAATCTCTTCAAAATTATTGCCAGATGTACTTGATGCTGTTGCATCCTTTACTCAAAAGTGCTTATTTTATAATGAAATTAAGGACCCCAAATTATCCCCTACTTCTCCAAGTGTTCCTCATTTCAGCCTTTGTACTCAGGTGGTGCAATTCTGAGATGCTCTCGGGTGATGGGATGAGATAACGTTTGGCACTCAGATACATTTATGAGGTGGAAAGGTATAAGAAAGGTCTTGTGCAGTTGGCTCATTCTCTGCAAAGCAGCAACAGGAGAGCCCTTTGCATCTGACAGGCATGAGAGAGGCGGCGGGGAAAAAATGGTCCCCCTGACCAACTTCTCTGACACTGCTTTATCTTGTGGGGTTCTAGGCATGACTTTCTATTTGAAGGATATACCCTAATTCATAAATTGCCTCCTCTTCTTTAAAACTTTCCATGGAGTTACCTAGATGGTCTCCTGTAGACGAGGCTTGGTTTCAGCGGTGGTAGCATGGGCAGCAGGAGGGGGTCATGCCTAGAAGGTCATGTCTGGCCCTGCAGCTGCCCTCATTGGGATTGATGGCTGTTGCTGCCACCATTTTGCCTCTTTTGGGGTCTTGCTCGAGAGACAGGTGTGGATGCTTGTTAGACAATAGCTCTTGTCATATGTTGGCTGCTAGAGACTACATTGGACAAAACTGAAGATCTTTGAGGACAGCAAGGTTGGGAGACTGGGTGGGTCATTGGACTGTTTGGTAGTTGGAGGAAGAGGGGCTAGGTTTCTTCTCTGAGGGAGAAATGGAAGAGACTAAGCATACTCTGCCATAGAAGTAGGATCTAGTCTCCTGTTTGGCCTGGGCAAGAACAGGGTTGATAGGTGGTTGGAGGGGAGTATGTTATTAGTTTTCCAAATTTTATTAGAATTTTAAATATACATAGTTAAAAGGGTGAAAATGAAAAAGAAATAGAAATACAAACCAAAGAGAGAAGTAAAAGTGTATAGAAAAGTAAAGAAAAAAAGAAAAAAGATAAGGCATAGATATAGTCAACTTCCGATTTATCTCAGGTCTTAGTAATTTAAAATTTTTTTTTCTTACATGCTAGCTCTATGTATAACATACAAAAACATTTCCTATCTAATATATCAATTTCTATATATATATATATTAGTCTTCAAAACCCCAAATAAGCTTTGCTCCACCTGCATGTTGCAAATAGTCCATTAATGGTTTCCATTCTTTAAGATAGTAACAGTTTGAGTTTTCTTTTAATAAGCATGTCAATTTGTCATTTTCTGCCATGTCCATCAGTTTTAACATCCAATCTTGTATCGTAGGTAAAATCTGGTTTTTCCAATTTTGCGCATATACAAGTCGTGCTGCAGCAATCATATATTGCATAATTCTTACAAATTGTTTTCCCATTTGTTCTTCCCATATTCCCAATAAAAATAATTCTGGTTTAAATGGGACTCGAATTTGTAAAATATTTTGCATTAGTGAATGTATCTGAGTCCAAAACTTCTTTGCAATTTCACAAGTCCACCACATATGATTAGGCTGACCATATTTCCTTGAGACAAAAACGGGACATTGGGATAGAAAAAACGGGACAGGAGTCCACGCGATTGGCTCCTGCCTGCAAACCCACCCCCGATCCGCGTGATTGGCTCCTGCCTGCAAACTCCGCCCCTAATCCATGCGATTGGCTCCCGCCTGCAAGCTCCGCCCCCTGGTCCATGCAATTGGCTCCCACCTGCAAACCCCGCCTCCTGGTCCACGCGATTGGCTCCTGCCTGCAAACCCCTCCCCCTTCCGTGTGATTGGCTCCCACCAGCAAACCCTGCCCCCGGTCCACCCAATTGGCTCCCGCCTGCAAACCCCGCCCCCCGTTATGCGCGATTGGCTCCCACCTACAAACCCTGCCCCCGTTATGCGCGATTGGCTCCCGCCTGCAAACCCCGCCCCCCCAGTCCGTGGAAAAATTGTCTTCCACGAAACTGGTCCCTCGTGCCAAAAGTTTGGGTACCCCTGCTTAAACAGATTACTGTTTATATAAAAAGACTTGCGATCACCCACAAGGTCTGGATCAAGGTTCCCTTTTGCAATAGGGTGAGACTGGAAATATATATATTGACTGTCAAAGGGAACCTTGACCCAGATGCTGCCAATTGGTCCTATATTTCTAGTCTTGCCATATTGTCAAAGTTTGACAATACGGCAAGACTAGAAATATAGGACAAGGTCTAACTAAGGCACACTGGAGTTTGATATCCTAAGATGTTATGGACTGCAGATCTCATCAGCTGCGTCTATTCAGGCGGGAAGGGGCGCCCAGCCCACCGTGGCCCCAACGGTAGACTGTGCCTGTCCAGAGGGGTTCTCCCGCCAGCACCAGCTCCAGCACCGCAGACGCGAACATCGCCTCCCCCGCGCCTGTTCCGAAGGGACAGAACAGGATGTAGCCGGCCCTACCGCCATCCTGCGTATCTCCAGCGAGGGCTGGCATCACCACCAGCAGCAGCAGCTCCAGGAGGTGGAGGCAGCTCCGTACCTGGAGGGGCTGCATCCCACCGTGTAGCTCGGCGGTGCCCCGGCCAACCGGTTCCCTGGCTTGCTCTGGCTGGGACGGCTCCTCCTGCCCGGCATGGACAGGTGGTGAGAGCGCTCTCCTCCCATCCCGGGGCCCGCTGCTGCTACTGGGGTGGAGGAGCTCAGAGCACCACACCGGGAGGCTTCCTGCCGTGCCTCGCTCAGTCCTCCCAGGGACCCGGGACAGCTCGGCTCAGCAGTGCTGCTGAAAGAGGAACTTCTCCGCCTGGCCGGAAGTTTGGAAAGGGTGTGTGAGCGCAGGTAAGCTAGGCTGGCTGCCGGGGCGGAGGGACTGGGGGCCGTGAGGCTCGGCTCGGCTGCAAGAGCGGTGGCGAGGCGAGGCGGCAAGACTGGAGCGCACGAATTGGGCAAAAGCGGCAGAGAGCCCAGCAGATTCCAGGGGGGAAGGCTTGGTCGCCTGCTTCTTGGCAGCGAGGCAAGGCTTGGCAGCGGAACTCCCAGCAGAGAGGCAGGGATGGGATTCAGGGACCGGATCTTTGGTCAGGAGGCAAGGCTCAGGGTCAGGACTCACCAATGCAGGGCTTCAGAGCATGTGGCACCGACAGGATCAGGTAAGGAGGCAGGAATGGGGTGGACTGTGGTGCTATTTCTGCCGATGGGCTCGCACATGGCGAAACAAACGGTCTTCCAGGGCAGCATAGAAGACCGGTGTAGACGGGTGTCTCCGGCAGCGCATGTTGGCTGCGCTGCCCCTTTTATTATTCACATTTTGCGCCGTTTGTGCGTCTTGGCCAATCGGGCCTCGCACTGCTCGGCCCGCCTCTCCACCCTCCTTTGCTGCGCGCTGATAGGCGGGAGGGCTTCATTTTCCAGGCTGTCTCCCAAAACGGGACAATACTGAGATTTTTGTCAAAAAGACGGTACGGTTCAAAAATGCTAAAATAACGGGACTGTCCCGTTCAAAACGGGACGTATGGTCACCCTACATATGATAAAAAGACCCCTCTTTTTTTTTTTTTTACATTTCCAACACAAGTTGGAAACATTCCCATACATTTTGGCAAGTTTTTGTGGAGTCATATACCATCTATACATCATCTTATAAAAGTTTTCCTTCAAGTTATAGCACAAAGTAAATTTTAACCTTTTGTTCCACATATCTTCCCATTGCTGCATTTGTATATTATGTCCAATATTTTTTGCCCATTTTATCATACAATCTTTGACTTGTTCCTCTACCATTTCTCCTTTTAACAGTAATTTATACATTTTTGCAATTAAATGGTCATCTGTCTCACATAATTGTTTCTCGAATTCTGATTTAGTTTGTTCAAATTCAAATTTTTTTAATCTAATTTAAATTTTTCTACAAGTTGCATATATGAAAGCCATTGGAATGTATATCCTTCTAGAGCAAGTTCTTTTGTTTTAATTATATTTTATTTATTTATTTATTTTATTTATTTATTATTTCAATTTATTCCCCGCCCATCTCCCTTGCAAGGGACTCTGGGCGGGTTGCAAGGGACTCTGGGCAATTATATATTGTCCTTGTTCTTTCTTTAAAAAGTCTTTGTAAGTCAGCCATTTATCTTTATTTCTTACTGTTTATTTCTTACTGTTCTGTGAAATGCTTCTTGCGTGGAAATCCATAAAGGTCTTTTATAACACAAAGTTTGTTTATATTTATTCCAAATTCTTAACAATGATCTTCTAATATAATGGTTTTTAAAGTCCACATTAACTTTTACTTTATCGTACCACATATATCCATGCCATCCATATCTTAATTCATGACCCTCCAAATTCAATAATTTTTCATTTTTCAAAGTTATCCATTCTTTAATCCATACCAAGCAACAGGCAGCATAATATAGCTTCAAATCCGGTAAACCTAGTCCGCCTCTTTCTTTTGAGTCTTGAAAGACTTTATATTTTATTCTTGGTTTCTTTCCTTGCCAAATAAATTTAGAAATATCCCATTGCCATTGTTTAAAAGGTTCTTCTGATGCTAATATAGGTAGTGTTTGAAAAAGATACAAAATTCGTTCATTTTAATTACTGAGATTCTACCTAACAATAATTGTAGTTTATGACCTTCGTCATAAGGCTCCTCAACTCCTCCTCGCTTTCAGCCATCAAAGTGGTATCATCTGCATATCTAAGATTGTTAATGTTTCTTCCAGCGATTTTAACTCCAGCCTTGGATTCCTCAAGCCCAGCACATCGCATGGTGTGTTCTGCATACAGGTTGAATAGGTAGGGTGAGAGTATACAGCCCTGCCGTACTCCTTTCCCAATCTTAAACCAGTCCGTTGTTCCGTGCTCTGTTCTTACCGTTGCTACTTGGTCGTTATACAGATTCCTCAGGAGGCAGACAAGATGACTTGGTATCCCCATACCACCAAGAACTTGCCACAATTTGTTATGATCCACACAGTCAAAGGCTTTAGAATAGTCAATAAAACAGAAATATATGTTTTTCTGAAACTCCCTGGCTTTCTCCATTATCCAGCGGATATTGCAATTTGGTCTCTAGTTCCTCTGCCTTTTCTAAACCCAGCTTGTACATCTGGCAATTCTCGCTCCATGAATTGCTGGAGTCTACCTTGCAAGATCTTGAGCATTACCTTACTGGCATGTGAAATAAGTGCCACTGTTCGATAGTTTGAACATTCTTTAGTGCTTCCCTTTTTTGGTATGGGGATATAAGTTGATTTTTTCCAATCTGATGGCCATTCTTGTGTTTTCCAAATTTGCTGGCATATGGCATGCATCACCTTGACAGCATCATCTTGCAAGATTTTAAACAGTTCAGCTGGGATACCGTCGTCTCCTGCTGCCTTGTTATTAGCAATGCTTCTTAAGGCCCATTCAACCTCACTCTTCAGGATGTCTGGCTCTAACTCACTGACCACACTGTCAAAGCTATCTCCAATATTATTATCCTTCCTATACAGATCTTCCGTATATTCTTGCCACCTTTTCTTGATCTCTTCTGCTTCTGTTAGGTCCTTACCATCTTTGTTTTTGATCATACCCATTTTTGCCTGGAATTTACCTCCGATGTTTCTAATTTTCTGGAAGAGGTCTCTTGTCCTTCCTATTCTATTGTCTTCTTCCACTTCCGCACATTTCTTGTTTAAAAATAATTCCTTATCTCTTCTGGCTAACCTCTGGAATTTTGCATTTAATTGGGCATATCTCCCACTATCACTGTTGCCTTTTGCTTTCCTTCTTTCGTGGGCTACTTCCAGTGTCTCAGCAGACAGCCATCTTGCCTTCTTGGTTTTCTTTTTCTTTGGGACGTTTTTTGTTGCCGCCTCCTGAACAATGTTGCGAACTTCTGTCCATAGTTCTTCCGGGACCCTATCTACTAAATCTAGTCCCTTAAATCTATTCTTCACTTCCACTGCATATTCATTAGGAATGTTAGTGAGCTCATATCTAACTGATCTGTGGGTCTTCCCTATTCTCTTTAGTCTGATTCTAAATTTTGCAATAAGAAGTTCATGATCTGAACTACAGTCAGCTCCAGGTCTTGTTTTTACCGACTGTATAGATGTCCGCCAGCTTTGGCTGCAAAGGATGTAGTCAATCTGATTTCGGTGTCGACCATCTGGTGAAGTCCATGTATAAAGTCGTCTTTTAGGTTGTTGGAAGAGAGTGTTTGTTATGCACAGTGAATTGTCTTGGCAAAATTCTATCAGCCTATGTCCTGCTTCATTTTGTTCTCCCAGACCATGCTTGCCTGTAATTCCAGGTGTCGTTTGACTACCCACCTTAGCATTCCAGTCTCCTGTAATGAAAATAACATCTCTTTTTGGTGTATTATCCAGTAGGTGCTGCAGATCCTCATAGAACTGATCTACTTCTGCTTCTTCAGCATCTGTGGTTGGGGCGTATATTTGGATCACTGTGATGCTAAATGGCTTACCCTGAATTTGAACTGAGATCATTCTATCGTTTTTTGGATTGTATCCAAGCACTGCTTTAGCCACTTTATTATTAATTATGAAGGCTACTCCATTTCTTCTGTTGTCGTCTTGTCCACAGTAGTAGATCTGGTGGTCATCTGATGTGAAGTGGCCCATTCCAGTCCATTTCAGTTCACTGACACCTAAAATGTCTATATTTAATCTTGACATCTCACCAATAACCACATCCAATTTGCCCTGGCTCATAGATCTTACATTCCAGGTTCCTATGGTGTGTTGATCTTTAGAACATCGGATTCGTCGTTCACCACCAGCACCGTCGGCTGCTAGCCGTCCTTTCGGCTTTGAGCTAGCTGCGTCTGCATCTGGGGCTAGTTGAACTTATCCTCTGTTCCTCCCCAGTAGCATTTTGACCATCTTCCGACCTGGGAGTCCCATCTTCCGATGGTATACCGACATATCAGCAGTCAAACCTGGGGATGCCTGATTCCTTAGAGCCACCTTAGATATTTAATTTTAATCATAGTCAACGTCACTTTAGAACTATCTGCCTCTTGGATTTTATTTTATTTTATTGTATTGTAATTTATTGTAATTCTATTTTTATCATAGTTTTTATTATATTTTGTTGATATTGTGTTGTGAACCGCCCAGAGTCCCTCCTTGAGGGGGAGATGGGCGGTTATAGAAATTCAATAAATAAATAAAATAAATAAATATCTCTGGTTGTACTGATCCATTTAGTTTTCACGGCAAGAATACTGGGGTGGGTTGCCATTACCTTCCCCAAGGATCGTATTTATACAATATATACAATATATATACAATATATACAATATATATATACAATATATACAATATATATACAATATATACAGGAATGTAATTTAGAAAAAATTTCCAATGAACAAAAAGATATAACAAATAATTTGATTATGACTCAAGAAATAATAGATGCAATTAAGAAGTTGAAAATAGGTGAAACTCCAGGTCCTGATGGACTGTTGGCTGGCTACTATAAATATTTTAGAGAACAACTAACAGAACCACTTAAAAAACTATTTAATTCAGTACTAGAAGGAAACAAAATACCACAATCATAGACTGAAGCCAAAATTACTCTAATTCCAAAGGAAAATCAAGATTTAATGAAATGCCAAAATTACAGACCAATTTCTTTATTAAATAATGACTACAAATTGACCAATGACTATAAATTATTCACTATCATATTGGCTGAAAGACTAATTTTTTTTTACAAAATTTAATAAATTCGGACCAAAACGGATTTCTTCCAAACAGACAAATAAAAGAAAATTTACGTACAGTAATAAATTAGATAGAATACACGTATTGTCAGGGGAAGCAGAGAAGAGGGCGGAGCACTGGATAAGAAGCGGGCACGCAGCTCAGAGAGCCTAGCCTATTTCCCCAAACGTCAGAAGAAAGCTCCGCCCTAGGTTGAGCTGATATACTTGGGAATCTTCAGGCACTGTTAGTTTAGCAGGATTTCTGCTTGTAGGTATGCAATAAACACTAGAGACTAGATTCCAGGCCTCGGCGTGTTATTTCTGCATCTACACACGACATCAATCCTGCTAAACCAAAACTCCCATCGAAAGAGGGAGGAACACATAAACCAGGAGAATGGCTTCTCAGACACAGGAATTGCAGCAGGCCATAATCCAATTAGCAGCGGCCTTGACACAACACCAGCAGCAGGTCGACGACCAGATTAATAACTTACAGGCGGCGATGCTTCAGCAGATCCAACAACCAGCCCCAGTCGTCCAGCAGCCGGCACCAGTGGCAGCACCCCCACCAGTCGTTCTGCGATCCCCAGGGTGTTTACCAGAGAAATTTGGGGGAGAGACGGCACAGCTCAGGACCTTCGTCGCCCAGTGCACCATGTTTTTCGACAGCAGACCAGCCGAGTTCCCGACGGAGAGGTCCAGAGTCACATTCATTTTAAGTTTGCTGAAAGGCTCAGCCGCAAGATGGTCCATCCCCATGGTGGAAGCTAACGACCCAATTCTGGACAACTACCAGAACTTTATGGCCCGTTTCAGAGCCCATTTTGATGATACAATCAGAGAAGTCACTGCCAGCAGAGAGATCCGACGGCTCCGACAGGGGAACAGGAAAGTAGGAGCGTACATCGCAGATTTCAAACTGCTGGCAGGAGATTTGGGCTGGAATGAGGTGGCATTGAAGGATCAGTTTAAACAAGGACTGGACGAAGAGATTGAGATGGAGTTAGTGCGGCAGGGCACTCCAGCAACATTGGAAGACCTATACCAGTTAACAGTCGTCATAGATGCTCGATTGGCTTCGGCCAGGGAGAAATAGGGCAGGAACCCGACCGGCTTGTCCAGGTTTTGCTACCCCCTCTAACACGTTTGTTCCCCTGAGCGCGGAAGAACCCATGCAGATAGGGGCCACAAGAAGGGGGCTCTCTGAAGCCGAGAGGCAAAGGAGAAGGGACAATGCACTTTGTTTTTATTGCGGGGGGCCAGGGCACATTGCAAGGGTGTGCCCGACCAGACGCCAGGCAGCCCCGGTAAGATTTACAACCCAAGGCACAGAGCAGGCCCACATTCCAGCCGCTTCTTCTCAGCAGTTAAACTCCAACGGCCCCCCTTGTCAGAGCCCCGTAGGGCGGCCATCCAGCAATTAAGAAGGGCTCAGACGGCAGATCACAACCAAGATTTTTATATTGTTCCAGCCACGCTGACTACAGATTCCAAGCAACTATTACCGGTAAATGTTATGATTGATTCCGGGGCAACAACCCATTTTATAGATGGGGAAGCGGTGGAAAAGTTTCACTTTTCAACTATTGCACTACCAAGCCCCAACCATTGACGGGCAACCTCTCAAGGCCGGCGCGATCGAACGTTGCACCCTGCCGATTCAGCTAAACATCGCAGATCACTCGGAGTGGATCCAACTGTACGTTACTGCCTCCTTGCAAGTCCCAGTCATTCTCGGGGCACCTTGGTTGAGACTTCACAACCCCAATTTGGACTGGATGACCGGAGCAGTTTCCTTTCCCTCTCAAGACTGTCGGCACCACAAATTGCAGGGCATTACCCAAGCCCAACTGGCAGCTGCAAGCCGGGAAGCAGGGAAGGCTCCACTGCCAACAAAGTATGGAGATTTTGCAGACATCTTCGGAGAGCAAGAGGCCACGGTGTTGCCCCCCAATAGATCTTTCGAATGTACCATAGATTTGAAGCCTGGAGCCAAGATCCCAGCGGCACGGCATTACACAATGTCCCCAAAGGAGCTAGTTATACTGAAGGAATATTTGGATGCCAACCTAAAAAAGGGTTTCATTCGGCCATCGACATCACCGGCATCTGCACCTACCTTCTTCATGCCTAAAAAGCCCGATCCTTTCGCCCCGGCGGCACAGGCTGGCGATAAGGGACCCCCCATGCGCACGGTGCATGACTACAGCGCACTCAACGCAGTCACCGTTAGAGACCACTACCCTCTTCCAGTGATATCGGAGTTGCTAGATCGCCTGCAAAAGGCTCGTATTTTTACCAAGCTAGACCTCAGGAATGCCTACAATTTGATCAGAATAAAGCCAGGCCATGAATACTTAACGGCTTTTAACACCAGATATGGTACGTTTGAGTATTTAGTCATGCCTTTTGGACTAAGTAATTGTGGGGCAGTATTTTCCAGGTTCATGAACCACATTTTCTCAGACTTGTTAGATAAATATGTCATTGTGTATCTGGATGACATTCTGATTTATTCTGAGGACCCCACCTCCCACATTACCCATGTGCGTAATGTTCTGCAGAGATTAAGAGAGAACAAGCTGTTTGCGAAATTAGAAAAGTGCGCTTTTGACTTAACGCAATTAGACTATCTGGGATACAGGATTTCCACAGAAGGCGTAGCCGTGGATCCTGCAAAGGTCCAAGCAATTATGTCATGGAAGCCTCCCCGTAACGTCAAGGAGCTCCAACAATTTCTGGGGTATGCGAATTTTCTTCACAAGTTCATTGCCTCATATGCGGAGAAAGCGCGTCCCCTTACTCAGCTGTTAAAGAAAAACAGACGCTTTTGCTGGGGGGAACAGCAGCAAGCGGCCTTTCAAGAATTTAAACAGCTGTTTACCTCCCCACCACTCCTGAGGCACCCGAACCCTGCAAAACAGTTCCACGTCCAGTGCGACGCCTCTAACTTTGCCGTCGCCGCCATTTTACTCCAAGCGGCGGACGAAAGGGGGGAAGATTTATTACCCTGTGCCTATTTCTCTCGCACGCTGTCACCAGCAGAGAGGAATTACGATGTTTTTAACAAGGAACTGCTTGCCATAAAATCAGCCTTTCAAGAATGGAGGCATTGGTTAGAGGGAGCAGCTTTGCCAATCAAGGTTTACACAGACCATAAAAACTTAGCACTGTTGCAGAGCTCGGGATCCCTCAACCCCCGTCAGGTCAGATGGAGTCAATTTTTTTCACGCTTCAATTTCGTCATCTCGTATTTGCCAGGCAAACAAAACAAGCTGGCTGACGCGTTGTCTAGGCAGCCGCAGGACATTGCAGAACCTGACCAAGCCACCCAAGCCACGATCTTGCACCCTCAAAATTTTGAGAAGCCTCCCGAAGGGGTCCAAGTAGAGAACTTGGCAGCAGTCAGACTAGTAGATGATCTCCTTGTAAGAATCAAGGCGCAGCAGCAACAAGACCCCTACGCACGGGCTAGGCTGGATGACCTCCAGGGGGCCCAGCATGGTACACCGTCCCCTTTCACAGCGGAGGCAGGGACCCTTTGGCATAGTGGGCGGCTTTATGTTCCCAAGACCCTGAGGGAAGAAGTATTACAGCTCTGTCATGATAGCCCAACGGCAGGACACGGGGGGGTGTTCAAAACACTGCACAGAACACTCAGAGACTACTGGTGGCCCAAGATGGCAGCACACATCAAGTCTTACGTGGCCTCTTGCCACGTGTGTAGACGCGCTAAAACGGTTGCAGGGAAACCAGCAGGCCTTTTGCAGCCCCTGCCCACCCCCCCCCAACCTTGGGACACTGTCTCCATGGATTTTATCACCGACTTACCACAGGCACAGGGTTTCACTTCCATCCTGGTGGTGGTAGACTGCTTTACAAAAATAGTGCACTTCATTCCCTGCAAGGGCCTACCAACAGCACAAGTTACAGCACAGCTCTTTTTGGACAATGTCTTCCGATATAGAGGTATGGTTAACCACTTGATCTCAGATCGCAGTTCGCAATTTACTTCCAGGTTCTGGGGGGCACTTTTCCAGACGTTGGGGGTTAAAATACACTTGTCTTCTGCGAATCATCCTTGCAGTAATGGCGAAGCAGAGAAAACTAACCAGTTATTGCAGCAATATCTCAGATGTTACATTAACTACCGGCAGGACAATTGGCCAGAACTTCTCCCCATGGCAGATTTCGCTTACAACAATGCAGTACATTCCTCAACCAAGATGTCCCCTTTCCAGGCTCTCTATGGCACAAACCCGAGAGTGTTGCCCCTTTCCTCACAACAAACAGCTGTGCCTGCAGCCACGGATTTCCTGGCAGAAAGACAGGCAGCCCATCACCTGTTAGCAGAGCAGCTAGAGCTGGCAAAGGCAGCCTATAAACGGAACGCAGATGAACACAGACAGGAAGGACCCCCCATATCACCAGGAGACAAGGTCTGGCTCTCTACAAAGTTTCTGCCCACTAACAGACCTTGCAAGAAGCTGGACTCTAAGTTTATTGGCCCTTTTCAAGTGATACAGCAAATAAACCCTGTGGCTTATCGTTTGCAGCTTCCACACTCCATGAGGATTCACCCGGTGTTTCACAAGTCCTTGTTAGTCAAAGATTCCCCTCCAAGTGCCTTGCGGTCGCATACCCCCCCCCCCACCTCCAGTACTGGTCCAAGGGGAACCGGAGTACGAAGTGCAAGAGATTTTGGACTCCAGAAGGAGGGGCAGGGGGATTCAGTATTTAATACACTGGAAGGGGTATTCTCAGACAGAGCGCTCCTGGGAAAATGCCAAAGATGTTCACGCACCCTTCCTAGTGCATAGGTTTCATCAGATTTTTCCTCACAAGCCACGGCCAGCGCGACTCCCAGACCTACAGCCCCCAGCTGAAGACGAGGAAGCCGACCAGCCTGAGGATTTCGTGAGTTGCCAGCAACCATTCCTGCTCCCCCTGTCAGACCCAGCGAGGGGGGAGGAGGAGGATTCGCATCCCTCCACCTCTGGTTGCCAGCTCCCAGGAGGGGGGAGGGAGAACCTTTCTAACGATTTAGCTGTTTTTCAGGAGAGGCCAGCTGCACCCGGACTATCAGATCAAACAGAGAGACGCGAGCCTTCCCCCGACATTCCTTTCCTGGATGACCTCCCTTCACTGCCCAGCTCCCAGGAAGAGGAGCAGATAGACACTTTTTCACATGGGATCCTGCCCGACACCAAGGACGAACGGGGGGAGGGAGTTGCTATGGAGTTTTTGGATGGGGAGGGGGGTGGTGTCAGGGGAAGCAGAGAAGAGGGCGGAGCACTGGATAAGAAGCGGGCACGCAGCTCAGAGAGCCTAGCCTATTTCCCCAAATGTCAGAAGAAAGCTCCGCCCTATACTTGGGAATCTTCAGGCACTGTTAGTTTAGCAGGATTTCTGCTTGTAGGTATGCAATAAACACTAGAGACTAGATTCCAGGCCTCGGCGTGTTATTTCTGCATCTACACACGACACGTATATACACAATGAGAAACCTATAATGCTATTATTCTTAGATGCAGAAAAAGGTTTTGATAACGTAAATTGGGATTTTATAATTAAAACATTAGATCATAGAAATTTTGGAGAAAAATTTGTAAAAGCAATTCAAGCCATTTACAAATTACAAAAAGCCAAAATTATAGTGAATGAAGAAGAAACACAAGAATGCAATATAGAAGAAGGTACTCGTCAAGGATGCCCATTATCTCCATTAATATTTATACTGGTACTAGAAGTTCTACTGGAAAAAATTAGAAAAGATGACAATCTAGAAGGAATTAAAATTAAAAAAGAAACGTACAAATTAAAAGCATTCGCTGACGATTTGGTCATAATACTACAAAATCCAATAGACTCAATAGATAATTTAAACAAAAAACTGCAAGAATATGGAGATCTAGCAGGTTTTAAAATAAATAAACAAAAGACCAAGATGATAAACTTAAATATGATGAAAGAAGATCGAACAAAATTAGAACAAAAAACAGGATTCCAAAATGTAAAACAAATAAAATATCTAGGAATATAGATAACTGCCAAAAATATGTTGTTGTTTATTCATTCAGTCGCTTCCGACTCTTCGTGACTTCATGGACCAGCCCACGCCAGAGCTTCCTGTCTAGTTGAAAGAATGGATAACATTGGAAAGTTCAAATACATTAAATTTAGAAGGACATGATAACAGATTCGGTTGGCACGGATATATGTGGTATAATAAAAATAAAATTAATAAGGCATTCAATAATCATGTAATTAGGAAATCAATATTAAGAATCTGGAATAGATACAAAAATTCTTTATTACCTACTCTTCCGCTGTGGACATCTCCTCAGGAGGCATTTGCCAGAAAAGAAAATCCAAGTGATAAAAATTGGTTAAGATATAAAAATTTACTTAAATTTATTGGAAATAATTATGAATTTAAAACAAGGGTTAAAAATTGTTAGAATTAAAAACCAGTGACATAAAAACAAAAAACTATATGATTAAATGGGAAGAGAACCTAGGACGAGAAATTAGATATGAAGATTGGCAAACTATATGGACCAAAAATATCAAATTCACTTTGAGTAATATTTTAAAAGAAAATTGCTATAAAATGATCTTTAGATGGTATATGCCTCCAGAGAAATTGTTCAAAATGAAATATTTAGGCTCAAATATATGTTGGAAGTGTAAAATAAAAGTTGGTTCTTATTATCATTTATGGTGGTCATGTAAAAAAACAAAAAAATACTGGGAAAAAATTCATCACTGTATTTGAAAAATCATGGAGATTAATATGGAAAAAAAAACAGAATTCTATTTATTGGGACTAATGGATGTAAAGATTAATAAAGACTGCAAAAAACTATTACTACACTTGATAGCAGCAGCAAGGATAACCTTCGCACAACATCGACATACCCCGTCAACGGAAGAATGGATTACCAAATCAAAGGAACTAGCACAGATGGACAGACTAATGAATGTAGTAAGAGACAAAGAATTGGGAAATTATGAACTAATATGGAATCCCTTTTTAAAATTTATACAAAAGGAATACAATATTAAATTATTTTTGTAAGATTGGAAATAGATTAGGAATAAATACTATAAAGAAAATAAATGTATAGTTATACGAAAAAGGTTAAAGCACTGAAAATATAGAATGAAATAAATGAAAATATAAGAAAAAGATAAAAATAAACTAAGCAAAGAGACATAATACAAATATAGAAATGAAATACAAAAGCGACCGAAAGACAAAGAAAATAGAACAACTTAGCAAATAAAAAAAATGTTTCTTCGTGAAGGAAACAGGAAGTCTTTTAAATTAATTGTTATATATGTTACTCTTGTTGTTGTTGTTATTGTTATTATTGTTGTCCTATGTAGTAGATTGTAAATATGTCATATATGTTGTAACTCTTTGTAAATGTAACTATTTTTGTTTGTCTATAAATATTTTAAATAATAAAATATTTACCAAAAAAAAACAACAACCTCAGATATGCAGACGATACCACCCTAATGGCAGAAAGTGAAGAGGAACTAAAGAGCCTCTTGATGAGGCTGAAAGAGGAGAGTGCAAAAGCTGTCTTGAAACTCAACGTTAAAAAACCTCAGACCATGGCATCTGGTCCCATCACTTCCTGGCAAATAGAAGGGGGAGAAATGGAAGCAGTGACAGATTTTATTTTCTTGGGCTCCAAGATCACTGCAGACGGTGCCTGCAGCCATGAAATTAAAAGACGCTTGCTCCTTGGGAGGAAAGCTATGGCAAACCTAGACAGCATATTAAAAAGCAGAGACATCACCTTGCCGACAAAGGTCCGTATAGTTAAAGCAATGTCTGTAGCTTGAATCATGTCAACTGGATTTCTATTTTCTCAGTGGAAACGTTTCGCTCCTTATCCAAGGAGCTTCTTCAGTCTGAGCAAAGTTAGTAAGGGAATCCAGTGTTCAAGGAAGGATAGAATAGATAGATTGATTGAATAGAGGTGGGGGCCTCAGGCACAATCTTTCCCCTATTTTCCTTCCTGCTTTGTCTTCTGTGCCTAGGAAGATTAAGACCATTTCGCAAGCTCAACAGCAGCATGGTAATCTTAACGATCCTCCTTTAGATGATAAAGGGACTTAGAAATAAGCATCTCAAAATAACCATGACCTAGCCCCAGGTGCAAGGTCACACAGCCACCCTAGAAACATATTTAAGGATTCCCTTACTAACTTTGCTCAGACTGAAGAAGCTCCTTGGATAAGGAGCGAAATGTTTCCACTGAGAAAATAGAAATCCAGCTGACATGATTCAAGCTACAGACTGTTCCACCTGGATGACTGAGAACCTTCATCTACAGTTAAAGCAATGGCTTTCTCAGTAATAACATATGGCTGTGAGAGTTGGACCATAAGGAAGGCTGAGCGCCGAAGAATTGATGCTTTCAAACTGTGGTGCTGGAGAAGACTCTTGAGAGTCTCTTGGACTGCAAGGAGGTCAAATCAGTCAATCGTAAAGGAAATCAACCCTGACTGCTCATTGGAAGGACAGATACTGAAGCTGAAGCTCAAATACTTTGGCCACCTAATGCGAAGAGAGGACTCACTGGAAAAGACCCTGATGCTGGGAAAGACTGAAGGCAAAAGGAGAAGGGGACGGTAGAGGATGAGATGGTTAGATAGCATCACTGATGTAATGAACATGAATTTGAGCAAACTCCGGGAGACAGTGGAGGACAGGAAGGCCTGGCATGCTATGGTCCATGAGGTCACAAAGAGTCAGACATGACTAAACGAGTGAACAACAACAACAACATGTCAGATTTTTACTTTGACCTTTTTATGATTTCCTGGAGTGGTACAACAAGCCAGGTGTGGCTGGCTAGTCACCAAGCTACAGAAGTATCTCCAGCACGAGATGGTAGCTCAGAGACTCTGTAATCAAAATTCTAACAAGATATCTAGAGATCTTTCATAAGATCTCTAGAACCACAAAATCAGTTCGGAATTTCATCTGCTGGAATCCTCCAATCTGGCCAAGTTTTTTGGAGTTTGGCAAGATCCAACTAGAAGCCTCTTCTTCATTCTGACTGAAGAAAACCAGCTAGAAAGCAGGGTTTTGGTGCCTTGTCTGGTGTTACATCCTAAAACTCTTGAGCAGGAAGGGAGCTCCCTAATGGCCTGTGGGAAAATTAAATTCATCATAATAGAACGTTCCTAAAGTGCTTCTCTGAAGACCCTGAGACTCTTGCTGAGCAAGAAGACTCTCAAAGGCATTTGGACCTCTTCAACTTTTTTTCATGTGGGCATTCTTGAGAGTCTTGGTGAGGCTTACTCCCAAGTAATATACCTGTCACTGCAGCTAGTGGCATGTTTTTCTCTCCTGTTCCTGGGACCTGTCTTCTTGGCCTTCCTGCCCTTTGCCACCAGGGCCAACCCCACTACCTCTGATTTGCCTTCCACCTCAGTTGCTCAGCATCTTTTGGCTCAGGCCATAACATTTCAAAATGTTTACTTTCCCTTTTCCCTACTGTGGCAGTTTTTATGTTAAGAAAATAGGACAAATCCTCCCTTTCCTTTTGGCCAGGACATAATGTGATACAAAAAAATTACATATTCTGAGGATCTCTTTGGCATCAAAGGAAACTCTGATGTCTTAAGAAGGAATCTGGAATATCTGGGGGAGAAAGAAGTGTGGGATGAAGACCCCTAAGAAGAACCTCATCCAGCAAGAAAAATTGGGATGGGCCACTCAGATCTTCTTCGCTAACGATGGAATTCCCATGGCCCAATGCTTGTTTGTAAATAACAGCAATGAAATCCCCCCCCCCCCCGAATCGTTAGGAAGAAGGCTAGGTCAGAGTCCTGGCCCTGGCCATCTTGTTTTCTTCTTGGATGGAACTGTTTTCGTGTGGGTGGGGTGGGTATCAATTATTTGCATGATTGTCCTAATTGTCCTTATTGCGCTTACGCTGAGCACTGCTGAGTTGAAAAGATTGTGCTGATTAGAAGCAGCTTCATGCTGCCTATTTATTTGCAGTGTTGTGGGGGGAGGGGCAGGAAGGGGTTCTCTGCTGTGCTTATTCCCAGGTGGATTCTGTCAAGGGGAAGGCCCTTTTCCAACGGGGAGCACAGGAAGCGTTTGTTTGGGCTGGTTACTTGAGTCCCTGTCCCTCTCCCATCCTCCTCCACAGAAGAACCAAGTACTGAAACCAGCTGTCCTTCTGGCAAGAGACCCATGGAAGGAATTGGACGGGATTGGTTTTTTCCTTTCTCCTTTCCTTGGGGGATTGCGCAGAACGCTAGAAAATGACTGGTGTCTGGAATGCTGAAGGTGGGCACTGCCAGCCTTCTGCCCCAGGGCAGATGCCAGTGGTCAGCTTCTTCTCTGATATTTGCCAGCCTCATTGCCTTTAGCTGTTTGCAGAGGGACCTGCTCTGCGCACTTACTTTTTATAGCATGAAGGATTTTTCAAAGTGCCATTTATTTATTTTATTAGGTTGGGAGATGCTGAGGCTGAACTTGTCAGGGTCCTGCTTCAGCAAGGCTTGTGTCGCACCCTCTTCAGGGGTCCTGGGGTGCCTCTGTCTCATTTGGAAACTAGGCTGCCCTGGGGGAGCACTGCCTCCCCTCCCCAGTTCTGATCAGTTAATGTGGCATCAGGGATGCCTCCACCTGGGCACAAAGGTCTAACGTTAGGGATGTTTGGTCCCCTCTGCCCCCTCTCCCGATAAAGAAAGTCAGAGGTGGAAATAAATGACTTCTGGCTGATGGAACCTAAGAGCGTTCTGGGGGGGAGTGCCCAGAGTCCCTCCTCCCCCTGCCGTTCTGTCATCACACATACTGGAGAGTGGTGAGCGGAGGAGCTGGAAGGACAGCAGGGAATCCACCAATGCCAAAGAGGCCAGAATCTGAGCAACAGTCTATTTTACCATTATATCTGCATGCTGTGTATACTTAGAAGTAAGACACGTTGAGACCCGTGAGACTTACTGCCATATGAGAAAGGGTATACAGAATTGCAGCCTTATGTGGCTTCCAAGCCTATGGGACTGGGAGTAAGCCCCATGGAATACAGTGGGACTTGCTTCTAAATAAGCCTAGCCAGAATTTAGTAGGACTTTGGTGTCATAAGGCTATGTCAGATATGAGTCAAGTCAAAAGGCAAATGGAAACAAAAGGTTTTTATTTTTCAAGCTGTTTGCAAAGAGCTGGTGGACTCAACCGTGCTAGGAAACAATTTGCACTAGAAAAGAGCCACACCCAGCAACAATTAGAGCTCATCTTTTATAGCCCTTTGCCCGGACGCTTTAGCCCTCCTCCTTTTACCCATAGGCTGGGTAGTCAGGAGTGAACAGCCTATACCGTCCGTCTCAATTGTCCCGCCTCTGTTTACATCTCCCACTACCCACTTCTTAACTCCCCTTCCCCTTTATTTATTTATTTCCTTGTATGGAAGGCTTCCTACCTTAAGCATTGCTCATTAGTTTCATCTCTAACCGCAAAGCTTCCTATAGCAAGTGGTTAGAATCAGCTCGCTAAAAATATATTTTTAGCGTTTCCTGAAGGTGGTTTTGGTAGAAGCTTTGTTAGCTAGCATTGGAAAGTCTCAAAAAGCTTCACTTAGATTTATGAGTTTAAGATTATTAATTCCTTGTTAATAATAACGAATTTTATATTTTTATCAGTTATAAGATGGAAAAAACAGAAAAGAGATTGTCCACCAGAGGGGCTAAATGAATGCCTATTTGTTTTTACTTTACTGATTCACTAAATAAGTAGACCATTTTATATTTTCAACTCTTACAGGTCACCTTCCCCAGCCCTGCCCCTAGCAGATATGTGTGGACTTCAGTTCCTACTCAGGAATTTGGGAAACTGAAATCCACCCCTATGAAAAGCACACAGGCTGAACCATCCTGAAGTCCCCCCCACTTTCACAGAAGGCCCTTCCCTGCCTTGCCCCTCCGTAATGGGCTGTGCTCTCCTTGGGCACCCAGCCCCTGTACTGGGGAGAAAAAGTCTTCCTCTTCAGCCAAGCATCTGCACCAAACAGGAGATCATTATTTATTAAATGTGTGTGCTGTCTGACTCCTGACTGGTTTGTCTGGATGTTTTATACCTGTTTATGGCAGGATATAAATTAGCAACAATGGAGCACAGCGGGTGGGAGTGGGAATCTTCATCAGATGCCTTCAAGACCCACCAATTCTGCAGGTACCTGAGCGGAAAATCACGTGAGTACATTTTGCAGTCCGAGTTCCTAAAGCCAGAAGGCATTGCAGTGTTTGGCAGGCCAGGGAGGCCTTCCTTGCAAGCCCATCCTTCTCTGAATTAACCCAACTGCCCAGATTATGAACCCCAAACTAGCCGGGCTGGTCAGGTAAACCCATCCCTGGGCGGCAGCGCTCCTCCGCCCACCCGGCCCTGTGTGCTTTTTGGGGGCAGGGGGGACTCGTTCAGCCCACCCTGGAGGGTTTGGGTGCTGCCAGGAGGCGGGCTGTGTTGGGCAGCAGCACAGCAGCAGCAGGGTGGGTCTGGCATTCCCCGGATTTCTGCAGCAGGAAGTGGTGCGGAAAGGATCCGTTTCCCAAGGCTGCCACGAGTTTTCATTTCTGAGCAAAGAGTTTCCTGCCCCTTGAAGACAGCCTGGCAAGCAGGGAAGTTGTAACCCAGCTCTGTCTCCTGACTTTCTAGCAGGAAGGAAGTCTGTTTATTTAAACTCGATACCCTCCCCAGGTTTAAGTAGTAATAAAAATAATCAAGGAGCCTTCATACATGTGGGAATTGCTCCACACTGCAGTGGGAGAAAAGGCCTCAGGCTGGCCTTCTTCCTCATTGTGTCATTTTGTGGCAAATTTGCAAAAACAACAACAACCCAAAACAAAACAGACTTGTGGGTATGAATTCAGCCATTTCAGTGTGACGGTGTTAAGTGAAACCTCCACAGTTTTCTAATGCCTGCAGCTTCATGCAGGTGTTAGAAGGAAATCTTACCAAAGGTCTGTTCCGAGCTGGGAATGACGAAGCGCGGGCAATTGCTTGAACAGAGGTGGTTGCTTTATTGATCCAAGAGCACGAGATACAGGATAAACGTGTTGTCGGAGGTGGCCACACATGTATTTCCCCGCTAGCCCCTTATATAGAGACGTTGATCTTTGTTAGAAAACAGGAGCGTGAAAGACGGTGTTTGTTTTAGCTAGATTGCTCTTAATTGGTTCCTGGAATAGTTTTTCAGAGAATTCTAAGAGAGTGTTAATTCATCAAAGAGCGGAGGAATTCCTGTGGTCGTGCCCCTTATTGTTTTGAGGTTTCTTTGCCCTTTGACCAATTAAGCGCTCTGCAAGGCTGCAGCTTCTGCCCGTTGGGTTCGAATTATTGTTATTCTAAGGGAAGCCCTTTTCCTCTTTTTCTCGTGTTAAGGTGTCGGCTCTCTGCTTTTGTTCTTTCAGTTTCCTGGCCCAATCGGCTTGAGGGGGAATTTGCTAGGATGTTCTTTTATGGGCATATGTTGGCATTTTTTTCTATTGTCCTGTTGTAATCTTTTAGGTTTTAGTCGTTTCCCCTCTTATTCTAATCTTGGTCCTTTGCCTTGTCCTTGGCCTCTTATTTTTATTTTATTATTTAAATTTGTATTACCGCCCATCTTCCCCAACCGGGGGACTCTGGGCAGTTCACAATAAAACAAATTAAAAACATAAATATAAAATTAGAACATCAATCAAATAAATATAAAATCCAAGTGGGCTAAATTTATTTATTTATTTATTATTTATTTATTATTTGGATTTATCACTACCCATCTCCACCATGGCAGACTCTGGGCAGTTTACAATCACATTATAAAAAGTTAAAAACCTATACATCTAAAATATACTATAAAAATAAAAAATAAAAATCCAAGAGATGGTAAGTTCTTAAAAAGAGGATATTACTAAGCTAACCACCCCCAGGAGGAACTTTGTTCCAGGCAAGGTGGCAGAACCAGATGTTAATAATAGGGCGGGCTTCATGGAACCAGCCACCCCCAGGAGGAACTAGTAGCATTCCCATCCCACGGAAGGCGGCAGAACCAGGTCTTCAAGTCTTTCTGGAAGGTCTTCGAGCAAGGAAACCCACCTCAGTTCTGGGGGCAAGATATTCCAAAGGGCAGGTGCTACTGCAGAGAAGGCCCACCTCCTGGACCCCGGTAGATGGAATTATTTTGTCGATGGGGTCCGTAGCATGCCCTTTCTGCATGATCGGGTGGGGCGGGTCGATGTTCTGGGGGTGAGACGGTCCCTCAGGTAACCTGGTCCCATGCCATGTAGGGCTTTAAAGGTGATAACCAACACCTTGAATTGGACCCAGAAGCAAACTGGAACCCAATGCAGCTCGCGCAGCAGAGGTGTCACGAGCTGATTTTACAATACCAATAACTGTCCGCACGGCCGCATTCTGGACCAGCTGAAGCTTCCGGATGCTCTTCACAGGTAGCCCCATGTAGAGCGCATTGCAGTAGTCTATATGGGAGATGACAAGGGCATGAGTGACTGTTCGGAGGGCATCTCGGTCCAAGAATGGGCGCAACTGAGACACAACCCAAAGTTGCGCAAAGGCCCTCCTGGCCACAACTGCCACCTGCTCTTCGAGCAGGAGTCGTGAATCCAGGAGGACCCCCAAGTTGCGCACCAATTCTGAATGGGGCAGTGCCACCCCATCCAGAACCAAAGATGACAACTTCTTGGATCCCGAGAGGCCATCAATCCACAGCCACTCTGTCTTACCAGGGTTCAGCTGAAGCCTGTTGTTCCCCATCCAGACCCCCACAGCCCCCAGACACTGAAACAGGGCGGCGACCGCATCACTTACTTCACCTGGGATGGTGATATACAATTGAGTATCATCAGCATATTGATGATACTTCATCCCATGGTGACGGATGATCTCACCCAGTGGTTTCATGTAGATATTAAACAGGAGAGGGGAGAGCACTGAACCCTGTGGCATCCCACAGAAGAGGGGTTGAGGGTCGGATCTCTCCTCTCCTATCACCACCAATTAGGAATGGCCCTGGAGGAAGGAGGCGAACCAGCGTAAAACTATGCCGCCCACCCCCAACTCCCTGAGCCGCCCCAAAAGGATACCATGGTCGACGGTATCGAAAGCCGCTGAGAGATCTAGGAGAGCAAGGATGGATGCACTCCCTCCATCCCGCCCTCACCAGAGATCATTCATAAGCGCGACCAATGCAGTCTCCGTCCCATATCCCGGCCTGAAACCTGACTGAAAGGGGTCTAGATAATCCGTTTCATCCAGAATCCTCTGGAGTTGTAGCACCACCACTTTCTCAACCAACTTTCTCAAAAAGGGAAGGTGGGAGACAGGACGAAAATTGTCCAAAATAGTAGGGTCCAGGGATGGTTTCTTGAGGAGGAGGTGCACCAGCGCCTCCTTGAAGGCCGCCGGGAACACCCCCTCTCTCAAGGATGTATTAACCATTGCCTGGACTGAACCACATGTCACCTCCCGAGCCAATTTTACTAGCCAGGAAGGGCATGGGTCTAGTTGGCATGTGGTAGCATTTACAATCCGGAGGATCCTGTCTACTTCCTCAGGTCCAACAGGCTCAAACAGTTCCCAGATAACAGGGTAAGTACAATCCCCCGGCATCTCCCCAGACTGTGCTTCATGCTTGGAGTCCAACTTAGAATGGATCTGAGCGATTTTATCCTGCAGATGCTCTGAAAACTCTTCTGAGTGGCCCTGTAAATGGGTCACTGATTGTACTTGACCCAGAAGAGATCTAGTAATCTTAAACAGGGCCATCGGGTGGCTCTCTGCAGACACAATAAGAGCGGAGAAATATTCATGTTTCGCCGCTCTTACCGCCACAAGGTAGGCCTTAACAACGGCTCTAGATTTCCTGCTTCTTATCTAATTTGGGGGAAGCATTTTGGCGGGAAGCATCTGTCAAGGGGGAAGACGTGGTTTAAGAAGGGAGAATGGTGGTTTGCAAAGGAAAAATATAGAAAGGGGGTGGGCTTGCTTAAATCCTTCCAACACAGGTTAGCGCAAAAACATCTTACCTTTGAACAGTTCCTGTTATTAAACTGTTTTGGTGGCTGCTTCATAATTTGTACTTGAAAATTACATTGGTTTGCCTGCAAAAGTTTGCAAATAGATAATACATTGTTCTGGTTGTGAACTGATGACCTCCTTCCAAAGCTCTTATGTTGTTTCCTTTTTGACAGGTGACAATTTTTTGTTGGATAATATCCCATTGAGAGTCAGTTTGGTCTAGTGGTTGAAGCACCAGGCTAGAAACCGGGAGACCGTGAGTTCTAGTCCCGTCTTAGGCACAAAGCCAGCTGGGTGACCCTGGGCCAGTCCAGCTCTCTCTGCTCCCCTGTCTGTGAAGAAAGATGGAAGAAGTTGGTGGGAGATTATAAACAGAAGTTGATGTCATCTGAGACCTGTCCCTATCTACAATTCTGTGAAATAGGGAGGACCATGCTCTTCTTCAAAGGAACCAGATAAAGCACTTTCTTTCTTTGGAAACTAATGGAAAACAGTCTTCTTGAAAAAAGGCTACTTCCTGTGCTA
Source organism: Charina bottae (assembly GCA_023362775.1). Lineage (NCBI taxonomy): Eukaryota > Metazoa > Chordata > Lepidosauria > Squamata > Charinaidae > Charina > Charina bottae. The sequence continues at coordinate 2,461,273 of JALMGJ010000058.1, read as the reverse complement.
ATACATTTCCCCTTTTCAGTTTTATTGCTGCAATAGAGAACTTACGTCAAGACTCCTCTATCTGGGATGCAGAAGAAGGCCCCCACCTGCGTAGCTCAGGGAATGGAATGTGCTCTCTAGGGAAGCGTGCTTTCTCCCCCCTCCCCCATTCAGGAGAATGGCAAAAATATTTATTTCACCTAACTTTTAATTGTTAATTGATTTTTATTTTTAGTTATTCTTGTTTAAAATACTGCATTTTTGTTTTAAATATTGTATGCTGTCTTGAATGTTTATGTAAGTGGAAAGGTGGGGTATACAGCTGACAGTTTAGTTAGTTAACCCAGAAGATTCAAACAGCGGTAGCTCAGCATTTCCTGTGTAGATCAGAATATTTGAAGTGAAGGTTAACTTGATGCTGCTATTAGACACGTTATCAAAGAGTTATCCATTCAAGCTGCAGTTTATTTCTGAATGAATGTAGAGTCTCCCCAGCATCACCTGAAGTGTGTATGTTGACTGGGAAACAGGCAGCGGTTATAAATGAGCAAGCATAATGCATTCTGGCTGGTGTCTGCGTATGGTCTTTTGCAGCCCCTGTATCTTTGAAAAGGCTAATTTCTCCATCATTTGGGAAAATTCCCTCTTTTTAGCTGTTTGTCTCCATGGTTCTGTTAAAAGCCTGCATTATTCAATACTTTCTAGCCCAATCCAGCAGGGCTTGGAAAAATGTCTACAGTAGTCATCATAAGCTTTCGTTTTGCTCTTATTGTTGTGTGATTACATATGTATGTGCACGCATGCACCCACACACACTTCTGTGAGTGGTGGTATCAGCGGGCCCAGGCTTGCATGAGCTGCTGGATCCCAGCACATGCTGCAAACTATTAATATCCCCCACGCCTGTTCTCTTGATGCTGCCAGTTCACCAGGCTGGCTGAAGCTAGCTGGTGGCAGGCGGGCGTTTTTCTGCCCTGGACTGATGATATTGCACAGCATCTTTCTGGAATAGAAACGTGTTTTACAGCTAGATGCGACCCACTTGGTGCCTCTTCAACCTTTCTTTGCCTTTCAGCATTTGTGCCTGGGAAATATTTTTTTCTGCCCCTGCCCTTGCTTCCCTTGAGGGGAAATGCTTTTTTGAAGTGGTTATTTTTCAAATGGGATTTAGCAGAAGCTGCCTGCCATACAGAGAAAATGAAGGGCATGTGTCTGTGTCATTTGGTAGACATTTCAACACCAATTTTTTTTGCACCCAAATTCTTAAAAAATAGTTCACATCAAATCAGTTTATTACAGCTTAAGGCCAGATACAATAAACATCATATAAATCTTTCTTTAAAAATAGTTTGAAATTAATTGACCTTCAGTTGTCTTCACCAACAGAAGAGTCCAGAAAGTGGCATTCAGTCAGTGCCCCGTCCCATGAGCTGCTGCAGCTCCTGAACTAGCCAAAATGTCCACCAATCCACTCACGCAAAAGCAACAGGAACTTGGACTCCTCCCCAGCTCCCCTCCCAATTTTCAGCATATTATGCGTTTTGCAAAAAACAACAACATATCTCTCATCTCATTGGCGATCACTCGTAGCCGAGTAAGATTGTCTTCCAAAGGTAAAATTTTAACGGTGGATCCGTAAGTGGCTATAAAGGCCAATTCTGGATCCGCACAACCTCCCACAATGAGGGCATAGGTTTCCGGGTGGGAGACGGTCATGATGAGGGTTTGCCTGACGTGCCTTCCTTTTAGCTCTTTTCTCCTTTTCGCCCTGTACTCGTGCTTCTTCAAAGTCCATAGCGCCATTAATAAAGGATGACCTCCAATTGAAACGCTCATGAGTTAGGGCTTCCCAGTTCTCAATGCTGATATTACATTTTTTAAAATTAGCTTTGAGAGTATCTTTGAATCTCTTTTGCTGTCCACCAATATTCCATTTTCCATTCTTAAGTTGGGAGTAAAGTAGCTGCTTTGGAAGACGATGGTCAGGCATTCGAACAACATGACCGGTCCAGCGAAGTTGATGTTGGATGATCATTGTTTCAATGCTGGTGGTTTTCGCTTCTTCTAATACGCTAACATTAGTCCGCCTATCTTCCCAAGTAATTTGCAGAATTTTTCGGAGGCAGCGTTGATGGAATCTTTCAAGACGTTGGAGGTGGTGTTTGTAGAGGGTCCATGTTTCACAGGCGTACAGAAGGGTTGGTAGTACAATGGCTTTGTAAACAAGCATTTTGGTCTCCCTGCAAATGTCCCGATCCTCAAACACTCTACGCTTCATTCGGGAGAAAGCTACACTCGCAGAGCTCAGGCGATGCTGAATTTCAGTGTCGATGTCGGCTTTTGTAGATAGATGGCTGCCGAGATAAGAAAAGTGATCGACATTTTCTAGTGACACACCTTTAAGCTGGATTGATGGCGCTGCAGAGGGATTGGTTCGAACTTGCTGGTAAAGCACTTTGGTTTTTTTAATGTTAATCGAGAGGCCGAGTTTTTCATATGCTTCTGCAAAGATGTTTAGGATAGTTTGAAGATCTTCCTCGGAGTGTGCACAGACTACGTTATCATCAGCATATTGAAGTTCTATAACAGAAGTTGCAATTACCTTATTTTTTGCTTTCAGCCTACTAAGATTAAAAAGCTTTCCATCTGTTCGATATATAATTTCTACACCAGTAGGAAGTTTCTCTTCAACAAGGTGCATAATCATAGCGATGAAGATAGCGAATAAGGTTGGAGCAATAACACATCCCTGTTTAACGCCGGATTCCACTTTAAATGGATCGCTTTGAGAGCCATTGTTATTCAGGATTGTTGCCATCATGTCGTCATGGAGTAGCCGCAAGATGTTCACAAATTTATCAGGGCATCCGATTTTCAGAAGGATGGTCCAGAGAGCAGTACGATTTACAGTATCAAAAGCTTTAGTCAGATCAATAAACGCCATGTACAGAGGGAGGTTTTGCTCCTTGCATTTTTCTTGAAGCTGTCGTGCAGTGAAGATCATATCCACTGTTCCCCTGGAAGGGCGGAAGCCATTTTGCGTTTCAGGGAGGATGTCTTCTGATACAGATAGGAGACGGTTTGCAATGATCTTTGCCAGGATTTTGCCTGCTGTGGCTAGAAGGGAGATGCCTCGATAGTTTCCACAGTCTGTTCTATCACCCTTTTTAAAGAGAGTGATAATTATGGCATCCCTAAAGTCTGCTGGAATCTCCTCCCTCATCCAGATTTTTTCGATGAGCTTATGAAGTTGTTGTGTAAGTTCAGGCCCGCCTTCTTTAAAGACTTCAGCAGGAATCCCATCAGGTCCACTAGCTTTGTTATTTTTCATTTGTTTAGTGGCTTTACTAACTTCCTCCAAACTGGGGGGTACTGCAAGCTCATTTCTTATTTGTTTTTGCGGGATTTGCAAGAAGACTTCATCAGCCACAGTAGAGTGACGATTAAGGAGATTGTAGTAATGCTCTTTCCAGCGCAGTGCAATAGACTCTTTGTCCTTTAGAAGTTTAGCACTATCTACTGAGCGTAAGGGATTTGTACCATGGTTTGTTGGTCCATAGATGGCCTTTATGGCATTAAAAAAGCCCCGTGCATCATGAGCATCTGCAAAATGTTGGGTTTCTTGGGCTTTTTTTATCCACCACATGTTCTTAAGTTCTCTAGTTCTTCTTTGGACTTCTGCTTTTGCACTGGCGTAGATTTTTTTCTTAATGGCACAGTTAATATCTTTTTGCCATATCTGGAAGGCTTTCCTTTTCTTGTCAATAATATGTTCAATCTCACTATCGTTCTCATCAAACCAGTCCTGATGTCTCTTAGTCTGGTATCCGATAGTTTGTTCACAGGCTGAAATAATAGAAGTCTTCAATTTAATCCAGTGTTCCTCAACATTTTCAGGAAGTTCCATAGGCAGATGTTCCTTGAGAGTTGATTGAAAGCAAGCTCGTTTAATAGGATCTTGAAGGGCCAGTGTATTCATTTTACACCTTGGTTTTCTTCCTTGGAGCCTACGATGAGGGACAATCTTTATGGCCATCGTGGATCGAATTAATCAATGGTCTGTCCAGCAGTCATCGGCGCTCGTCATGGCTCTGGTGAGAAGAACATCACGGCGATCTCTAGCACGGACAATTACATAATCTAAAAGATGCCAGTGCTTCGACCGTGGGTGCTTCCATGATGTTTTAAATTTATTTTTCTGGCGAAAGAGTGTATTAGTGATGACAAGGTTATGCTCTGCACATTTAGTCAGAAGTAAGATTCCATTTGTGTTGCTGTTGTCAACTCCTTCTTTCCCAATGATCCCTGGCCACAAATCAGAATCACACCCAACTCTTGCATTGAAATCGCCCAGGAGGATAATTTTATCCTCCTTTGGTATCTCTGATAAGATGGTGTCCAGCTGGGTATAAAATTTTTCCTTGATATCCTCATCTGCATCTAGTGTTGGTGCGTAAGCACTTAGGATAGTTGCCTGTTGGTTTTTGGCGAGTTTTATTCGCAGAGTTGAGAGTCGTTCGTTAATCCCAGTGGGAACTTCTGACAAGAGCTTCACAATGTCGTTTTTGATAGCAAAGCCTACCCCATGTATTCGTCGTTCTTGTTCAGGCAGTCCTTTCCAAAAGAAGGTATAACCTCCTTTTTCTTCCTTCAACTGTCCTTCTCCTGCTCTTCGAGTTTCTTGGAGTGCTGCTATATCGATATTAAAACGTCTCAGCTCCCTTGCAATAATGGCAGTCCTACGTTCAGGTCGTTCACTATCCATATTGTCTTGCAGTGTCCGTATATTCCATGTTCCAAAATTCATGTGTTTTTTACGACCGCTAGATGGTGACCCCACTGGTCGCGGTAATCCAGTCAGGGAGAAAATGAAGCAGACTATGTTTAGGGCACCTTTTCTAGCCCCCTCCCCATATGGGGTGAGCAGAGTGGATCCTAAATAGGGCTGCTCAGTCGTGGATACAGCTGCCGAACTACTCAACTGCCTCGATCCTTGAGTCAGGGCGACTGAATCCGTATCCACCGCCCATGTGCTGGTCCATGACTAGGAGCTTCCGGATTTCACAGTCCTGCCCCCGTTGCCATTCGTCAGTCGCCATGGGACTTTTGGTTGTTTTGGATTTGGTGTGGTTGGAAGACGCCTGTGCGTGAATTTGTTTTATGTGTGGAGATCGGTGCACAACGATCAGCACACAACCTTCACAGAAAAAGGCTCTAATCCAATGGCATGGATACCATGATGATTGGTGACCTTTTGTCTGCTGCAGCCTTCATCCGCCTTCGCAGCCGTTGTAACAATACACCTTGTTATCTTCCGCCTGTTCTGCCGTTGAGGACTTTCTTGGATCGTTCTTTGTCTGGTTCCTCCCCCTGGACCATGGGTGACCCTGCCAGGAGAACATGACTCCCGACGGCTTCGCTCACAGGGTTCATTGGGAGCACACAAGCCCACTCACCACAACAAGGTGACGATCCAGCGAGTGAGACAACAACATATATACTGTATATAAATGAAAGTCTGATCATTTGCTTGGAGGGGACCTATTCAGATGCACAAGCATCATTCCTTCAACATTTTGTTTAGAAGTTGTGATCCAATGTCAGCATTTTGGTACTGGACCTTTTCCACAATAGCTCTAACAATTGATCGGAGTTCTGTCTATATGATCCTTCTCTCCTTTGGGTGGCAAATTGCAATTTTTTTTTTCAACTGATTGACTTGAAACAGAAATTCCTAGAAGATACATTGAAGCTCTTGGGGGGAGGGCATAGTAAGTGTTGCTTTGACTTCAGGAGCTGGGAGGCAGAGTGAGGCCCGTTTCCACCAGTGATGAAACTAGACCACTTACAAATTCAGTCTTGCAAAAGGAAATACCAACTTCACTAGAATGTCAGTGATGCTGCAGATGGGACGACACAGGTCCAGAACTGCTTTTGAACTGTCATGGCGTCCAGTGTGTGTGAATAATAGAACCACCTCTTGTCTTCTGGTGATGGATGTTAGAGATCTCAAGGGCTGAAGTCTGAACCCCGATTTCCTGTTCCTGTTCCCTTTGTCTTCCCTCTTCCCTGCTTGAATCCCCACCTGGGAGGATGGTCATCCATGGCTCTCCAAGTTGCTCATACATGCATTCAGCAAGGCCAACCTATCGATCGCATGCATGAACCATCCTCTGCTACCATGAAACTGATCTACAATAAAACTGTAAGCTATTTTACTGTAACTTTACATTAACGTGTGAAGTGTATTTATTTTGTGTTTTGAACTGATTAAGCCTTGTGCAAGTTTATTGGTATGCTTCTGCTCTGCTAAACTAGATAAAATTGTGTGGACTTCTGTTTAGTAACAGAAGCATTCCAGAATTCCTACATTGGGTTATGGGTCCAGGGCAGGCTGAGTTGATTTTTCGAAAAAGTGTTTCTTTGGTCTCATAGCCAAGAAACTGCTTGCACAATTCAAAAAGGCTCAGTTCAGATTTTTTCTCTCTCCTTAAGCAATGGAGCAGAGAGGGGAGGGGGGAAGCCTTCCAATGCTAAATGAAGACAATTTCTCATCTTGGCTTTAAAGATTGAGATTAAGATTAATTTTCCAAAGCAGCATAAATTGTTTAGACTCTCCTCCACCACAGGCTGGCAGAAATAAAAGGTCTTGCCAAAGAAATGATTGAAAATCTACAAATTTTATACTCAGAACAAGATGACCAAAAGACTGTTTATTTATTAAGAGAATTAATGAAGTCCAGGCTTCCAGAACATGGAAATGTAAATCAACATTTATTGAGAATGCAGTCAATTTTTGATAGGCTGAACTCAATTCAGAATGTTATGAGTGAAAGAACAAAAATGTCCTTTTTACTAAGTTCCCTGCCTGATAAATTTTACCATTTTGTAGCAATCCAAAATTTAAATGGAACTAATCTTTCTCAGTTGTTTGGGAAGATTCGAGCAGAGGCCCGCAGGCAGGATAATTTGCATTCGAATAGTAGGCCAGCAAAAGATAATGGCTATCTTGCAGCAAGGGGGAGGTGTGAGCAGAAACCATTACCTGCTTATCTCCAAGGCCTGGCAGCAAGGGGGAAGGGTGAGCAAAAACCATTACCTGCTCATCAACAAAACAAAAGACCCATAGTCTGTCACAATTGTAACAGGCCTGGGCACATAGCAAGATTCTGTAGAGGCAGAGACAGAAAGGATTTTTCAAAAGAACAGCATTCCAAGGAAAATTTAGGTCTGCATACAGTTTTCAGAGTAGAAAATGCTCTTGGGGCTAATTTTAGTGAAACCAAAGGACAATGGATCCTAGATTCAGGAGCAAGCCAACATCTTTGTTGGAACAGAGATTATTTCAGTGAGCTTAATGAAGAACCACAAGGGGATATTACTCTTGCTGATGGAAATTCCATCTCAATTCAGGGAAAGGGCAAAATACCCATAAGATGTTTTAATAGAGGTGGATACAAAGACCTCACAATAACAGAAGCATATTTTGTGCCTCAGTTGTCTACTAATTTGATGAGTGTTCCAACTCTGAACAGCAAAGGATATATAATGTGATATTTAAAGCAAATGGCACATGTGAAGTAAAATTTGGAGATCAAGTTTATGTTACAGGTTTTAAGAAGGATGGAGTTTACCAGGTGAACTGCAAACAATCACCACCAGATGTCAGCCTTACCTGCCAGCAGCAGCAGCAAAAAGAGAACAACAGTGCCACCATATGGCACAGGCGTTTTGCACACAGGGACTTCGATGCAATTTACAAAATGAAGAGTGAGAATATGGTAAGAGACTTTGAATTAAGCAATCATGAAAGGTGCCAATCAAGGTGTGTAGTGTGCATCAAAGGCAAAGCCACCAGACCAGCCATACCCAAGTAACGGGAAAGATGGGCAACCAAGCCACTTGAGCTTATCCACACTGATTTGTGTGGACCTCATCAAGCATCAGCTGGTGGAAATAAATACATAATGTGTTTTATAGATGATATTTCCAGGTACTGTGTAACCTACCTACTGAAGGAAAAATCCCAGGCACCCGACATGTTGAAGGCGTATGTAGCCATGGTGACCAATAAGTTCAACAGGACCCCTCAAGCCCTCCAGAGTGATTCGAGGACGTGAGTTCCTATCTAACACCATGCAAACATACCTGAGACAATTAGGCACAGGACACAGACTGACCACCCCTTACACACCAGAGAGTAATGGAATTGCTGAGAGAAAGAACAGATTGATGGCTGTTGTGGGTCTTCCGGGCTGTGTGGCCGTGTTCTGGAAGTTGTGGTTCCTAACGTTTTGCCAGCATCTTCAGAGGGCAGGAGCACAGACAGAAGCAAAATCTCTGTGCCCAGGTAGAGTGGCAATGTTTTGTTTGTTTTAGAAAATCCACAACTCATGGGAAAGCTGCATCTTAATCACATGGAATAGAGACCATTCTGGATTAACATGGTCATAGCACCTGTTTCCATTTTAGGAATTCTGGAATGCTAGTAACAGAAGTCGACGCAGTTTTATCTAGTTTAGCAGAGCAGAAGCATCCAAATAAACTTGCACAAGGCTTAATCAGTTCAAAACACAAAATAAATACACTTCACACGTTAATGTAAAGTTACAGTAAAATAGCTTACAGTTTTATTGTAGATCAGTTTCATGGTAGCAGAGGATGGTTCATGCATGTGAGCGATAGGTTCTGACCAAACCCACAGTCTTCTTAATGTGGCCTTGCTGAATGCATGTATGAGCAACTTGGAGAGCCATGGATGACCATCCTCCCAGGTGGGGATTCAAGCAGGGAAGAGGGAAGACAAAGGGAACAGGAACAGGAAATAGAGGTTCAGCCCCTCCCACACAAAGCAAGTAAGATTAGGTTACAGCAGAGGCTGCCTCCTCCTTCAAGCTTGTGTGAGACGTGCTTGGTTGAAACCCGATATCTCTAACATCCCCTTCTTTTCAACCTGTGCATGTCTCAATGTCCCACAAGATTTAATTTCCCTCTCAGTTCTTGGTAACTGATTCTAGATAACGGCTTCGTGAAGATGTCCACTATCATGTTCCCTGTGGGACAGTAGTCTAGTTTGACTAATCCAGAGCTTTCCAAACTTTTCATGTTGGTGACACACTTTTTAGACATGCATCATTTCACGACACACTCTTACAGCAGGACATCATTTCGCAAAACACTCTTACAGCAGGGCACAAGGCAGGCACTAGGACCTGTGCAGAATCCTGGCAGGGCTCAGAGGCAGCAGCAGCTGCGACACACCCAGACACTGCAGCCGACACACTAACGTGTCCCGACACACAGTTTGGAAAACTCTGGACTAATCCTTGGTGTTGCAGCTCCCTCACCACATGATGCTTTACATCAATGTGCTTGGTCCTCCCACCAATCTTCTGACTGTGAGAGTCTAATGCAACTCTGATAATCCTCAAAGATCTGGATAGGGACTGATTCCTCTATCCCAGAGCTTTCCAAACTGTGTGTTGGGACACGTTAGTGTGTCGGCTGCAGTGTCTGGGTGTGTCGCAGCTGCTGCTGCCTCTGAGCCCTGCCAGGATTCTGCGCAGGTCCTAGTGCCTGCCTTGTGCCCTGCTGTAAGAGTGTTTCGCGAAATGATGTCCTGCTGTAAGAGTGTGTCGTGAAATGATGCATGTCTAAAAAGTGTGTCACCAACATGAAAAGTTTGGAAAGCTCTGCTCTATCCCCATGTCTGCAAGCAGTAGCTTGAGCCATTTTACCTCGTTGCATGTTTCAGTGGCTGCAGCATATTCTGCCACAGTGGATGACTGAGCAACTGTGCCTTGCTTGTGGCTACCCCAGCTTACTGCACCACCCCCATAGAAAAACACATATCCACTGGTGGACTTGCGATCAACAATGTCTTCTGCCCAGTCTGCATCTGTGACTCCCACTAGTCTAGGATTCCCAGTGGCTAGCAGTTTTAGTTTTAGGTGCATGGTCCCTTTCAGAAACCTTCCCACCCGCTTGACACCAGTCCAGTCTCTTTGTGTGGTTGTGCTGGTTTTCCTACACAGAATGCCCACTGCAGCAGCTATGTCCAGCCTAGTGTTAGTGGCTAGATACAACAGCTTGCCTATGGCACTTCTATAGTCATTGTTCTCTGGTAGGAGATCTCTGGGTTCATGTTGTTTGTGGAAAGCTGTTTCCATCAGTGTAGGCATAGGATTAGCACCCTGCAATCCTAGGCTTTCCAACAGTTCTAAGGTCTTTTGCTTCTGACTTAGAAGAAAGCTCCCATCTTCTTCTCTCTCAATCTGTATCCCTAAGTAGTAGCTGGCCAAATGCTTCACTTCTACTTTTTTGTTTAGTTGGGAAACAACATCATCAAAGTCCCTTTTGTTACTGTGGCAGATCATTAAATCATCCACATAACACAGTATGTACACATCCCTGCCATTTCTGTGTCTTGTGTACAGACGGGTCAGCCTTTCCTTGAGCAAAACCCTGGTCAAGAAGTATTTGGTTTAACTTCTTGTTACATGCTCTGGGTGCCTGCTTCAGGCCATAAATCCCCTTCTGTAGTTTGCAAACAAGATGTTTGGTATTGGGATTAGTGAAACGATGGCTGTGTCATATATAACTCTTCCTATATCTCCCCATGTAAAAATGCAGTCTTAACATCTAAGTGTTCAACATCCATATTTCTGGATGCTGCTAGACTTAGAAGCATTCTAATTGTGGTGTGTTTCACAATGGGAGCAAAACATTCATCATAGTCCTCTCCATATTTCTGAGAGTAGCCTTTTGCTACCAATCTGGCCTTGTACCTTTGCACTTTGCCATTCTCATCCTGTTTTGCTTTGAACACTCACTTGCAACCTATGGCCTTCTTGCCTTTAGGTAGTTCTGTCAAAGTCCATGTTTTGTTTTTGTGTAGAGCATCTAGCTCCTCCTGTGCTGCTTTCTTCCACTTACTTGCTTCATCAGCAGGCATGTGCAGCACCTCGTTCCACGATGCAGGTTCTTGTGGTTGCGATGACCTTGCAAGGTAGGACAGTCTTTGGACTGGAACTCCCCTGTTGGGTCATGATGAGCGTCTCAGAGCAGGTTCAGGAGCAGCATTTGGTGGTTCGCCCCCTTCTGCACCCTCAACCTCATCATCTGACTCTGGTGGAGTCTCCGTCTGGTCCTCCATCTCCCTCTGGGTCGGTGTGGTGATGATGTCATCTGGCATCAGGCTGAACATCTCAGGCTGGTAACTGCTAATGCTGGTTGGTACACAGTCATCATATGCTTGAGTGTGGCAGCCTTTCACTCTCTCTCATCGAAGTACACCACTCTGCATACTTTTACTATTCCCGGCTTTTGGTTCAGGATTCTGTATCCCTTACTTCCTGGAGCGTAGCCAATCATGACCACTTCCTCAGCTCTGGGATCTAGATTGGATCTTTTCTCTTTTGGAATGTGGGCATAAGCCTTTGATCCAAACACTCTCAAATGTTTGACGCTTGGTTTGCGCCCATGCCATAGCTCAAAAGGTGTTACATTATTGGCTCTGGTTGGCAGTCTGTTTTGTAAGTATGTAGCTGTCATGTCATTCCTGGTGGTGTGACCGATATGCCACTGGGTTGGTAAAAGCCAATTGGAAAAGGGTCCAGGAACCGGTGACTCAATTTCTTGGATGGCTGCTATGTCTCCAGGTGCTTTGCTGAGATCTGAACTAGGTCTCCTACAGCCAGTGATGATTGAGACTGACAGTGCTGATTGGTGAAACTTTTGTAAACTCTTTGGCTTTCTGGGGTTGGTCTTGGATAATTTGATGGATAGAGAAGCTGATTAATGTCTGGGACAGTGGAAGCTGCTGGGTATAATGAAAAGAAGCAGGGATGAAATCCATAATTTACAAGGAACGGGATTGTGAGAGTCTCAGTATCAAAATCCCAAAACCAAGAAATTGAAGGCGGCCACGGAATTTACGAGAGTCCAGAATAGAGTGAAGCTCAAAATGTTGATCACCATAGAGAAGAAGAAGAGTGGTGGTGGAGCTGGATGCCAGGTGTGGGATGGTTGGAATGGTTTGAGTAAACTGCAGTGGAAGACACGTTGCATGTTTTTAGGCAATTGTAATTTGACAGTGACAGGGTTTATGACTTTGACAATAGGAAAAGGACCAATGAATTTAGGTGCCAATTTCTTTAAAGGTTGTGTAGATTTGAGATGTTTGGCAGAAAGATAGACTTGTTGGCCAACAGTGAGTTTCCACTCGGGAGCACGTTTGCGGTCAGCAAAGCGCTTATAGGAGGCTTGGGCATCCTGAAGGGTTTATAGGATAATGGGCCAGTTTTTCCAGATGTTAGTGATCCAGGTATCAGTTGATGGAGGAGGATCAGCAGGTTTAGACAGTTCAGGGAATGATGGGAAGTCATGGCCATAAATAACATGAAACGAGTTGCTGTGATGGATAGAGTTATTGTACGCCAGTTCAGCAAAGGTGAATGTTGTGGTGCAGTGGGTAAGGTAGCACATGGAATGAAATGGGCTTGTTTGGAAAATAAATCAGTTACCACCCAAATGACAGTTTTATTCTTGCTGGGAGATAAATCCACAGATAAATCCATGGCAATTTGCTCCCAAGGTTTGCTGGGAGTGGCTACAGTTTGTAACAGTCCAGTAGGCTTGCCAATTTTACGTTTAGACATGGCACAGATAGTGCATGAAGAAAAGTAGTCATTAACATCTTTGCGAAGTGAAGTTACCAACAGTTCGCGTGAAGGAAACGGCCAAGGCTGGAATGTCAAGGCGAGCGGCTTGTTCCAATTAGCAAGGCTTTTGGCACAAAAGCAAACATGTGTCAAGTTCTACAATGCTTGGCATGTGTACCTATGAAACCATGACAGGCGAACGGAGCTAAAGTGGAGGGAGACTGACAGGGATGTAGTGAATAAAAAGAATGGCCTTGAAGGACAGAGGGAAGATCTGCTACTGAGGCAACAATCAGATAAATGAAACTTGAGCTCAGGACAAGAAAGAAGTTTGCGAAAATGACTCAGCCCTCCCCCCTCCCCAATTTTCATGAAGATAAAAGAGGTGGGGAAAGTAGCACATTCAGACTAGCAAGATTCTGTTATTATAGCTGTTCTAATAAAATTAGCTTTAGGTCTGCATGGTGTCTGTTTCTTATATGACCTCAAATGTTTCAAATGACCTATCTTACCTGATAGGGATAGGTCATTTGGCTGGTGGTATGTTGCTTGTTGTTGTAGGCAAATTCTGCCATGGCTAAGAGCCTTGCCCAATTATGGTATCTTTTTGGTAGTTTACCTAGCAATAAATGTTATTCCAGAACCCCATTCACTTGTTCAGTCTGCCCATCAGGTTGTGGGTGATGAGCCAAAGACAGATGGACCTGAATCCCAAGATTCCTGAAGAACTTGTGCCAGAACTTGGCAGTGGACTCAGATTTTGTTTATCAGACCATTGTCTAGGCTGTAGTTCTTCCTCCTGTTTCCCAGGTTATTCTCACAGCTTATTACAAGTGTCCACAATTTTGTTGATGTGGCAGTTTCCAAGGTCTGTCAAGTGTAGGCAAGGATAGTAATAAGTCAGATGGCTTGCCAGGAACATTCTTGACAAGAAGGGCATGATGCTATATATCAGTCTACATCATCTCGTATCTGTGGTCACCAGAAGTCTTATAGTACTAGATGCTTTGCAAGGGGCCAGCTGAAATGTAGGAACACCCCTGGAAGCATAGCAGCTCCTGCTCCTATGTCCAGTCACCAATTTGGCTGGGGGTCATATTCTGGATTTCCTGTTGATGGGCCTGGGTGTAAGAATCTTGCTGTAGCTATTCCTGTTATGTTCTGCAGGAAGTCAAGTGGGATTGTAGAGGCAGCAAATTTTCCTGAGGTTATGGCACTCATGGGAGGTAAGGAATATTCTCAGTGATCATACTCTGGGTCCCGGGATAATGCATCAGTTCATTTGCTACTAGGAATGTAAGTATTGTGAAATACTTACAGGAGAAGAGCGACCACCAAATTTGTCACTGGTTGAGCTTATGCCTGTCTTTAGATGTTCCAGATTGCAGTGATCAGTATGCACTTCTGCTGGATGTCAGGCCCCTTCTAACAAGTGTTACCATATCTCAAAAGCAACCTTGATTGCAAGGAGCAACTTGTCCCAAGTGGTGCAGGTTCAGTGGGGTTGAGCTTCCATGAGCTGTATTCACATGGGAGCAAGACGAGGACTGCTGGTCTGCTTGTAGAAGTACTGCAATAATGGCTATGTTAGATACAACAGTTTTTACAATGAATGGGTGTCAAGGATCTAGATGACACAGAACGGGCTTTGAGGTGAAGGTGGTTTTCAAGGCTTCAAAATTTCCTTGCACCATCTTTAAATTTATGTATAAATAAATAAATAAATAAATAAATAAATAAATAAATCTTGTCCCAGATGAATGTCACCTTTTTGTGAAGGAGCTTGGTGAATGGCACAGTGATGGTAACAAATCCTAGTATGAAAGACCAATAGTAGTTGGCAAAACCAAGGACATCCTTGACTTTTCAAGGGCTTGCCAGGAGAGGAAGGCTTCCATTTTCCCAGCTCCGGTTCTTCATCCTTGGACAGCAGGTGCAGATGTTCCTGGTGATTGCCAGGTGCACCCTCCTCAGGTGTTTGAGTGCTCGAAGCTTCCTCAGGCTGAGATCCACCTGGCTCTTCCAGAGCAGCCTCATCTGTATCAGACTCCGCTGATACAGACCTCCATGACATCCAGTACCAAAGTCCAAAAGTGGCAGTATTCTTTCTATCTTGCTTCCTCAAAGTCCAACTTTTGCTTCCCTAGAGTGTCAGAGAAAAAACCATTGCCTGCATGATTCTGATCTTTCTAGACATAGAGACATCTTGGCATCTGAATATTTTTTCCAAGGCCTCTATCAGTTACTATCTGTCCATTGGCATCTGTCATGCTGTGATCCTTTAGCGGTTAAACCAGAAACTCTCAACACAAGCTGTTAAGGATATGAAGAGTTCTTTATTAAAGCTAGTGATCCATTACACCTTAAAGACTCGCATGAAGGGAGTCGCACAAACCAACAATTAAAAATCTTCAGGGTCCGCCCCCCATCGGGGATCCGCAGTTTGACAGCCCCTCCCGTCATCTCACAATTTCTAGGTCTTCCCAATCTCAAATCAAACAACAGGATGATAGCGTTCTTTGATCTGTCTTTGGTGCTGAACTGTTTGATACCATATTTGAGTCAGCATAACTTGCGGTCTTGCAAATATACCAAGACCCCATCACAAGCATTCTCACCTATTCTACAAGTCTGGCAAGTTTCCACTACAGAGCACTCCCCCGGACCCTGCAGGTATGCCCATCGATAGACTGGCAGGATGTCACCTCCTGTCTCCATGGCAGGATATTACATCCTGACAGCATCCTTTAGCATACCAATTTGAGGTTAGAATCTCCTTCTGAGTTCAGAGATCTTTTGGAAGACTTTCCTTGTTTTTCTGTATCTATTTTTATCTTCAATATCTTTACAGATGCTGTTGTAATACTACTTCTTGACTCTTCCAGCAGCTCTCTGAAATTATTTTTAAATCCCTCCCTGAGATCTTGTTTTCTTGGCTTGGCTTGGCTTGGCTTGGCTTGGCTTGGCTTGGCTTGGCTTGGCTTGGCTTCTCGGCAATTTCCACCATTTGTTCTGACACCAAGTTTGGTTTCTTCTGTTTGGCAATCTCTTTGTCATGGTAAGCTCAGACTCAGACAATGAGCAGCCTGCCCCTGAGTTACCAGATGGAGCGCCACCTGAGGACCTGCAGGCCGTTGAGGTGGGGCTGTCCGGTAATCACCAGGAGCAGCTGCTGTCGGCCTCCGAAGAGGAGGAGTCTGAGCTGCCGCCTCCCTGAGCACAAGGGCTTGCTGCACGGAGAAGAGAGCAGAGCAAAGGCGCCCTGCGAGGCTCCTCACAAGAAGGGGGCCCTTCTGTGAGGAGCAGCGCTGGCACTGGCTCCGCTTAAGTAGAGTGGCGGACCTAAGGCACTCCGTGGAAACAACCAGGCACCACCCAGTCTCCACTTGCCTCAAATCCTGACTTTCGAATCCCATGACTTGGACTTGGACTCCCGGACAAGCTAGTGAAGCTTCCGGGATGCTCTGACCCTCGGACCTCACCCTGGCCGCTCTTTTGCCCGCTGCTTCGGATGTGGAGAGGTTGGGACTCCAGTAAGGCAGGCTCGCTTGGCTCTTGGGACCTCTTTCCCACTTGTGTGTGCGTGTACGTTGTGTTCACGCTCTCCCTGTCACTAAGGCACTAAGACCAACAGTAAAACTTGCAACCACCTTGCTTGTGTGTTTGTGCGTGTTTGGCCTAGACAAGACACTCTTTTCACATTCATCTTTAACAATTTAAATTTAATTCCACAGTTCCTGTGGTTCCCAATCAATGAAGTTCAGGACTTTAAAGCGATTCCTGGTGTTCTGTTTGAAAATGGTGGGTATATGCTCAAGGTCATATTGTGGAAACTGATTGGCTTTCTTCTTCCACTTTAGCTTAACTAGGAACTTGCACATGAGCAATTCACTTGTTCGATAATCAGCCCTTGGCCATGCCTGTGCTATTACAACTGAGGTTTTCCACCTCCTTGTACCAATAAATTTGTACCAGTAAATTTGATTACTGTGCATAGTACTCCATCTGGTGATGGAGCAATACAGAAAGAGGTGGATTGGCAGGAATTGGTAAGCCGATCTCCTCCTTCATTTTGGTTTCCTAGTTCATACAGTGCAACTACATTTTCTTCTTTAGTATTTCCAATTTTGGCCTCCCAGTCTCCAACCATAAGCAGCACATCTTGCTTGCATGTTCTGTTGATTTCAAATTGAACTTGATCATACAATTCATTATCCTCTTGTATTGTCGAAGGCTTTCACGGCCGGAGTTCGATGGCTGTTGTGGGTCTTCCAGGATGTGTGGCCGTGTTCTGGAAGTTGTGGTTCCTAACGTTTCACCAGCATCTGTGGCCGGCATCTTCAGAGGGCAGGAGCACAGACAGAAGCGAACTCTCTGTGCCCAGGTAGAGTGGCAATGTTTTTCTTTTTATAGAGCTAAGTTATAGGAGATTAGGTGGGGTTTTTTGTTGTGTTGAAATGTTAACGAGTGGCTGCTGGGCGTGATTAGCATGTTCATTGTGAGAAGTATTCCCATGTCCTGGTGGTTGGACTGAGTTTGTTGACCTTTTGCAGGCTGTGTTTTTCAGGACTGGTAGCCAGGTTTTGCTAATTTTTAAACTTTCTTCTTTTTTATTGTAACTGTGCTGGTGTTTGTGAATTTCAATGGCTTCTCTGTATAATCTGGTGTAGTGGCTTTTGGTGTTGTCCAGTATTTCTGTGTTTTCAAATAGGATTTTGTGTCCCGTTTGCTTGAGAGCATGTTCAGCTACTGAAGATTTTTCCGGTTGCTGTAGTCTGCAGTGTCTTTCATGTTCTTTTATCCTGGTGTGAATGCTTCGTTTTGTGGTTCCGATGTATACTTGTCCACAGCTGCATGGTATGCGGTATACTCCTGCAGCGGTGCGGGGGTCCCTTTTGTCTTTTGCTGATTTTAGCATTTGTTGTATTTTTCTGGTGGCTCTGAAGACTGTTTGAAAGTTGTGTTTTTCCATCAGTTCTCCCATGCGGTCAGTGACTCCTTTGATGTAGGGCAGGAATACTTTGTTTGTGGGGGGCTGTTTTTCTTCAGTTGGATGTTGTTTTCTTGGTTTGATGGCTCTTTTTATTTCATTCTTGGAATAGCCATTTGCCTGTAGGACCCAATTCAGATGGTTAAGTTCATTGTTGAGAAATTGGGTTTCACAGTTTCAATTAGCATGATCCACCAAGGTTTTGATCATGCCTCTCTTTTGTTGTGGGTGGTGATTGGAATTTTTGTGCAGATACGGGTGGGTTTTCTGTATGGGTGGGTTTTCTGTATACTTTGTGTCCTAGTTTGAGGTCCGGTTAGGAACCACAACTTCCAGAACACGGCCACACAGCCCGGAAGACCCACAACAGCCATTATCCTCTTCTTCACCATCATCAGTGGTTAGAGCATAAACTTGGATAATTGTCTTATTAAAGGGTTGTCTGCAAAGTCGAACTGATTGCATTGTACCTAAGTACTGTCCTTGCTGTATTCTTCCTATGAAAGCAGTGCTGTTCCTTCTTTTTTTTTCATGTCCTGCATAATAAACAGTGTGATCTTCTGACTGAAAGTGTCCAATTCCAGTCCATTACAATTCACTGATGCCTGATTTCAATGTATAGTCAATTCATTTCATCTTTCACTGTGTTGAACTTTCCCATGTTTCTTGTCATAGCTAAGCGATGTGGTCACGTGATGTCGCCCTTTACAACCACATCGCTTAGTGACAACAATCCTGATCCCAATTGCCATCATAACCGGAGCACTACATGCATAAAAATACAATAAAGAAAAGAAGAACGATGTAAGTTGTGGCAGACCGTGTCTTGGAAGAGGCATCTCTTGGGTTAGGGAGGAGATGGGATGCATTGTCTAATATGGTGCATATTTAAACTTTCTAAAATACTTTGCTTTCAGATTCACCGGACCACCTTTTTCAATGGCATTTTTGGGTAGCATAAGCAATGTTTTCATTTGGGATGTTCAGCTCCATTCCCTTACAGGTTTACTCAGTTCAGTGGGACTTACTCCCAGGTAAGTGATAGAAAACTGGATCTTGAAATGTGGCTAATAGGAGGAGGAAGGAGTATTTGGTACATTCGCCGCCTTGAGTTATTTATAAAATAATAATAATAATAAAGGCGGGATAGAAAATAAATAAATAAATAAATAAATAAATAAATAAATATAAATAAATATATGTTGCTAGGCAAATAGGCTTATATCATTTTAGTGTGGGTTTTTTTGACTTTGTAGACATTTGGTTGCATAGGTGCATTTGGTTTAGAAATGCATTTGGTTTAGAACAGAGGGACTTGCTCCCAAACAAGACTTTGTGGAGATGCTTTGTTTGTTTGTTTGTTTGTTTATTTTCTATCCCGCCTAGGCTAACCATACGTCCCGTTTTGAACGGGACAGTCCGGTTTTTTTAACATTTCCAGACCGTCCCGTCGTTTTAATATAAAAGTCAATTTTGTCCCGTTCTTTAAAAAACCTGTCAGGAACTAGCCTGTCCCTGCCGCCAGCCGGAACCGAGAGCCGGAAGTAGCTGGAGTGGCGTGAAAGAGCCAGAGCTCTTTCTGATTGGAGGGAACCTGGAAGAGGAATCACCTCCGCCTATCAGTGCACGGCAAAGGAGGCGGGAGAGGCGGGCTGAGTAGCGTGATAGGTGGAGGCAATTCCTCTTCCAGGTTCCCTCCAACTCCCACCTCCTTTGCCACGCGCTGATAGGCGGAGGCGATTCCTCTTCCGGGTTCCCTCCAATCAGCTGCTGTCTCTTTCACGGTGCTCCAGCTACTTCCAGATTTCGGTTCCTCTTGTCCTGTTTTTGTCTCAAGGAAATATGGTCATCCTAATCCCGCCTTTATTATTTTTATAAATAACTCAAGGCAGCAAACACACCTAATACTCCTTCCTCCTCCTGTTTTCCCCAGAACAGCAACCCTGTGAGGTAAGTTGGGCTGAGAGAGAGGGACTGGCCCAAGGTCACCCAGCTGGCTTTCATGCCTAAGGCGGGACTAGAACTCACAGTCCCCTGGTTTCTAGCCTGTTGCCTTAACCACTAGACCAAACTGGCGTGTAGTAGCTATACTGAAGTGTAGAAAACCAACATTTTTCAGTATAGGCGATACAGGTGTTTATAGTGGGTGCATGCATATGTGGCTATAGCACTTTACTTCAGAAGTGTATTTTTTAAACTTGATGAACATTATCCAGTGTTATGTCAAAAGCCAAAGTGACTGCTTTGACCACAAGGGGGCCTAGTCCAAATTCCTTTTTCAGGACAGCTGTAATTTTTCAGAATAATTGCAAACTTTTGCATCTCCAAGCAAGAAAAGGGGAGGGCAAATGTGGCTGGTTAAAATCTTAGCTGGAGTGTGTGAGAGTCTGCAGACACACAGATGGATTTGGTCAACTATGGAAGCGGTCTTAGCACCAAGCATCCTCCTACAGTTTAGTGGATAGTTGGTAGTCCAGCTTCTTTCAGAAATGTGAGATCCCATCTGCTTTCCTCCTTTGTAAGATGCATAGATCCCTGGGTGTGTGAAAAAGAGGAGGCAAATCCACTGGGCAGTCTTTATAGCAGGCTGCCTTGAAAGGCAGGACATGCATGGAATAAATAAAGAAGCTGGGGAAAAGGTTCAACGGGGGAAGGTTATCTTAAGGCAGGGCTTTCCAAACTTTTCATGTTGGTGACACGCCTTTTAGCCATGCATAATTTCGTGACACAGTAATAAGGGTTCCCTGGCCCACGCGATTGGCTCCCAGCTCCAAACCACGCCCCCGGCCCACGCGATTGGCTCCCGCCTGCAAACCCTGCCCCCCCAGCAGAGCGGTCTAGTCACGTCCCTGCACCCCCCACCCCCCAACGCGGCAGCCTAGTCGTGTCCCTGCCTCCCCCCCCCCAGTTGCGGCCCTGCCGGGCTAGCACTTTACCTGGGTTCTGTGGCGAGAGCTGGGCATGGAGCAGGGACCGGCGGTGCGGCAAGGGCTGGGCACGTGGTGCATGGCCTCCCCTTCCGGGTTCTCCCGCCACACACCTGGGCCCTGGACGCGACACAGTAGTGTGTCGGGACACACAGTTTGGAAAGGTATGTCTTAAGGCATGATCCTCATAGTATCTTGTGTGTGAGCTTGGGAGGAAGCAGGCTCTCTGGGCCTTTCCTGTCTTGCACCTATGACATAGACCAGGGGTCCCCAACCCCCGGGCCACAGATCAGTACCAGTCCATGGCCTGTTAGGAACCGGGCCGCACAGCAGGAGGTGAGCAGTGGGCGAGCGAGCGAAGCTTCATCTGTATTTACAGCCTCTCCCCATCGCTCGCATTACCGCCTGAGTTCTGCCTCCTGTCAGATCAGCGGTGGCATTATATTCTCATAGGAGCGCGAACCCTACTGTAAACTGCGCATGCGAGGGATCTAGGTTGCGTGCTCCTTATGAGAAGTCAGAATTTGACACTTATTTTAGTCCGTGCATGGCCCGCCCATTATTTTATTTACCATTTCCGATGGTTTCATCCTGAAACCATTCCCCCTCCCCCAGTCCGTGGAAAAATTGTCTTCCACGAAACTGGTCCCTGGTGCGAAAAAGGTTGGGGACTGCTGACATAGACCCATCCTGGCCACCTCTATTTCTTCCACGACCATGTGATGCTGACTTCATCACCTCCACAGCCCACACCTGAAGCAAGTTAAAGTCATTCTGGCTGATCTGGTGTTAAAGAAGTGTTTCTTCCCTTCCTTAGGGGAGGAGCCACTAAATCCCTCTTGGCTGCCTTAGGCTGGGATTGGCATGGGCAGTTTTTCACACTGGGCTCTCCCTCTCCAGAATAGAACAGAACAGAACAGAACAGAATAGAATAGAATAGAATAGAATAGAATAGAATAGAATAGAATAGAATAGAATAATAACTTTATTGTCATCCCTCCGGAATGGGGGGAGATGGGCGGTGATATAAGTTAGAAATATAAATAAATAAATAAATAAATAAAAGTGCACAATAGAATGAAATTTTGTTGCAGTTGGCTCACAAATTCACTCAAGCAATAAAATACTAATGATAATAATAAAAAACCATAATTACTATAAAATACCCATTCTTATAAAATATACATTCTTAAAAAATATACATTCTTTAACTCACAAATTCAGTCAAACATTAAAATACTAATAAAAGTCCATAATTGCTATAAAATATACATTCTTTACATATCCAACATATTTCACCTAAAAGAACCTATTTGGCATTCAAGAATCCAATAGCCTGGGGGACAAAGCTGTTCTACATCGGATACAGCGGAACCTCTTCCCAGAGGGTAACAAAGAAAACAAACCATGATGAGGATGGGAGGCATCACTGATGATCTTTCGAGCTCTGGACAAACAGCGTGCATGAGCTAAATCTTGGATGAGGGGCAGAGATATCCCAATTATCTTTTCTGCTTCCCTTACCACTCTCTGCGCAGACTTTCTATCTGAGGCCCTACAGCCTCCAAACCAGATGGAAATACAGCTTGTAAGTACACTCTCTATAGTGCCTCTGTAGAAAGTAAGGAGAATGGAAGATGGGAGATGTACTTTCTTCATCCGACGCAAAAAGTGCAAACGTTGCTGTGCTCGCTTTACCAAAAATGTGGTATTAAGGGACCAGGACAGACTATTTGTTAACTGCACCCCCAGGAATCTAATGCTACTGACTGACTCCACAGCTATGTTATTGATAAAAAGTGGAGTGTGACTGCACTGGTTCTTCCTGAAGTCTATAATAATCTCCTTAGTTTTTTCCACATTTAAAACCAAGCTGTTTTTATTGCACCACTCCACCAAACCCTTTACCTCCTCCCTATAAGCCCACTCATCCTCACCCCTGATAAGACCCACTACAGTTGTATCCTCCGCATATTTCACAATGGAATTGGTGGTATACTTGGCGCAACAGTCATGTGTCATCAGGGTGAACAACAATGGGCTCAAGACACAGCCCTGTGGGGAGCCGATGCTTAGGGAGATAGAGCTAGAAGTATTATATCCAACTTGCACCGACTGAGACCTCTCAGTAAGGAAGTCAAGTAGCCAATTACACAAGGGAGTACTAAAACCTAGAGAACCCATTTTGTCCACCAAATGCTGGGGAACAATCGTATTGAACGCTGAGCTGAAATCTATAAAGAGCAATCGCACATAACTGTTCTTCTCCTCAAGATGTATCAGACTCGAATGAAGAACAGAAGAGATAGCATCCTCTACGGAGCGATTCCGCCGATAAGCAAACTGAAGTGGATCAAACGAAGGGGGGAGTCTGGAAACAATATAATCTTTAATCAGTCTCTCAAAACATTTCATCACAATGGGAGTGAGAGCTATCGGGCGATAGTCATTGAGACACGTGATCGTAGATTTTTTAGGCACAGGTATAATAGTCGCAGTCTTAAAGCTCACCGGGACTATAGTCTGGTGCAAGGAAATATTAAATATGTCTGTAAAGACACTGGCCAGCTGTTCAGCACAGTCCCTCAGTACCCGCCCTGGGATATTATCTGGGCCCGCTGCTTTCCGAATATTAATTTTCCTCAGGGTCCTCCTGACATCAATTATATCAAGGGTAGGTGCCTACTCGTCGGGGTGGGATTCAACCTTCCTCACAGGAGTATTATTAGATGCTTCAAACCTACCAAAAAACCTATTGAGTTCATTCAGAAAATCTATATTCTTCTCACATGATGTCGGAGTAGCCTTATAATCTGTAATAGTTTGAATACCCTGCCACATGCGCCTGGTATTTGTGGAATCATGAAAAAATTCCTGAACTTTCCGGCTATAGACCTGCTTTGCTATTCTCATCGTCCAGTTCAGATCAGCTCTGGCTGTTCTAAGAGCCTCCATATCACCCAATTTAAAAGCAGCGTTTCTTTCTTTCAGCTTCACATATACTTCACGAGTCATCCAAGCTTTCTGATTTGCCTGTAAGATGATGTTCTTAATAACACTAACATCATCCATACATTTTTGGATATATGCAGTTACAGTTGAAGCATATTCCTCCACATTCGTATGTTGGTTAGTTGTTGCAGCTTCTCTAAATATGTTCCAATCTGTACACTCAAAACAGCCTTGCAGTGCTCCCTCAGGCCAAACTCTCACCTGCTTCACAGTTGGTTTTTCTCTAGTTAACGAAGGCCTATATGCTGGAATTAGCATTACAGTAAGATGGTCTGAGAAACCGAGATTGGGTCGGGGTAGGCCTTAAATGCATTCTTGAGGTTAGAATAGGCTAAATCCAATGTGTTCTTACCCCTAGTCGCAAAATCCACATATTGATGGAAATGAGGGAGGACTGTTTTCAAATTAGCCTGATTAAAAGTCTCCAACTACAATAAACACACCCTCCGGGTGAGTAGTTTGCAAGTCTCTGATGGTATGATAAAGAACTTTCAAAGTCTCTTTAGTATTTGCAGAGGGGGGTATATACACAGCTGTAATAATCGTAACAGTGAACTCCCTGGGCAAATAAAAAGGTCTACATCTAATAGTTAACAACTCTCCATCCGGTGAACAGTAAGTTGAAACCACCTTTGAGTTATTACACCATCTGTTATTAATATAGATCAGAGCTTTCCAAACTGTGTGTCGCAACACAAAAGTGTGTCGCCACACACAGCATGGTGTGTCGCCACACCACCCGGAAGCGGCGGCGTGTGCGTGCACGGTGGCAGCGGCAGCCGCCGCACGCCCCCCTCGCGCTGCTGCCGTGTGCGTGTGCGCCGCCCCGTGTGCGCGCTGTCGCACGAACTAGAACTAGAACCTGGGACCGGGGTATGCAAAGTCCAACGGCTTCACTGGAATTAGGAAGTGAGTGTCGCGGCACAAGCTCTGTCCCGCCACCCCCTTATGTGCCTACATGCCACATCCGCAGGCACAAAGAAGGGGCGGAGGTTCTCTTGGCCGGGCGGGATGCTCGTTCACGGCAGGTCCAGCTATCCAGTCCTAATCCAAGCCCGACCACAATGAATAGACGAAAATCAATTCTGTTGTCATGAAAATTTACTGTAGTGAAAAGGGAGGTGGGCAAGTGCCACTCCGTACACCCCCTCCCCTCAGCCTACTGGTTGCAGCGAGTTGGCCTGCGATTCGGGTGGGGGCGAGTTCAAGTCCGGCCTCCGCCTCGGAAACTCGAGGGCTGCTCTCAAGTGCGCAGGGTTGCTGTTGAAGCAACCTGGGGGAATCGGGCGAGGCCCGTCTCCGAGGGAGCGGACGCCTTCGGGCTCACCTCCACGCTCCCCGTGGGACCCCAGGCCCTCCCCGCGCTGGGGGCGGCGAGGGCGCCCGAGGGTTCAGCCGCGGGCGCGGCAAGGGATTGGCTGAGGGCGGTCGACGAGGGGAGGGGAGGGGAGGGGAGGTGGCCTCGGCCGGCCGGCCAGCCAACCACCTGCGCGTAGAGCCACTCGCTCGGACAACAGCCGAGGAGAAGCAGCCCTCCGGCTGCTCTCTGTGGCTCGCCGAAAACGGCCCTGCAGCGGGCGGCCGATGCTGGGACGGGGCGGCCGGCAGCGCGCCGGCCCTCCTCGGGGAGACGACAGCGGTAGCGGGGCCTCTGGGGGCTGCGCGGAAGGAGCCCCCACGCAGCCTCTGGGTAAGAAGGCGGTCGCGCGAGAGCCGCGGCGTTTCTCGGGTCCGGCTCCTGGAACCGGCGGCGGGGCGCGTCGCTTCCTCCTGCCACGCTGCGCCTTCGGGGGCAGACGCGGGAGCAGCGCGTACCGCTAGGCTGACTCCGCTCCCTCGGCCGCGCTTTCGGTCCCGCTGGGAACGAGGGAAGCTGCGGTTTCGGGGCCGCCTTTCCCGGTTTCCACTGAGGGGAAGAAGCCGATCCCCCGCGGTTTCGGCTCGGAGTGCCCGGGAGACGGCTGTTCGGAGCACCGGCCGCCCAGCCCGGCCTGAGCAGCAGTCCCAGAGGGGCGCCGTCCGACCCTGCTCTCGGGGGTCCCTTGGCATGCCTGGGGTCCCAGACGCTTTCAGGTGGCGTAAATTGTTAGCTAAAAATAATCCCCGGAATCCCAAATCAAGGGGCAAAGCTCTAGAGATGGACAACTGCCTGCGCTCGAGGGAACTTTTTTTTCTGCCCTGAATCTCCCACGGGACTCTGTCAAGTTCCTGCGGACCCGTTGGGGTCCACGGAACCCGGTTGGAAAAACCCTGGTTTGTGCAACTGGCAGTCGAAGCTGGTGGAGCTGTAGCGTGCTGCTCTCCGCTTTCCCTTGCGCAGGAGGCTGGCTAAGCACCTGCCCCCTCTGTGCTGGGGTGGAAGGGGGTAATTTTAGCCAGTGTTCCCTGGTCATGTTGATGCCCGTGTGGGGATGTGGACGTCCTCTTCTAGTATGGATGTGGAATGTGCAGAAGCGGAACCCATTTATACAAAGTACAGACGTCTTGGCTGGCCAGCTGCTTCCTTTGTCACCAAACAGCCAAGAGCTGCCAAAAGGGAAGGTGATGTTGCCACTAGATAAGACCTTAGACATGTGTCCCAACCCATCAGCTAGACCAGTGTTGTAGAACCGTGACACCCCCGCCCCCCCCAAAAGCCAAGATCTAGCTGGGTGAAATGACAGGTCTTCTGTAGAGGAGGCACATCCATTTTAATGCTCTTAACATTCAGTCTCTACAATGGATTCTTTGTTGCCTTGAGTGCCACAAGCTCTCTACAATCAGCTGAGGATATAAAGTTGGCCTCTTTAAGAAAGAGCCACTGTGAGTCTCTTCTCCCTGGGGCAGAAGGCTATCAGTAGCTACAAGTTGTGGTGCCTGTATATGTACCCTTCCCCCAACTTTAGGCGCAGAGGGTCTGAATGCCATGGCAGAAAGGTCTTGTGTGTCCTGCTGGTGTGCCTGACCAGATGGGCCCGGGGTCTGAGCCAGCCTTCAGGCTCATTGGGTGTCCTAAGAGACCCTTTGTACCATAACTGAAAGGTCTTCAGAATGGAAAGGCAGATAAGGGAATTCCACATTCATGGAAGTCTGTTGTCTTTAATGAGTGTTGGATCAAGTCCCAATGGCATGTTTAGAGAGAGAGTGTCACTCTCTGACATACTGATCTTGCCTCACTTTTTCTGTTATAGAATATTCTGTTATAGACATCCCACACCCACAGATACTGTATACTACTTTTAATTCTCTGTCTTATTTAATCTGTAACTTCAAATTCCTCATAGGGAAGATTTTCTGTGCTCATCCTTTCTTGTCTCCACTTTAAAGTGGAATATCAACCTTTCTTACTTAATTTTGGGCTTCTGTATGACTAATTTCCCCTTCATTGTTGTGATCTTTTTGATTTGCTTGTGTGTCTATACCAGGGGTCGGCAAACTTTTTATGCCGGGAGCCATTTTGACATGCTCGTGCACATTTTGAAATGCTCGAGAGCCAGGGGGCGGGGTTGGCGGGCGGGGGCCAATCGTGTGGAAGGGGGCGGGGTTTGCGGGCGGGGGCCAATCACGTGGAAGGGGGCGGGTTTTGCGGGCGGGAGCCAATCACGTGGCTTATTGGGGCGGGGCGGGGGTCCTCGGCGAGCCCGGCCTCCAGAGCGGAGCATGTCTGCCCGGGCGGAGCGGGCGCGGGGGAGCCCCCCTGCCCGACCCGCCCGCTTGCCTCCCTCCGCGAGGCCTCCCGCTGCCTTCCCGGGATCCAAGCCGGAGAGACATGCTTCTGCCCGCCCGCGTCGAGTCAAGGAAATGATGGGGGGCGGGAAACGAGGCAGGCGGCGACGACAAGCGGCGCGCTTCAGGGGAGCCGCCGCCGGGGCCGCCGGGTGGGTCCCCTCAGGGCGGGCGGAGGCAGGCGGGTAGCCGCTCCTCCTCCTCTCCCGCCGGTGGAGGAGGAGGAGGCCCGGGCCGCCCGCCCCACCCGCCCGCCCACTTGCCTGCCTGCTTGCTTCCCTCCGCGAGGCCCCGTGCGCTCTGTTTCTCCAGACCGAGGCGGTTTGCATCCGAGCCTTGAGAGGGCGAGAAAGCCCCGACGCTGCCCCGCGGACCTCTCCAGCACGCCCGGATCCCGGGAAGGCAGCGGGGGGCCTCGCGGAGGGAGGCAAGCAGGCAGGCAAGCAGGTGGGCGGGCGGCCCGGGCCTCTGCCGCCAGGCCCACCCCCCTCGGTGCCTGTGCGGCTACCCCGCGCCCTCCCCCCGCCCCAATAAGCCACGGCAGGGAGGCGCTGCTGGCCTGGGATGCGGCGCTGTCGGAGGCGGCGCAGGAGCGGCTGCAGGGGCTGCTGCAGCTGGAGATGGCGCTGCTCCGCGGCATCCAGGTGCTGGGCGAGGGCGGGGGCCCGGGACGCGAGCGGCAGGGCAGCGCAGGGGGCCTGGCCGGGGCGGTGGCGGTGGCGGGGGGACGGAGCCGGCGGAGGTTTGCCGGGCGGCAGGATGGGGCGGGCGGCGCTGCTGGGGCTGATGGCAGAGCTGGAGGGAGCAGAGGGACCAGGCGTTCCCGTGGGCCCCATCAATCCCCCCACCCCGCCGTTCGGCGTCCTCTCCACCCGCTAACTCCAACCCTGTGGCGGCCGGGGGAGCCGAGCCAGGCTCGGACCGGAGGCGGCCAAGGGGAGAGCAGGCGGCTCTTCACCCTGCGCCGCCCTGCCGCTCGCGGCCCGCGCCCTCGCCCAGCACCTGGATGCCGCGGAGCAGCGCCATCTCCGCCCATGGCAGCCCCTGCAGCCGCTCCTGCGCTCCTGCGACAGCGCCGCGTCCCGGGCCAGCAGCGCCTCCCTGCCACGCCGGGCCTCGCTCAGTGCGAGAGCCAGGGGGCGGGGTTTGCGGGCGGGGGCCAATCACGTGGAAGGGGCGGGGGTGAGTTCAGCTGCGGAAGAGCCACACTCAAGGGGCCAAAGAGCTGCATCTGGCTCGCGAGCCGCCATTTCGGACCCTTGGTCTATACAATTGAGGCTGCGCATGCTACAGTGTATGGTAGAATATAATCTTTCTTTTAAAAAGATAAGAATATAAAAAGTTATTTGGTGCTGCGACCTGCTGGGCGTGTTGCCTGGGTTCCATTAAAATATAGGGGTGGCCTTCAGGTCTTTTCACTTACCCCAGTTGTATCAATAGAGCTTGAAGGGGGACCCTGTCCCCATGAATTGTCCTTCAGAGCAACTGAATGCTGGTAGTTGGCTAAGCAGTCTGTGAGAATGTGCACTAGGCTGCCTTGTGGATTATGGCTACAACAGGGCAGGCGCTAGTAACTAGGCAGTTGTGATGCTCCTACATGGACTCTGGGGGTGTGTGGCAGTGGCTATGGCATGGCACGAGCTCAGGCCTTCATACCAACTTACCCACCTCTCCCATGCTGGCTTCTCCCCACTGCCAGCTGGCAAAAGAGACCTTGTTGGCACAGCCTCAGCTTCTCCCCAGGTCAGCCCTGTGGGAAAGGCTTTTGTCATGAGATCAGGAGCGTCCTTGCCAGTCGGAGCAGTCTGCTCAGCTAGGTGGTCTGTAGTGGAGAGCATGCTGAAATGCCAGTCACACAGTCCCTTTCAGGGCAAGTAACATGGTGCAAAACACCCAAAGGAGTACTTTCCTTTAGCTTTTCATCCTTGCTTTCTTTACATCTAAACACTACTTCATGTGTTGCCTTTCATTTCTTAAATTTCACACCTTTTCCTTTTTAAGGATTTCTAACTCCACCCAACCATGATTTTGTCAGTCTTCTTCACTCTTCACTCTTTAGTAAACATTCTGTCAAAGTACACCGATTTATCTATCCCTTCAGTTTCCCCATTTATGTATAACTTGTAGTCATTCATTTCATTTTCCCTGTCAAGTACCCTGGTCTTTGGTACAGTAATTTTCAGGATCATACTGTTTATTGCATCATATGATCTGTCTAACGTGCTGCAAATCATTTGGGTTCTCTTTTTTATTATTTCCTATATTAATTTCTTCTTATTCTTTTATTGACTAACTACAAAAAAAAACCAAGGAAAAGAATATTCAGAATTCTAAAAGAAGGAAAAAAGAACTTAAAAAAGAAACATAAACATACAGGGCATATATATTCACAGACAGACAAGTTGTACAGTAAACATTTCAGTGAATGGAAGCATTAATTCATTATCATCCATAGGTAACCTATATTGATAAGTTGTTGATTCATAAATTGCTGGTGACATCAATTCTGCTGACCACTGAATAGTTGTGGTCATACGTTTGTCTTTCCAATGCTGAACAATAGGTCTTTTAGCTGTAAGTAAGTTACAGAAAATCCACTTTCTTTTTCCCATGTAATAGGAATAAACTTGGCAATGTTGTATCAGATTATTGGCCCTCTCAGCATACATCTTAATAAATTGTGATACTTTTCATTGATATTCTCTGGGGTCATACCTAATAAAAATATTTGTGATTTTAATTTTAATTTTATTTTCAGAATTTTCTAAAAACGTTCCTTCTTTGTTGTATTTCCAACATTTGGCTTTTCAGCCAACAACACAGCATCCTTGTATACAAAAATATATAGTATGTATTCTTATGTCTCCAACTAACATACCTCTGACATCAGCGCAAGCATTCTTTATACATTTATCCATAAATGTATCCACCAAGGGGATATTACACATCTTTGTCTTACTCCGTGCTCAGTGTTGAACCATATGTTAAGTATTCCATTTATTTTTCACACCTGCTTTATTTCCATCATAAATCACTCTTACTGCATTTAGCAACCAACTTTCAACTCCATATTTATGCAAAACGTTCAATAATTCAAGTGTATTTGCTTTATCATATGCTTTGTCTAAATCAACACATGTAAACTTTCTCACATTCACTCATTTCTCAGTGACCTGAAGAGGAAAAGTTGCATTGATTTTCCCAATTTTGCTTGTTTTTACTTCTCATACCCTTTCAATGAGAATTCTTCCAAATGCCTCCCTGTGGATGTTTAACAAACTCATCTCCCTACAGTTTTTGCATTCAGTCTTGCAACCTTTCACTTTGTACAGGGAAACAATCATCCCACACCAATGCAGTCCTCACACGGCCATTTAACAAATTGCACAGCTACTCCACAAGCAAACCACAAACATGTTTTAAGAATTGTCCAGTTATGCCATCTACACCTGCAGCCTGCCATTTTTCAACATTCTCAAGTATTTATGACTTCCTTTCTATTAATTTTTTCTTGGACACTAACATTTATAGTGTCTGCTTCATATATCTGCTCCTCAACATATCACTATTGTCCCCTGCAGAATTCTGACGACTCATAGTATTTCTTCACTTTTATCCCAAATAGTTTAATTACTTTTATTTTTAATTCCATTTACTGTCTTGGAGGATTCTTGTTCAGCCCTCTTCACATTTCCAAAGCATTTTTTAATTTCCATTAATAACTGAGACCATCTGTTGACCTCTCCCTAAGCTTTTCTAGATTTTGGTGGGGCCATGTTGGCTTTCAAAGTTGCTGCTAGAATTAGGTCAGCTTGTTCCCACTCATTTTGGATTATCTTATAAGTAAGTTTTCGGGGGGGGGGAACTGTGTTTTTCAAACTTGTGTTTGTCTTGCCTGGCCAGTTATGGGGAACAGCAGTGATGTTACAAGGATAGAGAGTGATGGTGGTCCTTTTCTCCTTCCAGGCTGTACTCTTCCATGCTGACTTTCTGTGAGCTCCTGATCCATGGAAGATGTGGTTTTCCAAGGGCTCCTGGAATTGCAGGAGGAATGGGGAAAGGAAATGTTAATTAATTAATTAATTAATTATTAATCAAATTGATAAGGCCACCCATCTATCCGACAAAACCCTGCATGGGGAACATACAATATAAAACATACAATAACATGATAACCACAAAACCAAGTTGAGGCCCTCCCATTAGAAACACACAACACCTGCAACACATCCAGCCGGAGCCCACAAACTCAGCCTGGCCCCAATGCCTGGGGGAAGAGCCAAGTCCTCACGGCCTTCTGAAAGGCCAGTACGGTCGACGTTGTCCATGTCTCCGAGGAGGGTGTTCCGTAGGGCAGGCGCATGACAGAGAAGGCCCGCTTCCTAGGCCCCACCAGGTGGCATCTGCCCACTCTGCCAGATCTGGCGGGATGGGCAGAAGCCACCGGGGAGAGGCGGTCCTGCAAGTAACCTGGCCCCGTGCCAGGTAGGGCTTCCGGGTGACAACCAGCACCTTGAATTGCACTTGAAGCCTACTGGGAGCCAGTGCGGCTCATGTAGCAGCTGTGTTACGTGGGTGTACTGAGTAATCTTATAGTCATTGTTCCTTTACAAAAGAGGTGCTGAAGGAATGGCCAGCCAGCATCCCTTTGCAGTTCTGAGACTAATTGGGCACAAAATTCAGTCCGTTTGTGCATGGGAGAAAGAAGTAAGGAAGAGAGGAAGAGGCTGCAGCTGGAGTGGGCCAGTTGCCTTCCATGGATCCCTGTCAGCTGGGCGCGTCCAAGGAAGCCGGGTCGGGTCCCCGGGAAGAAGCACCGCTGCTGGAGGAAAGAGCGTGGGAGCTCCCAGCCCCTGAAGGCACACCAGGCTTCTTCCCAGCCTGAGTGCCATCCAGACTGCAGCCGGGCTCTTGAGTGCTTTGGCTGTGGAGGCTTTTGAGCTCCCGGCTTGCTGCACGCTGCGTTGCCTTTGTACCGCTTGGGGGCTTGGTGGCCATTTGGTGTTTGAGTGGAATTTTTCTGGTGGGCTTTGTGATTTCAATTTTTATTTTGTCTGCAAATACTTTGTGAATGATAATGAGGAGTGTTATATTAATTTAACAGCAATAGTACAAGGGTTGATGTGTGTTGCATTCTAATGGAAACTTTTTAAGTGATGCTGACTATTAGCCAAGAAATAAAAATAGTCCAAGAAACTAAACATTAAAAGGAAGAAAAATTAAAGTCTTTCTAGTGCTCTCTCTCGCTTGCTCGCTCGCTTGCTTCCTGCTCCCCGGCTCTTCCTTCTAACCTATTTCATGCTGCTTTTGCAGCATAAACTTTCCTGCCAAGGTTGAACATACAGTTCTGGGGGTTGAAGGAGCAGAACAAATCAGCCTTCCTGTTTCTCTGAGTGTCTAACTATGCGGGATGGATAACTCCTGGGGGGAGAAAGTGCAGGGCGTCGGCACACCCCACAGCCCAGGGCTCACTCAGGCTCTAGACCATAGCTTTCCAGACTCTCTGTCGCGACACTTTAGTGTGTCGTGAAGCGGTGGGGGCATGCACGGTGGCGGCACGGGTGCGTGTGGCGGTGGTGTGTGCGGCGGCAGCGGCAGCGACAGCGACGATGGCAGCGGCGCGCCATCAGTGCTTCGGCGTTTTAGTGAGGCTGTCGCCGCTGCTGCCGTACATGCTGCCGCCGCCGCCGTTGGTGTGTCGCCAAGGGCGGCAATTTGGAAAGCACTGCTCTAGGCAGATGAAGCAGAAGGGAAGGGTTCATGTGGACCTGGACCATAAGAAGTGAAACCCGAAGTTAGGCTTTAAGCAAGGGTTAATTTGGGCAGAACCTTTACATGCAGATATAAATAAGAATAATAATATATATAAGATATAAGAAATAGAAGCTCCTTGGATAAGGAGCGAAACGTTTCCACTGAGAAAATAGAAACCCAGTTGACATGATTCAAGCCACAGACAATTCCACCTGGATGACTGAGAACCTTCATAGACTTTACATGCAGAGCTGCCTTCCCTTATCAGGGATCGCACACAATTGCCACAAAGGTACACTTTTCTCATAAGCTTGGTTCATTTCTTTTTGGAGAAGCTCAACAGTCCTGTGCTCTTTAAACCTGACTTCCCCTTCCCTGGGAGGAAATGCAGGCAGACACTAGTAAGCGGGATTTCACCCTTCTGGAGTACAAGGACTTTCCCGGGAATGAAGTGGCTGGAGGACTAAGGCTAGCAACGAGAACAAGCATTAACCTTTATGCCCAGTTCTGCAGCAGCTGAAACATCGCCACTGAGTTAGACCACATTCCGATCAAGTCAGGGGTCTTCCCTCCCCCGGCCCAGTTAATAATTGAGCCACAATGACCCTCCTTGTGCTGTGTCTCCCTCAAAGTCATGGCACATAATTATATTAACTTCTGCAGGCATTTGGGAGTCAGAGGTTTAAAGAGATAGGTTTCTTTTAAGTCTTTGGCAGAGTATATTCCTCCTAAAATTATCTTGGTTCTGGATGTTAGAAATCCTTCAAAATTTTCCTGTGATACTCATAAAAAATGTTACCACAGTGTTTCATTAGTGAAATGCAGAATATCCGGAATCGGCGGAGTCCAGATAGAGCAAGGGACAGCAGGCTGAAACTAAAGGAACAGAGATTTTAAATTAAACCATCATGGGAATTCAGCCATGCAATAAAACCATATAGTGAAGTTGGGGAATTCCCCTCTTGAGTGTTCAAGAAAATGATTCAGGGATTTCCAGATGATGTAGGATGTTACTGTAATTCCATGACAACCTGGGTTGTGGAAAGGAACGGCACAGCCTCGCCCTCCACAGAGTGCCAAGACGGCTGAAGCCCAATACATAAATCAATTGCTGGTGTTCTCTGCTAGACCCAGGACAAATATACCCCTTGTCCAATGCATTATAGAGCTTTGGACGTGGCCCAGCCATTTTAGCATTTTTGTACTGATAATCTCTGGATTTTCCTAGTTTAATTATTCCAAAGAGGCTGATGGTAGCTGGTGAGATTTTATTGTATTGCAAATCTGTTATTATGTGGTTTCAGATTTTGATCTTACAGTTTGGGAAGGAGAAGTGTGGAAATGCTTGTCACAGAAGGGACAGATTTTACACGACTGAATTAATCCAGCTAGAGAGGAAGAGAAACCTTGCTTCCAAGAAGAACTAAAGAAGAAAAAAGGCAGACACCGTGACCCAAAGAGAAAGAAAGAGCTAAAAAGAAAGGGTGTGCCACGAAAAAGCACTGGCTATGAAACGTGGCCAAGCTCCCTGCAGAAGCCACTTGCTTAGGGCCACTCTTGATCACCTGCTGTTGCATCCCACTGCAAGGCAGGCAGGCGGTGAAGCTACAGTACCAAAAACGAACCTTTCCAGAAAAAGAATTCTAAAAAGAGGGCGAGGCTGTGCCGTTCCTTTCCACAACCCAGGTTGTCATGGAATTACAGTAACATCCTACATCATCTGGAAATCCCTGAATCATTTTCTTGAACACTCAAGAGGGGAATTCCCCAACTTCACTATATGGTTTTATTGCATGGCTGAATTCCCATGATGGTTTAATTTAAAATCTCTGTTCCTTTAGTTTCAGCCTGCTGTCCCTTGCTCTATCTGGACTCCACCGATTCCGGATATTCTGCATTTCACTAATGAAACACTGTGGTAACATTTTTTATGAGTATCACAGAAAAATTTTGAAGGATTTCTAACATCCAGAACCAAGATAATTTTAGGAGGAATATACTCTGCCAAAGACTTTGTGTTGGACTTTTCTTGGCATAGATGATCCCTTCAGTAATCCTGTGATAATTGTTTTGACATTTCTGTCCCTGGGCTTGAGAAATTCTGACAGAAAGGTGCTGCTGGGGTTGCATAACAAGGAGAAAACTGTTTAGGGTTTTGGTGGTTTTTCCCCCTGTCCTCCAAGTTGTCCCCCAGTCATTCACTCTACTTACTCTGGTGGCTGCTGTGTCAACTTCTGGTTGGTGGGCAGAGTGCAAACGCAATCCGCCTCTTCGTTTTCGTTGGACGGCAAATATGTATTTCCTGTTGGTTGTAGGAGCTCAGTAGGAGTCTGGAAGTTATTCCGAGATATGAAAGATTTGAACTGAAGGAGTTTTGAACTGAATTTAGAGAAGATTATGCACCATGCAACTCTAAGAATTTCCCCCCTTCTGCTGCCCTTTTTGGAATGACCGGTACAGGGTTTATCTTTGCTGCCACTTAATAAGTGATGCATTATTCTGCCAGTGTTGGGGACATTTATGGTGTGCCTGGCGATGGCACTGCTTATCCATTTTACCAGTTGCTTATCAGGGAACGGTGCTCTCTCAGCACATTTCACACCCTTCTGTTCTCCAGCTTTGTGCCAGCTCAAATGGTGGAGAAAAGGGCCCAGTTTTCCTGAGCACTTCGTGGTTGAATAAGTTTTCCTATGAATGGAACTTCCATGGCCAGAGGCAGTATATGTATTTTTAATATTTTAAATGAAGATGAAACGTTAGAACAGGCATACATTCATCTGCTGTGTTGAGGAAAACAGCCAACTCTGAACATACAGGAAAAAGAAACTATCAATGACCTGCAGAGTGTTTTTATATTGCATCCAAAGCTGCCAGCCCAGCATTTTCATAGGACCAAGAGAGTTTGCTTCTGAACACCTGAATAGGTGTTCTTGGACAACTTTAGTCGTCTTCTGCTTTTTACTGGCATGGCCTTTTCAGGAACGCGTTTCCAGTCTGAACTGCTTGAACGCTTTTTCTCTCCCACTGTGAGACCCTGGGATGCTGCTGGGCACCGACAGCCAAGTGATGTGGAGCAGCAGGAATCCTGTGAGCGGAAGCTGGCGCTCCTTTCCTGAGGATACCTTCCCTTCCCTTCCCTTCACCTGAATCAGCCCAGCCACTCTGTGCATCTGATGAAGCGAGTGCTTTCTGACAGCATCTGATAGTCAGAAAAGGTGCTCCCAGGCGCCTCCCGGCTGTTTCCCACCATAGACGAACCCGGCTCTCCTCCGACAAAGTCTTTTCTTGACCTGGAAGCGTGTCCTGAGCGGAGACAGTCGAGAGGGACGGCACCAGCCTTCCAGCTGCAGCAGCAGCAGCGCAGCGTGCCTCCTGGATGGCGCCTCAACCTTCAGCACATGGCTAGAAAGTGACAGGATTTGACTTCCAACAGGTATAGAGGGCAAGAGTTAAATTTTCACAATGTTGCTACCATCTCCTCTACTACCAGGGCAGAAATAAGCAAGATGGAGCAAGCAGGCCCTCCCTAGTTGCCTTCCAGCTTCTTTCCCCGCCCGATTTTTTTTGGTTAAATTTTAAGATAGATGAACCTAGACCTGCACACACACACTGCATGTAGACAGTCTTGGCCAAAGGGCCAAGAAATGCCTTTGTAAATAAATGCTTGTGGAGCTGACCCGCTGCAAAGGAGAGACACTGGCCTCAAGCACAGTTTTGATGTCTTGAATCCCTCCGGGGCCCCAAAGGTGGTCTTAGAAGATTAAGAAAAAAAAAAAGGGGGGGGGGTTGCCTACCCTGAAAAAAAGACAGTGGTCATAGCTGAGCTGAGAGGAGGCGCAAGGACCGCGCTCTTTCCTTTGCTTTCGGGTAAGTGGGTGATTGTGAGGGGACAAGCCATTTTGTGAATGCCCCACAACAGGTCCTCTAAATTCCGCATGGGCCCACTGGTACAAAATGTTTGCCTACCCCTTCAATAACATCTTACTGTTTCAGTAACATCGTTGGCACGGACAAAAATCACTGTTTTGGGCTGTGCCAACGTTTAATTGCTGTGGATTGCTGTTCTCAGCATCAGCCACATTGGCTCACAGATCTTCCTTGGAGAGGGTGACCACCGATGGGATTCACAGCAGCCTTTTTTCTTCCAGCTAGTGCTTCGGAGGCCATAGAAAGGCAGGTCTTGATCGCCTTAATTAGGACCAGAGGCAGCTCCTTCACATTAGAGGCTTTTAATCTTGTGCCCGGCTCAGAGGTTGGTCATGTGATTTCCTGCCATTTATCACAGCAAGTGGGAAGCACATGATGGGAGCGGGAGGGAATGGACGGAGTTTGAAACCGCCCTGTGCACTTGCATTTGCAGCCGCTTTATAAGAAAAAAGCCTTCAGTTCCCTTTATCTCATTTGTGTTGTTGACTTGGACGTTCCTTTCCCCCTGAGCACGACGGGGCTGCAATGGCTGCACCTCCTAGGGCTGGGAAGTCCAATCCATTGCTCAGGGCAGGAATGAACACTTAAGCATGCCGGGCTTTGGCTGTCTAGCCGTTAACATGCCATGTCCTCTTTGGGGAATTGGTTCTGCTGTGGAACTGCTCTTAACTTTAGGAAATTCTTCTTACTATTCAGTCAGAATCTGCCCCTGTTACTTAAATCCATTGTCCTGTGTGTGCACTGGAATGCGAGAAAGCAGGTCTTTGTGCTGTAGGCGATCAGTCGGTCACTCTTGGCCCAAACGCAGGCACTCTACGGAGGTAAGTTCAACGCCCCATCTTAAGAAAGGACTTGGCAGTGTTTTGCAGGCTGAGGGCTGCACCTGGGAATGTGCACCTGTGCACCTACACACGATCACATGCCGCTCAAAAACCTTTCCTGTCCTGTCCTGTCCCCACACAGGACGCTTCCACACACACACACACCCGTTCTCCCTCTCCTTAGAAGCTGCTTGAGCTTCATTCCTCTAGACTTGTGGGGAAGTGGAGCAAAGTGTCTCACAAAACAAAGAGTATCAGCTGCATTGCAGGTCACCTCTCCATGTTGTGAGAATGCAGAGGATCAGAGCTGCTGCCTAGCTGGGGCAGAATTTTCACGTATTGCAAACATTTGAGCCTGTTGGAGGAAAAGGGAAGTGGTGGAACTTCCTTTTCTCCCTAGCAGGAGAGAGAAAAATGGCTGCATTTTTAGCTCCTTTGGTAGAAGAAAAACGGAAGCCTCCGACTTCTCCTTTATTCCCTATGACCACAAGCTGCTGGTTGCCCAACCCATGATTGAAAATTGCAGGAGAAACATTATCACCTTGATTGATTGATTGATTGATTTGATTTGGAAAACTGCCTGACTCCCAAATGATGTTGACAAATTACTTTTGTCCGGGTGTATATCTCCTTTTCTCTTTTGCTTTGAAGTATGTAAGCCACCCAAAGTACCTATTACATTACAAGACACTACCGGGGCTCCACAAACAACCTAACCCCATGCCTGGGATCAAAACGAAGTTTTCTTTTTCTTTCTTTGGTAAAGTTTTTTATTATATTTGAAACAAAGATTAAAAACTACAGAAAAACAAAAAACTACAAACAAAAAAGAAAAAGAAACTAAAAAGTGTGAAACTCAAGAAAAAAGAATTTTGAAAGATTACATACAAAGGTGACTTCCAACTTTCAACAGCAAGAATATACAACAGTTACCATAATCAAACCCTTTCTCTATATCAAACCAAGATCACATCATTTCTATAAATCCTTCCCTTAACACATATACAAATCACTAATACAATTGCTCCTTCCCCATATATTCCCCATATATATACATATGCCATGACCTTCCCGGCTTGGGTGTCCCTTCACGGTTTAGCTCATGGTGCCATTGAGGTGCTCAAGCTCCAGCACCACGACAAGGTAACGACCTCCTTTGCCGGAGATAGATAGATAGATATTTCTAATTCAGCTTCCCTCCTCCATAAAACCTCATTCTTTATTTATTGGTGGGTTTCTTTATACACCAGGCTTCTGTGGAACTCCAGTCAACAGGTCTCTAGGTGACTTGGCTGCTGGTGCCATGTGATTATCAGCTGTGTCAGCTCTAGGGCGCAGCTGCTTGGGTTTCCATTCTTGCCCAAGGATACAGCTGGTTCTAGTTCCTCCTCCAGGAAATGCAAGGGGAACCCACTGCTGAGTGATGAGAAATGTCAGGGGTGCTGCTTGTCTGGGTTTCAGTTTCCATAGAAAAGAGATGAATAGAAGTAAATGCTGCTTCTGTGATATAAACTTTATTTGCACATGAAATGAGGACAGACAGTATTAGCATTTCACCAGATTTCTATCCTCTCTGTGGCTTTTGTTTCTCAGCAAAAACCACCGCTTGGGTTTTCTGGTCATTAATTACCAGTAAGTGATCTTGGCAAAAAGGGTGAAAGCTCTGAGTGGTTGCCTAAGTCCTGAAGGTGTTTGTGAAAGAATAGCCACGTACATCAGAAGAAGTGGAATATCCCCCCCAGCAATCTTGGGAGGATGGGAGTTTGGGTTGGATCGTCTGCCTGTGAGGGATTCAGACAGAGGTCAAATAAGGTAGGAGCTAAGATGCCGGCTTGTCTAACTCCCTTTTGAACGGAGATTGAGCTAGACAAGATGCCTTGAGGGTTGCACCTAATTCTAACTGAGGTGTTATTAAAGTTGCTGAATTAGGAACTAGGAAATTCGTGTTACTCAACACCTTTCAAAGGATTGCTCTCAATATCAGGTTGGAGGCTGATGTGAGATCTAGGAAGGCTACTGTATATATTGAGCAGACCTATTCTTGCAGCTAAACTTTTCAATAAGGTGTTGTAGGAACAAGACATGGTCTAAGCTGGAGCGACTGGGACGAAAACTGGCCTGTTCATTGCCCAAAATTGATTCTTTCTCTGCCCGGTGCTGTAATTTGTTCTTCAGGTGGCAGGCATAAAGTTTGCTAATGATACTCAGCAAACCTTTTGGGCGATAGTTAGCTGAGTCACCCCATCTCTCTTTTTGAATATGGGCAGTATAATGGCAGTGCCCAAATCCTGGGGAATGTGACCCGTGTGGTCTA
This sequence comes from Charina bottae, assembly GCA_023362775.1. Lineage (NCBI taxonomy): Eukaryota > Metazoa > Chordata > Lepidosauria > Squamata > Charinaidae > Charina > Charina bottae. The sequence goes on along the minus strand of JALMGJ010000058.1, from coordinate 2,421,182 downwards.
TATAGGAAAAAAGAGATACCAAAACAGTTGTCCACCAGTTGGCGTTATCCTTCAGCAGCTCTGGTGATATAGTACCACCACCAGGGGCCTTACCTGGTTTCAAGGAATCTATACAATTTCTTATTTCAGTAACTGAAATGGGGGGCCATTCAGGAAGAGTTCCTCACATTTCATTTTTTAAATCTGCAAGTTCCTGTCATAAGAGTTGTAGAAAGCTGTGAAGTGGGTTTCCCATGAGTCCATGGGCACTTTGCTAATCAGAGGGAGGAAATCATTCCTCTGGTGGCCTGCTGTGATTCGCCAGAAGGCAGTGGCGTTCTTATCCTTAGCTACCAGAACAATCAGAATATCAAACTTGCTGTATGGTCATTTTGTAAATGCTAAAGATTGTGGATCTTACCAGAATCAATCTGTAATAAAAGCCATTCCCCCTGGAGGTGTAATCATAAACATGGAACTTGTTCATATCCTCTGTGCATTTGTTGACTCTTGGTGAAAGGACTTCTTCAGGGTTTGGATTCAGGTTTGCAACCCCAACCTCCAACCTGCTTTGCTTCCCAGACATTTGCGTGCTGTATAGCCTGTCAGGATTAAAGTGTGCCAGTTCTCCCTGGCATCATGAATACAATCCAGAAAGCTGAGGCTCCACGTGTTGCCTTGTGGACTAAGCTTTAATGTGCCTCCAAACGGTGATGGAAGAGGAGTGAATCTGAAAGGCAACATGCTGGAGCTTCAGAATGAGTTGACCATATATGACTAGCATCCTCTCTGATCTGGTGCAGCAGCTAACCTACAATTTTCATGCTTTTTGGAGCCCAAGTACATTTGTAAATGCTTTAATACTTCTTTTGAACCATTAAAAAAACTCTTCTGTTTACATAGGAAGGTAAGGTAAAATAGAGGAGGAAAAGACAGAATGTACTTCTGATTATTCTGATCTGGCTGGTGTTCATAAATTTGATATTAGTTAATAGTATGCATCTTAATAATCTGCATGGATCTGGGGGTAGAGGAAAAGGTGACCTGGGATCCAGAATTATGATGGTGAAATGTACAGACAAGTCTGGAACCTGTAAGGAAGTTTGTACAATTCTTCCAGTGTTATTTTGTTTGCATAACACTATTTATGGTTGTGTAACTCTTTTTACTGTATCCTTACTGAATACAGATGGAAAGAAGAGATTTCCCATTGTCTTTGAAGATAAGGTCTCAGCAAGAAAGATAAACTTGGCAGTTACTTTTGTTCATTTTTTCTGAAAGAAGAGATGGCAGGGCTGGATTTCCTCCTAGGTCTGCACTTCACCCAACTGGGCGAACATCCAGCCGTTTTACACCTAAATGTAATGGTTTCCTGGATGATACAGGATCTCCTCCATTAAATGTTTGCTGTCTAGTTAACTGTGGTTTTCTTAGAAAGCAGTTTAGCAAAGTTGACTCTAGTTGTTTGTAACAGTGGCAGATGGTAATCATTATAATCTGAACAGAGACAATTTCCCAGTCCCAGGCAGAAAAACTCAAAAACTCTTGTTATAATCTGTGTGCACTTTATCACAGAAGGATAAAAAATGAAAAAAATACATGCTTGGAAATAAGTTCTGAACATTTAGATTTGTATATAATTAAGATTTTTGATACGTTTCCAATCCTACATCCTCCTTCCAAGCTGGTGTAATACCTCCTAGATCCTCCTTGTTCTAAGCTAGCTCTGACTCATTGACCACATAGCCCAATATTCCCATTCAAGAAGCATTCCCTAGGTGTCCAGCAGAACACTGAAATTCCATTGTTAATAACTTAGGGCTGCTCAGAAGCACTCTTCACCTGGAGCCAGAATTTTAGAATAGAATCATTGGCAAGCCTAGGTTTTATATCCCCAAAATATACTTGAAAGAATTCTGCCAAGTACGAAAGAAAATAATGCAAAACTTGCATGGCTTCCTCTCACTTCCTGACTAAATATAAACTAATGATTGATTACTGAGCCACTATTAATTTTCTTCTGAGGTTCATTATTAGGCTACCTTCCTGTAGAAGTGAAAAACCATTGTTTCTCCCATAGTGCATGGAACAATTGAATCATGTTACTGAGGAAAGGGGGTGGCGTCTCTTGGTTGGACAATAGCCATCCCATCTTGAGTAGGCTTCCTCAATCTCATGCTGTTCTCCCCTTGCACATTTGCTATTGTTGGCTGCCTCCTTCGTACTAGAAAGGCACATCTGTCATGCTGTTGACTTTGAGCAGGTTGGCTACTGGCAGTGCCAGCAACTCAGTTCATTAGCTAAAGAGTTGGAATTGGGCCTGCCCTGCTGCTGGGACTTGATTGTACAGAACTTGATTAGCAGAAGGCTTTAAGCTGATTGTGCTTCTTTTCTGTTCTGCTGGTGCCAGCTGCAGTCTAACAACAAATGGCTCCTTTGTAGAAAATGGTCAGCAGGGATGTGACTGAACAGGTTGCTTGTTCTCAGGGCCAATCCTGGGGAATCTTAGCTGCTAAAAGCAGTCGGATCCCTTTTCTGGCTTTTCTAGAAGTTGGTGTGGCAAAAATGTGTGGGTTTCTGTTCTTCAAAAATGTGCCCCCAAATCTGGATGGAGTTTAGGATGCATAAGATCTACCCTGTTTTAAAATGTATAGTTACCATTGAGAGTGGGAGAAAAAAGGGCCACATATGTTCAGAGGGAGGCATAGGAACTGAGGTTGTTTTGAAGGTAAATATTTGGCAGTTGTCATTTACATTTCTTCCCATTACAATCTGGAGAGTTCTGGCTTTCTTACAGAGACCACCTGAAGAAGTGCTTAGATGGCCAGGCAGAAGCTCCTCTCATTTTGCTTCCCAGATAAAAATTATATAGTTGCCCTCAACATACGCAGTGAGAGAGTCTACATCATCTCACTATGAGCACCATCAAGAAATATGGGATATAAATGCAGTAAGGCAAATAAATGCATTCAGATACATCTATTACTGTGCTTCCAAATGATATTTTCCTTAGCAGAGCTGTTGCTGGTTGTGAAGTGCTGGAGTCTCTCCCCTCTTGGTGTCACTTTTAGGCTGGGTTCCCAGGAATGGAATGATGCAGGGTTCATACTTTACTATGGTTCATACAACATGCTAAAACAAGGGCTGGGTTTCCCACTGTGTGCTGAGCTGCAAACTACCCAACCCTATTTCAGCTTAATCTAGTCTGAACCCAGCCCTTGAAAGGTTCTTTGATGCAGTCCCATGCTGGCTTTGGGAAGTATGCTCTATGCTTTAAGAGATTGGGGAGAGGTAGCATGGTGTAGTGAGCATAGTACCCATTCTTAGGTGGATGGATATCTCTGGAACATTTCATGGATGGTACAACATCCTTGGTAGGCTGGCCTTGAGGGGACAGTTCCAAAGGGTTCACCTCTTTTGAACACTCCTTTTGGGTGAGATGAGGATGATTGCTGTCCCTTGATAAAAATGGGAAGGGGCAGGGGGAGAGGGGTTTCCTTTGTAGTTGTTGTAATAGTAGTAATAAAAGCAATGTTCTGTTAGTGTCGATCTACTCTACTGCCTACTGCTCTTATGGCTGAGCTGATGGGGGTTGTCTCATCTGTCTCTGGAAGAAGCAGGGCTTAATTCCTGATAGAATTGTTGACTTCACTATCAACAGAGTTGATACACTTACTGAGTGTGTTTCAGGATTCTACCATGACAACCATGGGTTTTTTTACAAAGTTGGGAACTGGACCGACTCATGATATAAGGCATATGGTTGACCTGATATTTCATTCTGAGCAAGGAGAAGATGATGTATTAGAGAGAAGAAGTTCCCTATTTGTCATGAACAAATAACTGCCTGGCTAGTTTTAGACTTTTGATGACTTCTCAGTTCTGCTGGTGGGGCACGGTGGCTCAGCGGGTAAGACGCCAGGCTTGTCGATTGGCAGGTCACTGCAGCTGGCACCAGCAGAACAGAAAAGAAGTTCGGAGGTTCGAATCCCTAGTCCCGCGTGACGGAGTAAGCTGCACAAATGTGCGGGGGGAACCTTTACCTTTACCTTTACCAGTTCTGCAAGGATGCAGTAAGTTGATTCCGAGTAGAATCCTGAAGGGTCTCTGGGATTTTTTAGCATAGCCAGCAGTATTACTATTCTCTGGAATAAAAATGACCTAGGTGATCAGTGCAAGGGCTCTTAAGTGTCCTTTCTCCCCAGGGCATAAAAGCCAAAGCTTTTATTTTATTTCTGTATTGCTCTTTTTTCTGGACAAGCCCAGAGCAGTTAAAAGGCAGTAAGATAGAAATTAGAGTCTTAAATGAAACCCCAACAATAAGTTCCATAGTGCTTAAACACGATAAACACAAACATGAAAACAAAGCTCATTAATCAAGATAGGAAGAAATTTGAATGTACATTTAAACTAGTTTTTTTAAAAAAAAATGAACTAGCACACAATATGAAATTCAACTAACCTTCAAAATTTTGAAATCTGCACTTCAATTTTTGAAAACCTGTTCTTCCCCACCAAAAAGGTGCACAAAAATACATATATTCCTGAAAGTTATGTAGAAAAAGTGCTAGAAAAAATGCTAGGCAGAATCATTAACAAAAGTTAGATATGTAGGCGCAGTTAAAAAAAAAAAAAAAACTATTTGGGGAGGTTTTATGGCAAAGTTTGGTGTGAACTCACATGAATCCAAAGTCTACCATTAGTCAGAATGCTAAAATATATCCAGTGGCCATTTCTAAGTTGATCTTTGCTTGCCTAGAAGGTTCATTAAAGGGAATTATGATTCTCTTTTTAAGCTCCCTTCCTGTTGTGCTGTGAGCGGAAGTTTGTACTGGCAAATTTGTCTTGGCAGCACATGAGTGATGGGCAGATATTTCAGGCCAACATGGGTACTGCGTCATTGCATAGTCTGGAGAACACCAGTGGGTGGATTTTTCCCTTTTGACTGGACTTCAAATGTCATGGCAATTGCCACTTTCCTCTCGTACTTAACTTTTGACATTACATTTCCATCTTTGGCCACATAATGAGAAGACAGGATACCCTGGAGAAGATGCTGATGCTGGGGAAAGTGGAAGGCCAAAGGAAGAGGGGCCAACCAAGGGCAAGATGGATGGATGATATTCTGGAGGTGACAGGCTCCACTGTGGGGGAGCTGGGGGTGGTGACGGCCGACAGGAAGCTCTGGCGTGGGCTGGTGCATGAAGTCACGAAGAGTCAGAAGCGACTGAACGAATAAACAACAAAACATTTCCATCTCTCACTCTTTTGTGCTACTATGAAAATGGGTAGCTCTTTAAAATGGCTAACCTAGCCAAGCAATGCAAGATAATCCTTTGCTTCTTGAATGAAAATTGGCCCGAGATTTGCATTTGGGGTAAATGCCCAAAGCTGTTAGCAGGGAGAGTTGTACCCCTGGAAGTCATTGTTAGAAATCTCACTTCATTTTGGCACTTTTCGTGGCTGGACTGCTGATTGAACTCTAATATCCTCTAGCTTTTATCCTCCATGATTGGGGAGCTGCTTAAAGTGAGCTCATTTTATGATCATCTGCACAGATGAAGAACCCAACTATTTATTTAAAATTATATTTTCCTTTGTCCGCATAAAGTCAGCACATTTAATATGGCAATTAAAAAGAAAACAATAATCAAATGTAAGGATTATTTAAACAAATAAGAAACTGCTCTTCTACAAGTATATAATAACAAAGAAATTTTTTTGCACATGCACATACATAAACCTCAAGCCTGAAATAAGCTTCTGGTGAACGAGAGCAGGGAGCCTCTGCGAAGCCGGGGAGGGCGGGGCACATCTGCTTCCCAGCCTCTGGATTCTGAAAGAAGGCTTTGAGTCTCCTGGGGCGTCAGGAAGGCAGCAGCATTGCGGGGAGCAAGGAAAGCCATTGGGGGCTGTGAGCAGCAGCTTTTCCTGGAGAAGAACCACGTGCTTCCAATGCAGTTCTCCAAGAAATGTGTTCTGTATGGTATTTTCTTTTTGACAATTAAGGAATGATGGGGGCAGGAGGAGAAAGAAAGGAAGAAACATTGTGATGCCTTGCAAAACTCGGTTCAATTAGCTTATAAATTAAAGTGATGTGTGAATTAATGGAAACATTCCAAGAGTACTAAAAAATATCAAAACCAACCCAAAAACCCCTTAGTCAGAGCTCTGCGATCAGCCTACATAAGCTTTCTGTTAATTGTGGACTGAAAGCGCACAGTATGCCCTGTCCACGCTCTGATTTGTTATAATTCTCCAAACTTTTTGCAAGACTCTCCCCACTTTATTTCATCTTGCAGTCACCTATCAATGCCCTGCCCATCCCACTGTCACCCATGACTCCTGAGTTTGCGATCTCACTCAACATGTTTCTCATGGATTCCACTCGTATTCTCCTCTTGTCTGTCCTGGCAATAATATTTTGCTATGGTCCCACTTCCACACGTGTTTCATGGGATCATTTCCGTTCAACGACCATTGCTGCGTACGGGAGCCAGGGAGGGACCTTGATTTCTCTGGCCTGAATGGGTCAAAATGAAACCCAGAGGGACCCACCGCCCTTCCGGGAGGGAAGCCAGCTGTTCCTCATCACATCTGCCAATGGCCATGTTTTTCAAGCTATCTGAAAAGAGATGGGTCTTTTTTTCTTTTCCAACTCAGGTTTTCTGGATTTGTTTTACCCAAATGTGCTGGCCCCTAGATTACAACATAAAGTTAGTCCCAAAGCATATTGATATATAATTTCGCTAATTCATTTAATTTGATAAATCTGAAAACTTAATTGACATGGAAAACCATTGAATTCATAGTGGACGGACTCAGTTAAGCTTCAAGTTAGCTTAAGTGAATTAAAAAAAAGAACTCTGAAATGATAAGTAGGATGATGGAAACAAATTTTCCTCTAGATAAAAAGGGGCATTTTGCACAGAAGTAATTCTAGTAAAAGGGGGCGTGGTGGCTCGGGGGGTAAGACACCAGGCTTGTCGATTGGAAGATCGCAAGTTCAGAGGTTCGAATCCCTAGCCCTGCGTGAGTGAGCTCCCTGCACTAGCTCCAGCTCTTGCCAACCTAGCAATTCGAAAGCATGCAAATGCAAGTAGATGAATAGGTACCACTTCGGTGGGTAGGCAACAGCGTTCCGCGCGTGTCATGCCGGCCACATGACAGCGGAAGCGTCTTCAGACAACGCTGGCTCTTCGGCTAACAAACGGAGGTGAGCACCGGCCCCTAGAGTCGGACATGACTGCACAAATGTGCGCGGGGAACCTTTACCTTAATTCTAGTAAAAACAATCTAGTTTGCCAGGGGATACTCTCAGTAATTGGCTTTGATTTTCCTGTATGCTTCTGTTGCAAAATGCTGGTGTGCTTGGAATGGAAGGTGCTTTCCACCAACTGAACCAGCTTCTTGATAAACGTGACCTGGAAATCCACAGCCTTCCTGCTCTCGTGACTTGTGGGCTAGAATCACGCCAGCAATATTCAGAGACCAGATGCTTGTCTGGTGCCTCATCATGTAGAAAGGGAAGATGGGTCAGCAGCACAGATCTCAACAGTGACAAAACTGCACTAGGTATATTTTTGTAAAGCCTGTTTAAATGCTCTGAAGGTTTGCTTTGCAAATTCAGGAGAAGGGCAAGGCAGGCTGGCAGGTGAAACGTAGTAGAGCATTGGACCGCTTGAGTGGAATGACTGATGTGGGACACATACTTGGGTTTGAAGATTCACGTGACCACTATTTTGCATAGTGCAGACGCTTCACAGAACTTTCAGGCCTTCGGTGCATTGAGAGATTCGCTTTAAGTTTGAGCCATCTGGCAGCTTAATAGCCGGTTCTTCCTTTGCCAAGTGGGCATTTTACTTGGTATACCAAGCAGATGCACAGAGTTACAGAATTTCTGCTGGAATGTGCACAGATGGCAAGGGCAGTGTCTACTCCTTGTACACTGAATGGCTGGATTGTACAATGTGCAAGGCTGTGCTAAACTGGATTGAGTTGAGTGTGTTCTGGGAATCCAGCCACTTTCTTAGCACGTTGTGTTAGGCTATCTCTTGAAGTCCTTGCATGTTTATTGATTTGGGCAGAGCATGCTAACTGTACACAGCTATCATGTGTTAAATGTGAGATTACTGTATTGTGTGAAGCCAGCTGATGTATGCTTAGAAGAGTAGGACAAAACTAGTGGCATAGAGAGTACCCACACTTTGGCATAGGGTATGTTGAATAGATACATATAAAGGCTGAAAGAGAGATATGAGAATCTCCCTCCCTCCCTCCCCCCCTCCCTCCCCAGAGATAAAAATATTTTGAGGGGTCAATTCTTGCCTGCCTCTCCTGCCTCCTTTACAGTTGGCTTATATTTTAATTATTCTTATTTAAACAACTTATATAGCTGCCCATCTCACAGTGGTGCTTCCAGGCAGCATACAGAGGGTTCAGACCAGAAAACAATAGAAGAATTTATAAAACAGTATTTAAAAAGGCCATAATATACATATATAGAAAGACATTATGTGGAATGTAGTCATTAAGGATAATTGTGAAATCAGATGCCAAAGACGAAACAGAGGAGAAAAGAAGCCCAAGCCAAGAAAGATAAAAAGCTTGGTACAAAAAGAAGTGTCAAAACATTATGCCCTGAATTAAATTCTAAGGCTATCAGAGCAACCAGGCAGTAGAAGATGGAGGGCTGGCAAGCATTTTGCAGACGGGGAGCACATTTTCTTTTACTTTTTAAAATAATACAGCTTCCAGGCCACAGAGAGGAATGTGATCACCGGGGTTAGGAGCAACGTTTTTGGCGTGTCTCTGCAGAAGTTGTGATGATGATAGGAAAGTGTCCCCTTTGCTTTGTAGAGGCTTAGTGTACAATCTTATTTTCATGAAAACACTAATCACACCAATTACCCATCACCGCACTCTCAATTTTGCTGTTGAATTTTAGTCATGCAGGCTCGGGGTGCTGCATATTGAGGGCTGGGGGCCACATTTGATCTAAACCAGTGGGCATTCGGCAGAAAACTAGCTCCCTTTTATTCATTTTATTCTTCATCCACACAGAAAGTTCAGGCCTAGAAGTACACTTCTCACCTGAGACATGCTTTGCTCTAGGAAACCTAAGGTCTTCCCAGGACTTTTGGTACTTCTGTTACTTTTGTTGTAGTGAACAGGCATCTGTTCTCCGGTTGCTTCCTCAAGCTCCAGGCTTCTTCCCCTCTGCTCCTTCAGGGCCTTTTACCTGGGGAAGCCAGCCAGAGGTGCAAATTTTTTTCAGCCATACCTTAACTCAGCCCGGAAACCATTACTTACATAAAACTTAGGAATGCCATTAGGCTTATTTTCTTGTCACAACTTTGTTGTTCATATATCTGTATCTATGTCTATATATCTATATTCACACACACATACATAATTTTTAAAAAAGAGGGGGAAAATTAATACAAACTAATATAAAGTAAAGAAGAAAAGAGAAAAAAAGAAAGCAGAGAGAAAGCAAAAAGTGCAAAAAAGAAAAAAAGTTAAAGAAAAATAGAAGTCCGTAAGAGGTTTCCAGTCACCAATAAATGTAGACAGTGTCTTTTCTCTAATCAAAGTAGTTAGTTTATCCATCTCCACAAGATCTCTCAGTTTCACCAACCATTCCTCCTTAGCGGGTAGTGTTGAATCTTTCCATCTCTGTGCATATAATAATCTCACCACAGTAATCATATATTGAAATAATCTTCCATGGCTATTTTCTAGCTGTTTATCCATTAGTCCTAAAAGGAAAAGTTCTGGCTTCAATTGAATATTAATCTTTAAAATCCTCTGTATCAAAGTATGTATTTGAATCTAATTTTTTTGGCTTTTTTACATGTCTACCAAGCATGGTGGGGGCATGGTGGCTCAGTGGGTAAGATGCCAGGCTTGTCGATCAGAAGATCACAAGTTCGGAGGTTCAAATCCCTAGCCCCATGTGACGGAGTGAGCTCCCGCACTTGCCCCAGCTCTTGCCAACCTAGCAATTCGAAAGCATGCAAATGCAAGTAGATGAATAGGTACCACTTCGGTGGGTAGGTAACAGCGTTCCGCATGTGTCATGCCGGTCACATGACCGTGGAAGCGTCTTCGGACAACGCTGGCTCTTCGGCTAACAAGCGGAGATGAGCACCGGCCCCTAGAGTCGGACACGACTGCACAAATGTGCGGGGGGAACCTTTACTACCAAGCATGGTAGATACAGGGGCGTGGTGGCTCAGCGGGTAAGACGCCAGGCTTGTTGATCGGAAGACCGCAAGTTCAGAGGTTTGAATCCCTAGTCCCGTGTGACGGAGTGAGCTCCCGCACTCGCCCCAGCTCTTGCCAACCTAGCAATCCGAAAGCACCACAGTTCGAAAGCATGAATTCTTCGGCGCTCAGCCTTCCTTATGGTCCAACTCTCACAGCCATACATTACTACTGGAAAAACCATAGCTTTAACTATACGGACCTTTGTCGGCAAGGTGATGTCTCTGCTTTTTAATATGCTGTCTAGGTTTGCCATAGCTTTCCTCCCAAGGAGCAAGCGTCTTTTAATTTCATGGCTGCAGTCACCGTCTGCGGTGATCTTGGAGCCCAAGAAAATAAAATCTGTCACTGCTTCCATTTCTTCCCCTTCTATTTGCCAGGAAGTGATGGGACCAGATGCCATGATCTGAGTTTTTTTAATGTTGAGTTTCAAGCCAGCTTTTGCACTCTCCTCTTTCACCCTCATCAATAGGCTCTTTAGTTCCTCTTCACTTTCTGCCATTAGGGTGGTATCGTCTGCATATCTGAGGTTGTTGATATTTCTCCCGGCAATCTTAACTCCGGCTTGTGATTCATCCAGCCCGGCATTTCTCATGATGTACTCTGCATATAAGTTAAATAAGCAGGGTGATAATATACAGCCTTGTCGTACTCCTTTCCCAATTTTGAACCAATCAGTTGTTCCATGTCCGGTTCTAACTGTTGCTTCTTGACCCGCATACAGGTTTCTCAGGAGACAGGTAAGGTGGTCTGGTACTCCCATCTCTTTAAGAATTTGCCAGTTTGTTGTGATCCACACAATCAAAGGCTTTAGCATAGTCAATGAAGCAGAAGTAGATGTTTTTCTGGAACTCTCTTGCTTTTTCCATGATCCAGTGAATGTTGGCAATCTGATCTCTAGTTCCTCTGCCTCTTCGAAACACAGCTTGCACTTCTGGTAGTTCTCGGTTCACATACTGCTGAAGCCTAGCTTGTAGGATTTTGAGCATAACCTTGCTAGCATGTGAAATGAGCACAATTGTACGGTAGTTTGAACATTCTTTGGCATTGCCCTTCTTTGGAATTGGAACGTAAACTGACCTTTTCCAATCCTGTGGCCACTGTTGAGTTTTCCAAATTTGTTGGCATATTGAGTGCAGCACTTTAACAGCATCATCTTTTAGGATTTTAAATAGCTCAGCTGGGATACTGTCTTCTCCACTAGCTTTGTTGTTAGTAATGCTTTCTAAGGCCCCTTTCTACGTTCTTCAATTTAAGCCTAAATTTTGCAATAAGAAGCTCATGATCTGAGCCACAGTCAGCTCCAGGTCTTGTTTTTGCTGATTGTATAGAGCTTCTCCATCTTTGGCTGCAAAGTATATAATTAATCTGATTTCGGTATTGACCATCTGGTGATGTCCATGTGTAGAGTTTTCTCTTGTGTTGTTGGAAAAGAGTGTTTGCTATGACCAGCGTGTTCTCTTGACAAAACTCTATTAGCCTTTGCCCTGCTTCATTTTGTACTCCGAGGCCGAACTTGCCTGTTATTCCGGTTATTTTTTGACTCCCTACTTTAGCATTCCAGTCTCCTATGATGAAAAGGACATCTTTTTTTGGTGTTAGTTCTAGAAGGTGTTGTAGGTCTTCATAGAACCGGTCAACTTCAGCTTCTTCGGCATCAGTGGTTGGGGCACAGACTTGGATTACTGTGATGTTGAATGTTTTGCCTTGGATTTGAACTGAAAGCATTCTGTCGTTTTTGAGGTTGTACCCCAGTACTGCCTTTCCCACTCTTTTATTGACTATGAGAGCTACTCCATTTCTTCTAAGGGATTCTTGCCCACAGTAGTATATATAATGGTCTCCTGAATTAAATTCACCCATTCCTGTCCATTTTAGTTCGCTGATGCCCAATATGTCGATGTTCAATCTTGTCATCTCATGTTTGACCACATCCATCTCACCTTGATTCATTGATCTTACATTCCAGGTTCCTATGCAATATTGATCTTTACAGCATCGGACCTTCCTTCCACTTCCATAGAAGGGTCCATAGAAGCCATCAGACCAACCTCCTGCTTGATGAAGGAAACCAAATTAAAGCATCCCTGATTGAAAACATTCAGTGAAAAAGCCCACCACCTCTTTTATGAATCTGTTCCACTATTGAACTGCTCTTATCGTAAGGAAACGTTTTATAACCCTGATGGTGTTCCAGAAATTTTAAAAATCTGCTGGTCTCCCAGCCCTTGAGAAAGAGTGATTGTTGAGCCCCTGTTGGTAGTTTTTTTTTTGTGGTACACATAGTGTGGTCTGTCCAGACATACATAGTCTCTTTTTTCTTCTTTTACTGTTTCCTACTGTTTTTAAATTGCAAGCTATCCAGAATCCCTCTGGAACTGGACAGCCTCTAAATTTAATGGAGGAGGAGGAGTTCTCATATTTCTTTTTAAAAGCACTGAAGGTTTGTTTGCCCTTCTGACTTAGTTGACACCAAGACAGCATATTTTCCAGTCAGCCACAAGGATCTGGGGGTCCCCACATCTTCCAACAGCCACAGCAGTATTACCACGAGCCTTTCAGCTTCTGGTCTTGCATGGAGGGATCCTAGACTTGCATTCATTTTGGATCAGAGCTGAGAGTCTGAAAGAGCTATGTAGAACACACACAGCTGGAACTTATGAGCCACCCAGAGTCACTTGACAATTGAATACATGAATAAACTCAAATCCTCATTTTTTATCCCCAATCCCTAATTGATTTATTGGTGGAAAACAGTGATGGCTAGAGCTTCTCATTGGTTGAGAAATTAAGGTTTCTGGGAAAGCAGAATAGAGAAATGCTCTAGGGATTTTGTATTTGTATCAGGCTGCTTGCTGGCGGCCTTTTCATGTAGCCCTCAACAGAAGAGGAAACATTCCACTGGTACATTTCCTCTCAAGGCTATCTCAGATAAAAGCACTCTAACTGTGGACTTCCCCAGAAGTCTTTGACCACTTGTAGCTGAATGAAAAACTGGTGAAGATCTTTGTTCTCCCATCCATTGCTCCTGCCTCTTCCTTTTCCTCAATGTACCATATTAGCAAATGCTTTCCTGATCTGTGCTGACTCCCCAGGCAGTTCAGAGCCTGTTCTTCATTCTTCCAGTCCTGTTCCTGCCACATCTCCCAGGTACCTGTTCTTCCATGCACAGTGTATATGAAATGAAAAGAATCCACGCATGTCCTTAATTCTCACAATTTATGCTACTTAAAGGTTCCACCAGTTCTTAATGTTTTAATTTTTATCTTTACCTATATGAGTAGAATTTGTAGATCAGATTTTAGAGCCACTTTGGAGTCTCTGATGAATTTTTCGGCCCAGCTGCATAGGAAGCAAAATGTTTCATTTAGAGAGGATTGAGCAGGGAGAGGGAGAAAGATTGCTTCCTGCTCTTGCTTTCATACCGTGCAACAATTGACCGAGTTTTTGTCTTCCAGGTCTTGCCACCCTTGACTATGCTTTGGTTCGTGGGAATGCTTTGGATGTCATAGGCTTTCTCCACTCTCTTCTGCCTTGATATTGTTGTTTGTCTGTCAAAGATTCAGCAAAATTTGGTTAGTTATATAATGTAAACTGCTATATAGAAAGTATTTGCAGCAATAATTTATATTATTTTGGGTCAGTTTGCCTTGTTGTTGTTGTTTATTCATTCAGTCACTTCCGACTCTTCGTGACTTCATGGACCAGCCCACGCCAGAGCTTCCTGTCGGTCGTCACCATCCCCAGCTCCCCCATGGTTGAGTCCGTCACCTCCAAAATATCATCCATCCATCTTGCCCTTGGTCGGCCCCTCTTCCTTTGGCCTTCCACTTTCCCTAGCATCAGCTTCTTCTCCAGGGTATCCTGTCTTCTCATTATGTGGCCAAAGTACTTCAGTTTTGCCTTTAATATCATTTCCTCAAGTGAGCAGTCTGGCTTTATTTCCTGGAGTATGGACTGGTTTGATCTTCTTGCAGTCCAAGGCACTCTCAGAATTTTCCTCCAACACCACAGTTCAAAAGCATCTATCTTCTTTCGCTCAGCCTTCCTTATGGTCCAGCTCTCGCAGCCATAGGTTACTACAGGGAATACCATTGGTTTAACTATGTGGACCTTTGTTGTCAGTGTGATGTCTCTGCTCTTAACTATTTTATCAAGATTTGCCATTGCTCTCCTCCCAAGAAGTAGACGTCTTCTGATTTCCTGGCTGCAGTCAGCGTCTGCAGTAATCTTTGTGCCTAGAAATACAAAGTCTGTCACTGCCTCCACTTTTTCTCCCTCTATTTGCCAGTTATCAATCAAGCTGGTTGCCATAATCTTGGTTTTTTTGAGGTTTAACTGCAACCCAGCTTTTGCACTTTCTTCTTTCACCTTCGTCATAAGGCTCCTCAACTCCTCCTCGCTTTCAGCCATCAAAGTGGTATCATCTGCATATCTGAGATTGTTAATGTTTCTTCCAGTGATTTTAACTCCAGCCTTGGATTCCTCAAGCCCAGCACGTCGCATGATGTGTTCTGCGTACAGGTTGAATAGGTGGGGTGAGAGTATACAACCCTGCCGTACTCCTTTCCCAATCTTAAACCAGTCCGTTGATCCGTGCTCTGTTCTTACCGTTGCTACTTGGTCGTTATACAGATTCCTCAGGAGGCAGACAAGATGACTTGGTATCCCCATACCACCAAGAACTTGCCACAATTTGTTATGATCCACACAGTCAAAGGCTTTAGAATAGTCAATAAAACAGAAATAGATGTTTTTCTGAAACTCCCTGGCTTTCTCCATTATCCAGCGGATATTGGCAATTTGGTCTCTAGTTCCTCTGCCTTTTCTAAACCCAGCTTGTACATCTGGCAATTCTCGCTCCATGAATTGCTGGAGTCTACCTTGCAAGATCTTGAGCATTACCTTACTGGCATGTGAAATAAGTGCCACTGTTCGATAGTTTGAACATTCTTTAGTGCTTCCCTTTTTTGGTATGGGGATATAAGTTGATTTTTTCCAATCTGATGGCCATTCTTGTTAGGTCCTTACCATCTTTGTTTTTTTTTTATATAAATTTTATTGAATTTTAAAATACATATTAAAAGTTAGAACAAGAAATAAAAATGAAAATACAAAGTAAGAAAAAAGTAAAAGAAAAGTGTAGTCAGAAAAAATAAGAAAGAAAAGAAATATAAAGAATAGATGGCCTCCAATCTATCTTTGGTCTTTAAGTACAATAATTTGCTTTAAACGTTAGTCTTTTATACAATACACAGGCACTTTTCTTTGTCATATACACTTCAATTTCTATAATCCAGTCTTCTAGTCTTCATGTAGATTTCTCCTTTCTTACAATTCTCCAATAGTCCATCTGTAATTTCCACCCTTTGAAATAATGTCAGTTTAAGTATTCTTGGCTGCATCAATTTAATATTTTTTGTTCACTCTTTCCATTTTTTCATCTATATTTATATCCTTAATAAAGTCCAATTAGTCTTAAATCATATATATAACAGGGAAAGGCCTTATTTTAATTCTAATAGAATGAAATATATTCTGTTCATATATATCCCTAGAAATATCCCTATATCCCTATATCCCTAAATCTAAGTCTACCAGACCTAAAACAGCGACAGATAGGGCTGAGACTCAGAGTAAACGGAAGAACCTGGTCATTCCTTACATGGCTGGCGTGTCTGAAAAGATAAAACGGATATTTGGCAAACACCACATACCTGTATATTTCAAACCCACCAACACACTGAGACAGAGGCTTGTACACCCCAAAGATCAAACTCCAAAACACAAGGAAAGCAATGTAGTGTATGCAATCCAGTGCAGTGAGGAGTGCTCTGAACTCTACATTGGAGAAACCAAACAACCTTTGTACAGGAGGATGGCCCAACACAGGAGAAGTAACATCACAGGACCAGAGTCAGCAGTTTATCTTCATCTAAAGGAAAAAGGACACTCATTTGAGGACATTAATGTTCACATTTTAGACAGAGAAGATAGGTGGTTTGAGAGAGGGGTCAAGGAATCCATTTATGCCAACTTGGAAAATCCTTCCTTGAATAGAGGTGGGGGCCTCAGGCACAACCTTTCCCCTATCTTCCTTCCTGCTTTGTCTTCTGTGCCTAGGAAGATTAAGACCATTTCACAAGCTCAACAGCAGCAGGGTAATCTTAACGATCCTCCTTTAGATGATAAAGGGACTTAGAAATAAACATCTCAAAAATAACCATGACCTAGCCCCAGGTGCAAGGTCACACAGCCAGCCTAGAAACATATTTAAGGATTCCCTTACTAACTTTACTCAGACTGAAGAAGCTCCTTGGATAAGGAGTTTCTACTGAGAAAATAGAAATAGAAATCCAGTTGACATGATTCAAGCCACAGACTGTTCCACCTGGATGACTGAGAACCTTCATCGATATATCCCTAGAAATAACACTACTTTAAACATTATTTATATTTAGGCTACAATTATACCATATTCTACATCTACCTACATATTTACCTAATTAACAAATTTTTATAGCTACTTATTCCACTAATACATAACCTAACAACAATTCTCAGTAATATTCATAATAGTAGTTATAAAATAAGTCATCCTATAATAGCAATAATTCTAATTCCAACTCAACATTCCATCTTAGTGATATATTTCTCATTTCTGTATCTCCATAAGAAAAGATTTCTAATTATCATATATTCTATAACATCAACTTATATTTATATCACTAATTTTATAATCTTATATCTTACAATTAGAATATCACATTTTTATACATCCATACAATTTCTCATGTCAATTTTTAGCATTTAATATTCCCAACAATTATATTACTAGTTGAAACTTGATTTATTTATTACATTTACATAGTCTGTGTCCAATCAAAGTCCATGGTTCCATTCACCTTATTTCCCACATTACACTAAATCTTCTATTCAGGTTATGCCAAATTCACAATATGCAGCCTGTTTTATTCTGTATCTCGTATAGAATGTCAGAATGATTTTCTCACCCTTTCCCCATATTTCACAATATCTATCCAATTGCATGCTCAGATTTTCTCCCTGTCTCCACTGCCATAATGTGTTTATATCAAAATTATAATGTATATCCTGTTTGAAGAGTGTCAGAATGGTTTTCTGAACTAATGTATTTAAAATTTCCTTCTCCTGTTTCTCTTCTATATCAATTTTTTTTTTCTACTTCTAGTTCTATCTTTTGTTCCTTTTGCAAAACTATCAATAATAATTCCAGTGATTTCTTAATTTCTGAAAGAGATTCACTAAATTCTTTTTTAAATTCTTGAATTGCTGTTAAAAAAGCCATTCTTCTTCCTTGTCCTTCAAGCTGCCGCAACGGCCGTTCTAGTCAAAACAAATCATTTCTCATGGAATGAATAGTCAGCTGACCTGTTCATGGAAAACTACCAGCAAGGTCTATTAAGTAAAAAGTTTTTAAAATAAAAGAAGAATTCCAATAATCCAAAGTAAGGGAGAGAACAGTATTTCAAACAGTTTATAAAAGGAAAAATAAAAGATGAATTCCAAATGAGACAGAATCCACTCTGAAAAAAATAGAAAGATAAAAAAGAGAAAATGCAAACGTTTCACTGTGCTTTTGTTCTGCAGGCTGCAAGCTGCTTAACCAAAACAAACAGTTTCTCAGGAGATAAATAGTCAGCTGGTCTGTCGGGTGGAAATTTACCAGCAGAATCTCTTAAGTCTCAACTAGTTTATCCAATAATCAAAGATAGGGAAACAGTTTCAAACAGTTTGTAATAAAAAAGGGGGAAGAAAAAATTTCCAACCAATATAAAAAAGCAAAAGAAATAAACCAATTCACCAATATAAAACTCTTATACTCCCATCTGAGACAGAGTCCTCTGTGATACAAAAGAAAGGTAAAAAAAAAATGCAAACGTTTCACTATGTTGCAAATACACTGCTCAAAAAAATAAAGGGAACACTGAAACAACACAATGTAAGTCCAAGTCAATCACACTTCTGTGAAATCAAACTGTCCACTTAGGTAGCAACACTGATTGACAATCAATTTCACATGCTGTTGTGCACATGGAATAGACAACAGGCAGAAAGCATAGGTAGTTAGCAAGACATCCCCAATAAAGGAGTGGATCTGCAGGTGGTGACCACAGACCACTTCTCAGTTCCTATGCTTTCTGGCTGATGGTTTGGTCACTTTTGAATGCTGGCGGTGCTTCCACTCTAGTGGTAGCATGAGACGGAGTCTACAACCCACACAAGTGGCTCAGGTAGTGCAGCTCATCCAGGATGGCACATCGATGCGAGCTGTGGCAAGAAGGTTTGCTGTGTCTGTCAGCGTAGTGTCCAGAGCATGGAGGCGCTACCAGGAGACAGGTCAGTACATCAGGAGACGTGGAGGAGGCCGTAGGAGGGCAACAACCCAGCAGCA